>OZ034977.1:24375330-24518051 GCA_964030785.1 Siderastrea siderea
TGGAGGGTCGACTGTTAAAGTGAGGTCGTACGCAAAGGACAGGTTAGATCGTAAAATTTTACAACAAGGTATAAAACAAATAATAAGCAATTTATTTAAACTTTCAAGATACACTTGTACACTGCCAATAAAAACCTTCTTAGAAGTCCTAAGCATAAGATATACCCTTTCTAAAACTATCGGCATGCGATTCACAAGCGACAATTAAAACAAGAGACGGATGAATAGTACAAAATTAAGCTAAAAACACAACGCGAGCGGACAAGATTGTGCTCTACCTGTGAATTATTCCGCCATATTTTTCTTCTTTGGGTAGCGTTAATGAAGTCCATAAACAAGAAGCATTAAAAAAATTTCATCAGAAGGAATCAAAAGTCATTTTTGATATGTTAAATAGGAACAAACAAGCTACGGAAATTTGCATTTCAAAACCTTAGAGAACTTGACACGACCTTAGTTAACGCAAAAACTGTACCTTGGGGCAATTACGAAAAGCTCAAAGTATCTTTGGGGAAGAGGTGTCTTCATCGTCTGATAAAACTGAAAATACCATTTCGATTTCTTCGATCAGAGTACAACTTCAGCATAAGTGATTGTACAGATTACCCAAGTTGTTTTTGAGGGCTTTGAGCGTGCAGGAGGCTGCAAGGAGCCGTTACAATGACGTGTTAGATTTGATTCGTCGTCCGCCATTTTGAAAATCGAATGGCGGGAAGAGGGCCTGGGTCTTACTGCGCATGTTCAGCCGTTTTTGAGCCCTGTGATTGGGTATAAGTATTCTATTATCTTCTAAGAAAAATTTTAAATAAGACCCAAATACAAATTACAGGATGCTGTTGAGGAATTGGTTTCGAGCGCATGAAACCGTGTTCATCAAAAACTGCGTTTATGTACACGCTGCCTAAGTTTCTTCTTCAAAGCTGATCATAAATTTTGCCTTTTTTTTGAACTCGTCTTTTTTCAGGTTAATAAGGAATAGATCACTTAGGACACTAAGATATTCTTCTAATGGCAAGACTCGCTTGACAATATGCCTGTAAGCATATCTAATAACCGCCTTCTACCTAAAACACAAATTAAAGCTTTTGGGCTTTTAGCAGTTGTTTAAACCTTGAAATCCATTCCAGAAGGAAGACGTGCATATGTGTAAGAGAAACAGTAGAGTTTGCGCAGTTTAACGTTTGGGTAGAGCAGGCGGGTAGTTTATAATGCTTTTTTGTTTGTTTTGTTTTACTCATCATGCTTTGGTGATATTGCGCTCATTGAACAGTCGGTCTATTATATCGCTCATTTCCTTTCTTTTTTCCTCATTGAACCGTGTAACAAATGGAACAAATAGGGGCTGGTATACTTTTATCATATTTGGCCGACATTGAAATAAGTAGATTGTTCCTTTCAATTAAGGAAGCCCTATGGTAAAGTAAGTAAATTCAGAAGTAAATTGCTATTTTCTTGGTTGCATTGCTCTGTTTCTTTTATTGTTGGTGCAGCAGCGTATAGAGTGTGTTGCTCAGAGTCCGACCGGTACCACTATCCGTCTGATACAACGTAAACTTAACGTTTACGTCAAACTCAGAGTTTTCGCGGCAAGCTAGGAATTTCAAAAAGAAGTGAAAGTTGTGACGTCAGTGTTTTTTCGCCGTGCACACAAGGTGGCGTTGTCAAATTTATCCACTCGAGCCTGGACGGAGGTCGAAGGCCAAACCGAAGGAAAAAAGTTGCGTTTTCAAATTAACCCGGGCTAGTTTGGAACCAAGAAGAAGCAGAAACGAGGATTGGAGTTTTACGTTCTGGGCATAAAGAGCGACAACTGGTAAAATGTGCTGAAAGATGATGGACATTTTATCGGACAGTATATGTTTTCCCATGCTTGAGGCGTCACCGACATAGCCTAACATAGCCAGGCATTACAAATTGTGCATGGAAACTTATAAATAAGCCACATGAGTTCCTGAGTGTAGTACTGACTAAAAGTTCCTCCTTTCCAAAACAAACGCAACTCAATTTTAGGCTAGCACACAATCGTTGAGATTTGGCGCCTGATTTTGCGTTAAGAATGGACCGACAAAGGGCAATTTAGAATAGATGCTGAAGCTTTGACTACGGTCATTACCTGTGAGTAATGCGGCGCAAGTGTAAGAGTACAATTCAAGCACATGCACAAGAAATACAAACTTCTTTGTTTACTCATGCTATTGCACGGTTCACGGTTCACAAATATCGAGCAACGACAACACTTGCAAAATCGTGATTACGTTCTCCAACCTCGTACCCAGGGTCCTTTCTCTTCCTCCCTCGAGAAAGTACCCTGGTTTCGGCTGGTCACGTGGCACCCAAAATCTGGGTGCCAACAAGAATGTGCTACAGGGGAGGGGTAGCAAAGTGTAAGATTGTCACTAGTGTCAGAATGGTGGAAAGTACCGGAGGTGATGTAAGCTTTTTCAGGAATATTTGTGGTGATAAGAACTCCTTTTATAGACAAGTATTTCTTCATTACATACGAAGGTTCGACATCGAAGCGGTCCATGTTATTTTCGACACGTTTACAAGTCTTTGAATTTCAAAACACTGTCGCTAACCATCACCATAGTTAACGGAAGCCGGCCCGAGACATAACAAATTTACAACAAGGAGAGCCGTCGGCTTTATGCTTTACGGAGCTCGAAATGAAATGGAGTGTCAAGGATTAGGAAGGACTGATTTATTTTTGGCATCTCCAAGGAGCAGCAGAATTTTCGGCAACCGTACACAAGACAGACAAACGGCGCGATGGTAAAATCAGGTTAAGTACGCCGCGCCAACCACCTGAAACCACCGTTCTTGTAAGAATTTGAAGGTAATTTGTTTTATCATTCACGTTATTTTATCCGGCATTTTAATTGGCCGAGAGGCCATTACGTCACTGGAAATAACTGCCTACGAATAATTGTCTGCTCATGCGCATTACGGTGCGAAGTTGTTTTGCTGCGAATTATTCTGCTCGTGCGCAGTTGAGTCACCTGTTCAGAGCTTAAACTCAAACACGGGCGAGGAGGCCATTCAAGTGCCGAACTTCTGCGATTTTTGACTTAAAAATGTGAAGAAAAAAGTGTGAATCTTCCTTTTGAACATTGTACTTTTTGGCAAATCAGTTGATGTATTCGTTTTCAAGCAATTAATTATTGGCGAAAGCGGAATTTACTAATTTTGTATTTTTTTGCAGAATGTTAAGAGCGGCTATCCGTAACTTTCACCTAGGACCATGCAAGATAGAAAAATCGAAAATTGCCAAACTTTGTCACAATAAAGGTCTTCCCAAACCATTTATAAAAATATAAGTTTCAGTTTATTTCGGTAGATATTTTACCGTTACGACGACTTTATCATTCCGATGGCTCGGGAGCGAGTAAAAACGACTTGAAAGTGTCACTTAAATCAACCACTCGTCTTGAATTGTGAAGACAGAAATATCAATATCAAAGCCATGTAGTATAAGTAGGATATTTCCTTGTCATGTTTGCTTTGTCAAATTTGAAATCGATGGAAACCAGAATTTTTAACAGATTTTTAAAATTTAACCGTTTCGAGCGGCATAGTCACACGCTAAAAAATGGCGAAATTCAGGACCAAAAAAAGCACTCTGGTATATGGCTTTCGCTGCTGAGACTACACTTGTTAGAATAAGCAATCTTTCCTCTACGATTTGCTGAAAAAAAATTTTTGGGTAAATGAAATGGTAAATTTTGGGAGCGCTTTATCTACACCCTTTTTTGCAAGCGAAGACGACCTTTTGACGTTGACAAGCGGGGAAGTAATGACCAGCGTTTTCAAATAACACGCGCTAATTCCATTTTTTAAAGAAAAGTTTCACAATGTTTGGTACTTACTAATTAACAGAACCTCAAATAAAGTCATCAGCCGAAAACAGGACAGGTTTTCACTCGCAAATACGTTTTTTTGGCAAAGGGCAAACTTCGGTTGTTGGTGATTAACATCGGCAAATTTGCATACATTTGAAACATTTTTCTTTCACAACAAAGTCGGTTTTCTTCCTTCAGTTTTTTTCCAAAACAATGGTAAAGAAGACCAATAAAGTGTGACCCAACTATTTATAAAGAAAATCTTACCTTAATGACTCTTTTCTGATGAAGAAACGTCGAGATTTCTTCTGGCCGCGCGAGACAACCGTCGAACATTTTAACGTTGCTGTCACGCAATATACACACTGGTCTTAAATTACAAACCAGAGAGGTCCCATCCTGGCTTTTACCGTGTTATTTTGGAGCCGCACATACGATCCTCAATTTAAAAGTGTGGGCAGTTCACAGAAAGACAAGGCAGCAGAAAAGGCTCAGATGCTATTGAAAGTATTCAACAACTTGCAAAGCATAGAGCTGGAGAGGGGAGGGGATGAGGGGAAGGGCATATAAAAGCGACGGGATTGATCATCGGACATGTTAAAGGGACCTCATAAGATAAAATGCCTGGATTTAAATTTTTTTATTGCTAGCCTGCGGCAGAATCTGTCTGATGTTTTTTCCTGTTCTTGTCTCCTGGAATGCTGTCTGGCTACAATCTCTGGGCATGACTTGTTTTTTGTTTGTTTGTGTGGTTTTTTTTTGGGGGTTGCCATTTTTTCTAAATAGAAGTGCCTGTGATAAATTTAATGCTGATGGTTTTACTTTTAACCATTCTAAGCAGAAAAAAATATCATTCATAGGGGTATGCTGGGCGCCCCTTGCCCTAAAAATATTTCTTGATAAACAAACGTAGATATTCCGGTCCACCCTAGGTAATGAAAAACTATCTTGCGGGTGTGCTTCAATGGCTTCCACGATACTACCGACGACTACATATATATAAACGGCTGCTATATAGATAGTCAGCCAAGAACACTGGCGTATGGTTTGAAAGTGCCCTTTCTATGAACAAGCAAGTGAACTAACTGTACAAAACAGCTTTCTATCATCTACGTAATCTAGTTACTACCAGAAAGTTCCTGTCACACAAAAACTGCGAAATACTAACACACACCTTTGCAACTCCTCGGATCGATTACTGTAATTCTCTACTATCTGGCCTACCACATAATTTACTGCAAATTGGACCTAAATATTTAACGGACACTTCACTTGGACAGCTGCAGTTTTTCTTGTAGGATCTCCAGCGGAGCGGATTCTAAACCTTTCCCGGTGTCGCGGGCATATTGTTAAACCCAAACGAACTTCATTGAATTAAAAAATTCCTTTAAAAATTAGAAAAAAAAACAGTTCCGAGTATCGTCAAACGTCAGAATCTGTGCCAAGGTACACTCAGTTTTCCTGTCTTCATTTAGGTCAAAAGGAATATATCCCGTGGAAGTATTCACCCACCCTAGCTGCCAAATATGTCTCATTGTAACAGGCGGGTATCTTAACAGAATTTTTAATTTGGGCAGTGCATAACTTCGTTTACCCCTCAATTATCTATGGATGTACCCCAAGATGGAGAGAGGGGTGTTGCGCCCCAGGTGATAACAAATGTGGATACCATGAGTAATTTCATTATTTCGCTTCAGTAATACCGGCAAGATTTTCGTGCAACGTGTTACGCAACAAGGATGCGTTACAAGTTGAGAGTGTTCTGACCTATACACGCAACAAATCTTTATTTTTTGAAAAGTAGAAGCAACTAACTTTCTGCAACCTGAACACGCGACGGGGAGGTGATAATAAGCGCAACATCGTTGCGCGAATAATTGCACGAATGTTTTCCTTGTTATTTGGCCTTTTAAGGCAAGATTTTACAACTCCTGGTGACGGCATGTACAGTTGTATCCAAGCTAAAGAGCATTACATATTTCTTGGTGCATCATACGAACGCGCGGGACGTGTGTAGCTCGCGCGGGAAAATCCACGCTTTCGGCACTTCGCGCCAAGCGAGTTAACCTTTTTCGGAAGATTCGTGCCCCCGCGAGTTTTCTTCTTCTTGTCTTTTCTTTTCTTATTTTGAGGCAGAGAAAGAGAGCGAACAGCAGAAAGTATTTTGCAGTCTACAGCAATAAGTACCCAAATTTTTCAACAGTACAAGCTACTACAGTTACCTGCTCTTGCCAACAAAAGCTTTGCTTCTGAATCTAGTGAGGCATCCGACAACTTGTAACTTCTCAGATGTCCTTTGATGTTTTTTCTGCATTCCCCAATTTTATTATATGGCTAGAGCTTGTAAATATATAACGCGCGCTGTGATTGGCCAATACTCGGGGCCAGATTTTCCCGTAATGCCCACGGGCACTATGAGCGATGTTAATGCCCGGCTAGTAAAGTGGAAATATAGAAATTTATAAAAGTACATTTGATTCAAATAGTTGGAATGATTTGAAGCTAAATGAAAAGAGACAGTTTCTTTGGAAGTTTTTACTTTTTCTTGTGCGATATCCCCGGGGGGTACTTCCCGAAGATTTGGGTGGCGGTGTGCAGCGCGCTTCTGGAAACCCTTACCTTAGTTCAGACCAAGATATGTGATTTTCCCTACTCTATTTCAGACCTGACTTAAAATTTGAGACCCTATTTCAGACGAGACCCTAACCCTATTTCGTTTGCGTAAACAGTTGAGAAGGGTTTCAAATTCCCAATGTTAATCAAAACTCAGTTCTTTGGAGAAGAAAATTAATAAAAAGATAGCTCCTTGTAAGAACCTTACCAGATCCCATATCAGACTGCACAAACCTCACGCTATTTCAGACCAAAATGGTCAAAATCTATTCCCTATATCAGACCATAAAGGCTCAAAAACCATACCCTTTGGCGCCGCACATACCAATATAGCTTATATAAGGGAGTACCCCCCCCCCCCCGGGCACAAACCTCACCCTATTTCAGACCAAAATGGTCAAACTCTATGTCCTATTTCAGACCAAAAAGGCTCAAAAACCATACCCTCTGGCGTCGCACATACCTATATAGCTTATATAAGGGAGTACCCCCCCCCGGGCACAAAACCCAATCCCAGACCAAAATGGTCAAAATCTATGTCCTATTTCAGACCAAAAAGGCTCAAAAACCATACCCTTTGGCGTCGCACATACCTATATAGCTTATGTAAGGGAGTACCCCCCTCCCCCGGGTGCGCTATAAATTTCTTGTGTGGAATAAAACTGCTGAGTTTTGTATGCTTTCCGGTAAACTGTTTCATTCATCCCAATCCGCCACGGCTCACTTTTCAAGTAATAAAGTGTTAGGCATAGCCATATAATAAACTTCTTATTACAGGGTCGTAACGAGGTATGTGGGATCAGGGATCAAAGGGGTGGGAGCGGGGATCAGAAGGGTGGGATCTAGGACCACAGCCCTGGGATCAGGAATCACAGACCATGGGATCGGGATCAGCAGTTTCTTATGGGGATCAGGATCAGGTTGTACCACATTTGTGGGATCAGGGAAGAAAATTGGTCACGGTTTTGGAATCAAGGAACAGAAATTTGCGTACAAAAATGGGATCAGCGATGAAAAACATACCTCGTTACCACCCTGTTATTATCTCTCGCTAGCTCGGGACCTTACTAGGTGAATATTGCCCTCAGTCGTTCTTGTACGACCTCGGGTAATATTCTACCAGTATGGCCCTCGCGCTCAGTTAATAAGAAGTAAGTAACACACTGGACCAGTTCGCTGGGTTGTCTGAACTAGCCCCACAACTTCCTCCAACTATTTCCGAATACCCACACAAAGCCATGGTAGTTTGTGAGGTTTGACAGATTGGTGGCGTTACAAGCAGTTCAACCCACGTGCAAGATTTGTGTCGGGATTTTTTGACACGAGGCATGTTTATTACATCATGATTGTGGAAGTATTTCGCAACTTCAGGTATAATGACCGGTAACATTATTTGGCTCTTATTTTTCTTTGGTTAAGAACTTTGGGATAATTTTACATTCTACAGTACTAATGCAAAAAGACTGGTTTGAATTTTAAAAGAATTCATTGCACTAACAGCAAAGTTTTAGACATCTCTTTTGTTTCTCGTCCATTCCTGCGGATTGGAGATTGGCTGCTGACAGCTGTTTGGCATTTGCCTGGCCATGTGGTCTTGTAATCTAAGACCACTGTGTATTGCGTGACAGTACATCCATCACTTACGCAAAAATGTTCGACGGTTGTCATCAGTTGTCATGGGCGGCTAGTAGAAATCTCGTCATTTCTTCACAGAAGATGGTTATTAAGGTACGATTTGCTACATAGATAGTTAGGTAATGCTTTACTGGTTTTCGTTAGTATTTTTACTTTAGAAAAAAGTAAGGTAAAACGAGTTTCTTGTGAAAAACAAATGTTTCAAATTTATGCAAATTTGCCGATGTTAATCACTAACAACCAAAGTTTCCCTTGGCCAAAAAAACGTATTTCCTAGTGAAAACATGTCCTGTTTTCGACTTATGACTTTATTTGAGGTTCTATTAATTAGTAAGTACCAAACATTGTGAAAAATTTCTTTAAAAAATGGAATTAGCGCGTGTTATTTGAAAACGCTGGTCATTACTTCCCTGCTTGTCAAGGTCAAAAGGTCGTCTTCGCCTGGAAAATAGGGTGTAGATAAAGCGCTCCCAAAATTTACCATTTCATTTACCCAAAAATTTTTTTTCATCAAATCGTAGAGCAAACATTGCTTATTCCAACAAGTGTAGTCTCAGCAGCGAAAGCCATATACCAGAGGGCTTTTTTTGGTCCTGAATTTCGCCATTTTTTAGCGTGCGACTATGCCGCTCGAAACGGTTAAATTTTAAAAATCTGTTAAAAATTCTGGTCTCGATCGAATTCAAATTTGACAAAGAAAACATGACAAGGGAATATCCTACTTATACTACATGGCTTTGATATTGATATTTCTGTCTTCACAATTCAAGACGAGCGGTTGATTTAAGTGACACTTTCAAGTCGTTTTTACTCGCTCCCGAGCCATCGGAATGATAAAGTCGTCGTATATAACGGTAAAATATCTACCGAAATAAACTGAAACTTATATTGTTATAAATGGTTTGGGAAGACCTTTATTGTGACAAAGTTTGGCAATTTTCGATTTTTCTATCTTGCATGGTCTTAGGTGAAAGTTACAGATAACCGCTCTTAAGGTTTTGAACGAAATGAAAGCGGGCACTCAGTGTAGGAAAAAATAATTGTGAAACAAGCGTGCTGGTTAAATGCATGAACACATTGTCTTGTTAAATGATAAAACCATTGTTGAACTCGATTTCGCAAAATATCTTGATTTGTCAGTGTCTCGCAGATCAATTATTTGCCTCTGCCTTCGGCATCGGCAAATAATTGATCTGCTCGCCACTGACAAATCATGATATTTTTCTCAACCTCGTCCAATAATTGCTTATTATTCCTGTCGAGTAGGTGAAATTGCTCTCACACCGCCGATTAACCGAAAAAACACCTAACTTTTTTCACCACAAAACAGTGACATGACAAAATGAAAAATGTTCTAAACTAAATAACATTTATAATTAAGAGCTTTGTTGACAAGAAGGTTGTACTCTGGTCTGCAGGATTATACCATTACATTGAAGCTTGCAGATAACAATACACAAGTGCAGCGTGGGCTTTTATTATCAGAATTTTACTTGCATTATTAGGCCAATAAATAAAATATATAGCAAACAAATGAGTGTGTGACATTTTGTTCGGGCAATACGAGCAGCTTCTTATCAAACGCCTTCGGCAAATTGAAAACAGATCGAGCCTACCGTAAAATATTTTGTTGATGGGAAATCTGCATTATTTGTGGTTCTGAAACGCCGCAGATAGTAGACTGTAGATTTTTTCAGCGTCCCTGTCTTTGAAAAAAAGTGAGCTAATGACTTCCATTCCTCTGTTTGAAAAGATTTGCATTCGCTTTTCCCTTCGCTTCTTGAAGAAAAGCGAGTCCACCCTGGTGGGGAGCTGTTTGCTTAAGGGAGACACGTGACCAGCCGAAACCAGGGTACTTTCTCGAGGGAGGAAGAGAGAGGACCCTGGGAACGAGGTTGTACGTTCTCATGTTTGTGCTTAAAATGCTTATAATTATGTCCTTGTTCGGCACCCACGCTTATGCTTAGGCGAGTGCTTGTGGTTATCCTTATGTCTTATTACTTCTCTAGTGAAAACCACCCCCAAAGGAAAGCTGGGGCCCGTTTCTCGAAAGTCCCGATAACTTTTCGGGCCCGGAAAGCTATTTTATGTGCGCGATGTTTGCATTAAAGATTCAAATTTTGTTGGTTTTGAAACCTGAGCAATAAAACTCTAAGTTAATAAAACAAGTTGGGCTGATACGCGGGCTAAAAACTACGACAACGTCTTATCGATTTTGATTTTAAAATATAGCTCCGGGTCCGAAAAGTTACCGGGACTTTCGAGAAACGGGCCCCTGGTCTAAAGATCGGTGATGCAATTATTCCTCAAACGCGAATGTGTAAAGTATGTAATTTTTTTTCTACTCAACCATAGTCCACGTTTATTTTTTTTTCTTCTAGAAATCCTCTGGATTCCGATACAGAAGCTATCAAAATATACAGCCCCATTGTGAAGGTTCAGAAAGCCTTGGTTTCCGCTGTTTTAGCTTTGGGATTTAGACGAGTTGCTCACAATGGCTCTACTCTATATCACCACTTTCTACCATGTCCCTTGGGTACACAAGGAGCTCAGGGGTGCACGCCATGCCCTCCAGGTAACTGACCTTGATTTCAAGTTCTCATTGATAATAACAACTGGAAGCTGTGTGCGCTTCTGCCTACAAATCCATGTTTTATCGAGTATACGACTTTTGCACAAATTGTTCATTTAGTAGGCCAGGTGCCCGGTTTCCATGCATATCTTCGTTCTTTTTGAAGTGCTGAAACTTTTCTTAGATTAAATTTAAGCTTCAGGAAACAACTTACGACAGCACGTTTGAAGCGTTTTTCTTTTTTTTTTGGTGGGGGGGGGGGGGTGCCTGTTGTTGTTGTTGTTGTTGTTGTTGGTTTTGGTCGTTTTAATGTGCAACCGCTCGCAAAGCTTGGAAGCTAGCTGTCAACTCGTTGATTCGCCACTCGCAGAATTGCTGCTCGCGTTGAACGCTTAGGTAATACCCAAACAGGGTATTTCATTCGCAGACTACAAGCATTAAGACGGTAGCGGCGTTCTTGGCCGCCTCAGAATCATTGCCAAGCCACTGACTTATATCTTCTTTTATTTATGGTTATTTATGCATCTAGGAGCTGAACCTTAGATACCAAATAAAGGACTGCATTACCTCAAGCTGTGTAAAGAAGTTTGTGATGAGTTTCCTGGCCACTTTGCTGTGGATATTCCCCATGAAAAAACAACAACAACAACAACAACAAACAAGAAAACAAACAAAAAACATTGACTTTTGCTTTCAACGTTACGGTGGTTTTACTTTACAGTACTTCATTTTACTTTTAACTTAATTTTGCTGCTACTGTATACAACAAGCTCCTCATAATTCCTAGATTTTCCATTAGCTTAATAGGTATTAGCTAGTAACCTGTGTTTCCCTGAAAG
Source organism: Siderastrea siderea (assembly GCA_964030785.1). Lineage (NCBI taxonomy): Eukaryota > Metazoa > Cnidaria > Anthozoa > Scleractinia > Rhizangiidae > Siderastrea > Siderastrea siderea. The sequence goes on from OZ034977.1 coordinate 24,386,829, forward strand.
CGGTTGAAATTCTGTCCATTTTCGGTTATCGGGCTAAAACCGTAGAATTAATTGACTCCTAGGGTCTAGCAGAGGGGGTGCTATGTGCCCCTGCACCATGCGGCGTTAAGATAATAGGTATGTTCTGCTATCATTTCAGGAGGTTTTTTCTCAGATGATTTTGGGCATGTAAGCACAAGCTGCAAGAAATGTGCGAATGGTTCCTTCGTTGCCGGAAAACAGCCGCAAGACTGCAAGTCTTATCCGCAAGGTAAAAATAAATCGCTTTCTAAATTTTCACTCACGTTACTGGAAAGCGAAGTGATTCATCGCCTTGAGAGTGAACCCATAAATATAAAACGATTTCGTTTGTTGTGTTAAAGTATTAAAGCTAACAACCATAAAATCATACCTCGCATTTGTCCGTAGTCGTTATTTCTTCTGAATATAGTTACATTTATTGTGGCATCAGTTTCCTTTTCTATTAAAAAGGATAGAGGCTGAAACTGCCTTTTTCTATAGTAGGCAGCTTAAACAGTTGACTTTATCTGCGTATGGTGGTATTTTTCCGGAGACATGTCGTTCGTTCGTGAACTAATTGTTATATGTGCATGCATTGTTATTGACTTGAGATGCCCTTTATAACCTTTTTCCTTTTGCCTGAAAAATTGGCATTAGACGTTGTGATTCTTGATGCGAAATAAGGCAATCTGAAATAAGAGTAGACGAAAGACTGGACTCGTCCATCCGCCTTTTATTCACTGTCACTTTTCGTAAATCTCCTACAGGAACAGAGACTGATTTCTTTGCTGGATTGCGCGCTTGTGTATGCTTGGAAGGATTTTATCGAACTAATATGTTCAAAGAATGTCACAAATGTGGACATGGTGGACTGAAATGCCAGGATGACTACGCTACTTTGAAATCTGGTTATTGGTGGCAGTGGAGAAACGAGACTCACCATCATCGTTGCAGAGTCTTCATAAGCAATCTCTTAACATCTTCACCAGCATTAGGTGACGACGATGTACAATATCCGCATCCACTACCAACGCCTCACAAGTGCCCGATGAACGGATCATGCAAGGGTGGTTTAGATTCCCCATGTGAAAAAGGTTACGACGGTCCACTCTGTGCTGTTTGCAGTTCAGGGTACTATAATCAATTTCAAACGTGCCAAAAATGTCCTTCTAAGAAATGGATTATTGGACAATTGTCACTCATTGCTGTCGCCATTTTGATAATCATTGCAGTTTCAGTGTGGACGAGGAAAATAAAGAACAAGAAGTTTGAAGAATGTTCTATTATAGACACAATCTTATTCAAACTCAAGATTGCAATTGGTTTCTATCAGGTCACCTATGGCCTACTGGAAGCATTTTCCTACATAAAATGGCCAGATTCCCTCCACGTCGTCAGCAAGTATTCGAAACTACTCCAGCTGAATATTCTTCAGATGGCGCCAGTTAACTGCCTTTCTCGGGGATTGCACGTGAATGCCTTTGATAACTTGTTTGCAATATTGGCGGTAAATGCTGCTATTATTGTCCTTGGAAGCATTGCTTACGGAGTCCGTAAGGGAATCATCCTAAGAGATCGAAATCTGGGAGAAACCGAAAAATCGGGAAAAATCTCGCAAGCAAAAGAACTTGTGTACAGGAATTCGTTTTTCTTGCTTTATGTGACATACCTCAGCACGTGCTCCAAGGCAGCTACTGTCCTCCCACTAGCTTGTCGGAAGCTTTGCCGAGATGAAAGCGACGGCTTTTGCTTCACGTACTTAAAAGCAGACTACAGCATACGTTGCCATGATTCAAGGTACAACCACGTAGTTATCGTGGCGTACATTTCCATTGCGTATATCTTTGCCCTTCCATTGGCCACGTTCATCGTCCTTTTGAGACAAAAAAGAGCAACAGCAACAGCAGACGCCAAGACATCAAAAAGTCTAGTCCCTAGCCCCGAACTAATCTTCGGATTTCGATTTCTGTTTGAAAACTATAAAACCCGTTCATGGTACTGGGAACTTGTTGAGATGTCTCGAAAAGTAATTGTAACGTCCGGTCTCATCCTTGTTGGGAAAGAAACTAGATCCTATATTGGCTTAGCATGGGTCGTTGCTGGGATGTATGGAGTGCTTTTTGCCTGGATCCGTGCCATACGAGACGCATTTGAAAACAGACTGATGGCTACTTCCCTTGCCGTTACTGTTTTCAACTTGGCGATTGGAGCAGTGAGTAGAATTCCCGCAGAAAACATGCCAGCTTCGGTTGACCCGTACATGGAAACAGTCATATTCAACATACTGGTTCTTGCAGCAAATAGTTTGGTCATTGGGCTTCTTGCCTGTAAGATATTACACCGTTGAAAAAGTTAATATTTAAAGCGCTTTAATCCGACATTAGGTTTGGGTTTTCAAGAACCAGTTAAGCTTACCCCTGATAAAATATTGGTTACGTTTAGCCCACCTAGCAAGTTACATGGAGCTTGAATTTGCTACCAGAAATCGACACCTTTAACTCTGGCTAAGTGTATTCTCGGGTTCGTTTAACCACGGTTATCAGCAACAAGTAGTGACACTATTTAGAGGGTCATCTTACTTCTAACTTCTGAAGCTTGAAATATGAATGTCTGCCCCTGCTTGAAAAATAATCAGATGTGCTGGATGAACTCCGAGTCTGGCAACTTGGCGCAAGTTGCGTGCCCCAACTTAAATCAACAAGAAGAATTTTCACTGAAGCGAGAAAGACAAATATGCACGTGGCTTTACTATGTCGAGAAACCTTCATGGAATATTGAGTACGACTGTTTCACCGGTACCTCGATTTCTATATAAGAAATTTGTTCAGGCAACTCATTTTTTAATTCCCACATTTGCCAAGCATCTATCATCTGCCAGAATACCTAGAGGCATTACGGGTTACTTCCTGCTCTGCATTTAGCCGATCAGAGCGCACGCCATATCAACTTAAGACACCAACCATGTCGCAATTAAACTATTTCAATCGTAAACTTCAGTTTTTTTTTCCGTTTCTAATTTTGTTGTTCAGTTCGCTATGCTATGCACTTGTAAGGATGCCTCAACGAATGGCGCAAAAATCCACACTGGTCATTTCCATGCTGTTTGGCTTTGTTTCTCCCCCTCATTGATTTGCTGGGGGAAATAAGTGGTTTGGTTGGAGGAAACGTCATTAATAACCAGCTACAAACTGGAGATATCGAAATGCCTACCATTGTCGGTGCCGTGCAAGAAAGTGGAGCGATTGATATCAGTATAGAAGAAGGTAAACAAAGTGGTGGTAGCGCACTGGAGCTGAAGCATATCAGTTTGCCCAATGCCCAATACAACAACAACAGCAACAAGACTCATCAAGGTACGCAGACAAAATTATTTACTGCGTCCGCCACGGTTGACGTTGTTTTTCATGAGCCTTTCAAGGAGATACACTACTCCATATAATTCTATCTGCACAAACAGTCAAGTGCATTATCTACATTAGGGCGTATTCTATATATTCTTCTTTTAACTTAAGTCGTTATTAAGCCATTCATCTTACCATTTATCTTATCTATATATACGAAAGATAACTTAAGTCCATCCTACAATTTACGCAACTTAAAACAAAGTGACAGGTGTCGTTTAGATTAAAGTGATCCGATAAAAGGTTGTTTCATTTTGATCCCCCTAAGTATCGATGACGCTGCACAAAATTATATCTATAAATATTTTTTTCTGGGCCATTTTATGACAAAGTGCGTCCTGTTTGAAGCTGGAAATTTCATGTTTCATTTTTTAACCTTAGTTGTTTTCGATAGTTTGTTGTTTGTGTGCTTTTTTTGCTATTTATTAATGAAAAGTAGCAAAATCAATTATGGCTATTGGGGATATTTGCATGCACAAACAAGTGCAATCCTAGACAAAAACTTAGTTATTTAGTAGCAGCAAGTGGCATCATGAACCTTTCCATAAAAATAAATTTCATTCTCCAATCTTAAAAATTCTTTAGGAGGAAAGCGTTAATTTAAATGCACATAATCATAAGAAAGAGCTACACCCTTTCATAATGTAAAGCACGTTGACACTAAAGCAAAAGGTCACGGGTCCAATTCATCTTCCACTCCAGATGGATTTGTCTTCGCTAGTCCCGAATTCAAATCTTTAGCGTTTTGTAAACGTAGCCCCAGCCATTAAGTTCATAATACGTTTACCCACTTTTAACTAAAATGGCATGTCCTGATGCTATGTAAAGATGCTATGTTATGTTATGTTATGTTATGTTAAATGCTATGCTATGCTATGCTATGCTATGCTATGTTATGCTATGTTATGTTAAATGTTATGTAAAGAGCATGAAAACTCATTAAAACGTGTTTGTTTCGTGTGTTAGCGTGTGTGTGTGCGTGTGTTGCGGTAGAAAGGAAATCAACGAGGGGGGTGGGGGGTGGTTAGGGAAGAGGACGGGGAGACAAAGTTCTGTCACCTCGCCTCCTTTGGGCATCGGCACTGGGTTCGCCCCGCTTACAGATTTAAAATATTAAATAATACTGAGGGTGAAGTAATCGGTAAACGACACAGAAGACACAAGTGTTTACTCCAACCAATTGGAGCCCACGGAGACCTTAGTTATCAGATAGCCGTCATGTACTCAAAGTAGACAAATTATCTGTGCGACATAGCCCGATGCTAGATCTAGAGCGAATTAAAGTTCTTCCCTTGGAAATACAGAAGGTCTGTCGAACATAGGCGAATCTACACTAAAGCTCACGGAAAAAACCAAAGGAGTGTGCTTAATTCCACCACAGTATCTCGTAACGGGTACCCAATACTTCAAGATAGCCACAGTCCACAGGGGGAAGGGAGAAGGTTAGAGCATAAAGTGCCCTTATTAAGGGCACTTTAAAGTTCATTCAACTGAGATAATTACAGGTGTAAAACGTCTCTCAAGTTAACCGCTAGCTTGATGGGTGTCCATTTCACCACATTCACTGTTGGGGCAAGTTAGAATAAGAAGTTTACCCAGCTGAGATTTGCTTACTTGAAACACTTCAATAACTGGAGCAAACATCCTCCTCATGTGATCTCACTCCTCGTCGTATTCCACATCTTCGGCACATCCTAAAACAACTTTTACCTGTATTATTAAACTGTTATGATTTATCACCTTCTTAAATTTTCCCTTACAGCGGATTTCTTAATCTCTCTATCTTTAAAACTCTTTAAAATTTTGAATAAAGCGTATTCTATCTCTTCCTTGGCGTCTGCTGCCATCTTCGATTCGGTTTGCAGAGATGCGCAGTAGAGTTGCACAGTGCAAAAAGGGGAATAACCTTAAACAGTCGGCAATACAGACGAAAGAGTGTTTTACATTCAAATTAATACCATGCGACATGATTTTGCTCACAAGAGTACTTTTAAACTACAAAGGTATTGCGTCATTTCCATTTTCTGATCAATAGCGCTGAACAGTGGACAATAAAATATAACATGTAAAAACAACTGTTACTGAAAGAAGAAGAAAAAACGAGAATAAACGTAAAACTCTGACATACTTTCGCAATTTTTGTTCAGCATTGTTAGACGCAACGATTTTGTTGTTTTTTTTCTATCTAGCCTGCGAGCAAGCTCACTTGTTTGGGGAATTTGCGCGCGACAATCTTGGCAGCCGCCACCTGCAAGCCGGCGAGCGAAGCGAAGTGAGCCTGAACGAAAGCCATTGAATTTTGAATTCCGCCCCTGCGAGGTGACAAGTCTTAACTGTCAAGGTATCAAATATCTAACCAAAACAAGCGAAGCAAAGGTAAACAAACACGACTATAGCAAGCCGTCACTGCCAAAAGCCTATCGACTTGTACCGGTCCAAACAGCTTCCAATATCATCGAGTTAGAGAAATTGTATGGTCAGTTTTGGAAATGTATGGTCGAGTTACAAAAATTATATGGTCAGTGTTAGAAATGTATGGTCGAGTTCTGGAAAGCTATGGTTTAGTTGCTTTAGAAAAGCGTTTCAGTTTTCGCTAGCGAATTTTCATTTTCTCGCTAGAGAACTTGCTAACTAGCGAGTTCTCGCTAGCAAGTTTTCCTTTTCTCGCTAGTGAGCTTGCTAGCTAGCGAGTTTTCAGTTTCTCGCTAGTGAACTCGCTAGCTAGCGAGAAGTCGCTACTTTGTTGGGGTATTCAAAAGTCGATAGGCTTTTGGTAGTGACGGCTTGCCACACGACAGCTGATTTTCATACTTGAGAGGATCGATTTCTTAATGAATGTGCCACAATAGCGCAAAAGAAAATTATAAACACAGTTGACAATTTTTGCCGCATGTTCTATTCGAAATAAGTATGGAACTAGGAATCCCCGAGAAATCAAATCGCGAAGGCATCTGTGCAGATGACTCGCAATCGATGCACAAGAACGCATAAAGAAGTTAAAATATCGAACTACAGGGACATGAAATTTGCAATTACAAAGAGTATCAAGCAAGCAAGCATTTTCCCACAATAACAAATAACCGAAGACTGCAAGATAATGGGTTTTCGTTTACGACCTTGGGCTTTCGTTATGATAGCCAGATAATGCCAGTTGAATGGGAAATAAAGTCTTACAGATCCTGTCATTACGGAGATCCCAAGAAGAGAGGCTTGAAAACAACCACGCACTAAAACGAGGCTGCAATAACCGAAGCAAACGTGGCTGATATTACTGAAAAAAAAATGACACAAAACCGCAATCGCTAACCAGACGCAACTAGCCGAGTCACGTTAAGAAATTGAATCGATTGAAAAACCGATAGACTGCGAGCAGTCGTCCTATTTTCCTTCTCGCTAAAATTAGGAGAGGAAAGAGACTGCTCACAGTCTAGTAATCTGAGAAGGGCCTCAAACAATACCACCACTTGTCACAATAATAAAGTATGTCACTGCCTGTCATTTCAAACCAATCAGAATGCTGCGTTCGTGGACGAACGCGGAGAATTCAAAATTCAATGCCTTTCGTGCAGGCTCACTTTTGCTCGCCCCATTCTTCTCGCCGGCTCGACTTCCACCGCCAAGATACTCGTGCGAATAACACACTAAGTGAGCCTGCTCGCAGGCTATTTTCTATCATAAAATCGAAAAAGGAGCAAAAATGGTAGAATGCAAAAACTGTAACAGTCTTGGATCTAAAGAGCCGAGTAATAACTCACCCAACGCATATTGTTGTCCTATTGGCAATAACTACGGCAATAAACAAAATAGCAAATTTGTTAAGAGTATTTCTCGGAAACTTATCATAATCGTCATACTTCATGTGATAAATAGGTGTTACAGATGACAGCCTAAAGGCTGGTCTCATTTAATGTACTGTACATACAGTAATCTATTACAAAAGTTAGTAGGCAGTTATTTCCTTGCAGTACTGTCTATTAGAGATGGGGGGGGAGAGGAAGCAAATTCCCATACATTCTCTTAAATGAAATCCAAACGATGTTCCCTTAACTTGCAAAGCAATCTGCGAGGTTCTAGTCAGCGGATATGCCTCCTGCGCGTGCGTAGATGTTGCATGTTCCAACGGTAGTCGGACGCTGAAGGGAAAAATTATGGCGGCCAAAGGCGGCGGATTTGGTTTTGACCTTTCGTTTAGGTAATTGACGAATTGATCGTATTTTACACTTTTATCATGTTTACGTGCTTTTTGCTTCTTATGAAGACAAAAGTTTACTCTCGGAGTTTTTTAGTCGCAAAGTAGAACAGCAGCGCTTCGATCACTCCAGTCTGCCCTGATCGACGGTATAGAATCAGATAGAATTTTCTGAAGATGAGTTAAAAACTGGGATCAGGTTCAAAGTATTGAACTGTGAAATGATCTTGTTAACACATAACTGGATTATTGATAATAAAAGTCGTATTTTGTGCGTAGGTATCGTTTGCATATAGCAGTTTTGATTGCATTTATTTCCACCGATGTTTTTGGCACATTTCTCGTTGTAATTTATTTAGACCACGCTGGAGGAAAACATCCAAACCCAGTACAGCCATAACTGTCTCATCTCATGCTATCAATTCGTTACATAATGAGATGTAGAAAAAAGAAACATTGACAGTATTTTTATTTATCACATCATAGGAAGACCAAGCATAATATTTGAATATCATTTAAAGTGGCGTTTCAAAATAAGACTTTGTATGGGATTTCGAAGCGGACATTTTGAGCAATACACAAACGAACTAACTGAATAAAGTTCATGAAACATTACATGGTGTTGTTTGCTATCCTTACAAAGCATTTTGAGCAATTTTAGGTCCATTTATTTAACTGTGTTAGTACGTGTATAATACATTGACAAGGAAGGAGTCATTTGGTCCGATTTAGCCAATATCACCGCTCGACACTTTTCGGAATTCGCTCGAATTTACCCACAAATATAGTTCAGGCTCCCATTCTGACTAAGCGACTTGACAAAAGGAAGACATACAAGTGATTTTTAACCGGCCGTCGCTATGGCGACCGCCGGTTTATAAAATGAGCACGGTTTTTGGTGAAAGTCAGTTGGCTTAACATACGAAGAAAGTGCTGTAAAGCTTGTGGTACGGGTACTCAAGAGCGGTACTGTATTATATAAGATGCATGCGCATATTAGTCTTCTGAATGTTACCTTCCTATGTTTTTGTCTTTTAATTTACAGTATTTAAGATATGAACGGCGAAGGGTTGTTGGGTTTGGGGTTTTTTGTATTTGTCTTGTAAAACGCATGCGCAATTGAGTAAAGGAGCTAATAGGATTGAATGCGAAATTGGCTGTGTTGCCTGATCTAGTTAGTGGTTATGGTGAAAATTTTTTTAGCGCAGGAGTTTTTTTTATTGGGAGTGACATTTTGAGGGGTGTGAAAATGTGGGAGTCAGAAGGATTTGTGAATGTCGGGAGCATATCACGCTTCTGTGAATGTGATTTGCTTTGAAAGTTGCGTTTTGTATAGGAGCGGTGTAATGTTGTGCTGCGTGAGAGGCGGTTTCCCTTGGCGTTTTATGTAGTCCAGCTGTTGAGCCCCCAAAATGGCAAAATCGTTCACTTTTTGATAAAAACATGAACCTTGGTGGGATGATAGACGTATATGTGCAGATCGTTTTCTGATATAGGGCCAGTGGCAAAACAACTGTTTAAGAGGATAAGCGGGCGTGGCCTAATGCACATGATATCAGCCAGCGTGAAAACGAGGCTGCATAGGAAACACGTTATTTTCACAGTGTTTTTTCAGTTTCTACACAACAAACGTTTGGGCATATATCAGAGACAAGTCATGAACACCTTAAAGGCATAGGATGTATATTAAAGTTAGTGACATGACCTGTCACGTGACTACAAAGGCAAATTTCAGTCTAAAGCATATTTATTATAAGCCGTGTATTAAAACAATCAAAATTTTAAGAGCAATGAGCTTTTGGAAGGAACATCTTCCAAATATTACCATTTTAACTTAAAGCAAGCCTTTCTCGTCGTTAACTTTTTTGACCGGGCTTTAATTGATCTTCTGGGAGCGGGGGAGGGAGGGACGGATTTCACCCCCCCCCCCCCCCCCACTTCTTAACTCCGAAAATATTAAAGGTATGACAAAAACACTTAGAGGACTTATGATACGTCCAAGAATGTTTCCTTTCTCCGCAACATGAGTTGGTGACGTCATATGACGTAGAAATTACGTCATGTTCTCAAATGGCGGCCGGCCATCTTGGATCCGCCATCTTGGAATCCTTGATTTTTCCAAACCCCCCACCAAGCTCCTAAATTAACTAATAAGTAATTAAAATCAATAAGTGAGCACAAAACTGATCTAATTTACTTCAAGTAAGTTATAGTTTTCAACTGAAAAGGGCAAAAACGAAATTCTGAAAAAAACGCCTGTCAATAAGTGGTTACCATGGTAACATCAAAGTTGATGAACAAAGACTTGCTAATGCCAAATTGTTTCCAGATAATTTTACGAAAAGTCACTAAGTTTGATGGCTTTAGCGTGTTTATTAAAAACTTTTTAAACATCCAAAGTGCATGCAGGCATATTCCCCCCCCCCCCCCGATCTGAATAGGGTAAATTTACCACAAAAAAGCCCACTTAATCAAAATCACTTGCAGTTTGTCTTGGATATCAGTTATACATCGAAGAATATACATGATCAAAATTTCTGTGGCTGTTTTTAAGAGGCTTGTTTACAATTTTAGCTTGAGTGACTCATACATTGTGATGTGATTGGCAATAGATACAGAAACGCAGGCAGTCAAATCAATGATAAGTAGTAATGTCTGGATAGTGCACGTTGTTTTTAACAGTCTCACTGAACAGAGCTATTAATCTTCCTCTTGACAGTGTCCACCACAATTACATAGTGCCGTGCATGTTAAACTTGCAATGAGCCCTTTCCTACGGCCACAGTGAAAGACTTCATAGCAGGATTCTTGTGCTTATGGTAAGAACAAAGGAGACTAATGTCGCGCATGCGCACAATTCTATTTGAAATGCCTTGAATTTCATTCGAAACGCGGGAAAAGAGGAGATGGCGGCGGTCGTGCTAACAGCTTTGATTTCATTGAATGTTTATCCTGTGTTCTGGGGCAAAGGACGCCGTAAGAATGTATAGTTGTTGAATAACTTCCAAATTTAGGTCATCATCTCAGCTTTTCCGTCAAGATAATTCATCGTGAGGAAAATCGCAGCAAGGGATTGCAAATCTGAGAAAGGAGACGAGTCAGAAAAGGCGACGGTGAATTGAAAACTCGTGATAAGCAGACGAACGTTTTGCCTTCCTGTCTTTGTTCTTCATCATCTTAACAGACTTCAACGCAAGACCAAGTACTGTTTAACAATAAAGTAAGTTGAACGTGAATGGAAATGCGTAATGTTTGTCGCATTGAAGGATAATTTGTGCTTGAAAGGGGCAGAAAGACAAATTCCTTGACAAGAGGGAGGTAAAAAGTGGCGTCCGCCTCGTAAACTACATGTTTTGGGGTTGTGAATGATTTCTGACGTTGAAAAAACGGAACATATAGCCGAGGCAAAAGTAAAAATCGTTACGATCAAGGAATTATATGGTTTTTGCTGCTTAAGCGAAAATATTGTGCCCAGACGCAAGCAGTTAACAGCGCAACTGCGATAGAAAAGCTCAATTTTATTCCAAACAAATATTTTGCTTCAAGTATCCGAGACTTTTGTCGTGGGTTTTGGTACACGAAATCCCTTTTGCTGGTAACAGTTTATTAATTAAGGAAGCGACTTTTCAAGAAAAGATATTGATAAAAGTGGCAGGGCTCAACAGGGAGTCGTCAAGGTGTGTAGCACTGCCAACGACATACGATGAAAATTTCGCTACGGTCGCACCTCAGTCTACTTTGCTTCGTTCATTCATTTGGCTACTTTGATTTCTAAAAACTCCAGCCATGAAACAGTATGAATTATCGATTCTTATCAGGGGTTTTTTAATTGTATTGCCACGATTTGTAAAAAGGAAACCCAACAAGATGACGCGCCAGCAGAAAACTGTGAAAAAAATAACTCGAATCTTGTCGCCAGATAGGTGTTGTTTGGGCTATATATCCTACAATAGGGCTTGGTACAGCGATCGCTTTCAACCGAGAATAGAATAATAAGGTAAGAATAAGTTAGGCTAAACAGTGTTAACTTTAAAGTGGCAAGGCGTGCGGAAAGGAACGGGGAAAGCGAGGCTACAAGAACATCAAAATAAGTTCCGTGAGATGAAAGAAACAAGGACAAGAGCTGCAGCTGTTATCAATAAAAGCACGCGGAATGAGAAATTTAAACTTAAAGTGATCGGTACTTCACCAAAAACCTACGAATTAGTTATAATACTGAAGAAAACTACCCAATTAGTGATGTTCTAGGAACTGTTTAAAGTTTATTAAGGAACAATATATAGAAATTTCACCTCAATGTCTTAATTCATAATGTGTCGAATTTGTGTACATTGTGAGTTGTATTAATTTTTATGATTGTACACTGTGTTTAATACTAAACAAGATTCATATAAATACATTTCCAATTAGAAAAGTTTAATTCCAGACATAAAATGTACACAGAGCATCTACTAAAAATAGAAAATATCATGTTTGAAAAGCAACACACACAGATCTAGAAAGAACAAATAAATTATTTGTCCTACTCTTTACTTTTCTTGACTTTTAAAAGAAACATAATTAAAAAATTATTTACCGGCTTTAAAACCCAGCAAAATAACCAGTAACAGTTCTTTTGTCTTTAGTTTACACTGTAAAATTTACCTGTGCCTGAAGTAATGAAACATTTGGTTCTCTTTTATTTAAAAAAACATACACATAACCTATCTAGAAGATCACTAAAATTGTAGAAAAGCCGCTCTTGCTTTTCTTACCTAAAATACTAATAACTATATTTGTAACATGAACTCTCAGTATGAAAAAGAACACATGCACATGATTTTGGTTTGTCTTTCTTGGGAATATGTCTGAATTCACACAAAGACCAACAACTCCAAGCTGGCTTGATAGCTCAGTTGGTAAGAGTGGTGCACTGGTATCATAAATAAATAAATAAATAAACACTTTATTTCAGTAGGGTGCATAATTACAGTCAAACTGTAGTCTCCCTTATGGCCCTACGAAACATCCAGGTTGAATTGGAATTTGGAAATGTTGGTTTTTATGGAGGGAGGAAAACCGGAGTACCTGGAGAAAACCCTCGGAGCAAGGACGAGAACCAACAACAAACTCAACCCACATAAATTATGACACCGGGCCACAAACCCGGGCCACACTGGTGGAAGGCGAGTGCTCTCACCACTGTGTCATCCCTGCTCCCCCATTGGGTTGACATGTATCTCCCAACCAAGCCTGTATTTTTTCAGACTTTTTTTGCAGTTGCCTAAGTTGCACACACAGCTGCCATGGTCTTCCATTTCGTTAAACTCCTAATCTGCTAAATGAAAACATAGAGTATGTGGGACCAGTTAGAAACTCGTCAGTTTTCTAAAGGACCAGGGGGAGGGCAATGAAATGTTATGGACCCAAAATTAATTTTGACCCCTCAGAGGACTGGTTGTTTTGGATGACCATAAGACAAGGCAAGTTCCTTTATTTCCTTTAACAAACTTAGGAGGACAACAAGGACAAAGTTACAAGTTAAAGTTAAGAGTTGCCAAGTTTTACTTGCCATTTCTAACCACTTGCAACGTATTTTGTGGAGTCTGCTTCTTGAAAACTTACTGACAAGACAACAACTATGTGAAAATCCTTTGGTTCACAAATGTTTTCTAAGAATATAAATCAACAGCCCAAACATAAGCTCATGAACTTATATTCAAGGTTACTGGGTGCTGGTCTTCTTTAAAATCTCCTCCTGAAAGAAAAGGTTTCAAGACTGGTAAGACTGATGGAAAACTATGATAGGTGCTAACTGTGTACATAACCTAAGGCTTCCTGTTGCCATTAAAATTAGACTCCTTTATTTAAAATTTCAAAGGGTAGCTCTTTCAGAATTCAAGGCATTTACTATCAATAGGAGCCCTTATAGTGTTAGAGCATAATTATGCATCGTAATTGTCCAATCAGGATAAAGCAAGACTTTCCTGGGATAAACCTATTAATACTAATCGATTCATAAGTGAGGTGTGAAGTAACGGTCGAGTTGCTTTTTGATGCTTCATGTTGTGTGTGAGCGTATGAATTAAGATACTGATTTTTAGATGCTCGCAGACCATTTCATTTAGAACTAATACCAGGATTCTACTGCCCTGAATAAAATTATACAACATAACCACCTTTCTGTCAAAAACCTAAGGTAGTTTTAGATTATGCAAGGCAAAAATTGACGGCAAAAACACTTTACTGGTGACAAACACAAATCAAATCATACAAAACTGAGTTAATTCTAACAAGGAATCCTTTGGTGTAAATAAGGCAACAAGAGGCCCATTGGCTAATGAGACAAGACTCTTGCTTTACAAATTTTAACGGCCAAAAAGTCAATGTTTGTAAACATCAGTTCTCCTTATGTCCTAAAAATTCTTCAAGCAAAATTATTTTGCATTTCCACTTTCACAAATGGCCTTTTGGGTCGTTATAAAAAAACTTAAACAGTCCAGAATGAAAAAACTTCTAAATGAAGATCAAACGGAAAACCGAGCGGGGTCCTTGTAAAAATTATTAGCTGAAAGTGTGAACTGAAATGATATTGTACAAGTTTATTTTAATGTTATTTTAGCTGAGATAATTCCCGTTTGCCTGCATTGTTAATCAACTAGTGATTAACTGCAGGTCTTCTAAAGTAGTTTCATGGTTTTTTGCACCTCTTTGACTCTGAGATTACTTGACCGCTGAGTCAGACCGCCACGGCCCCTTCAAACAAGGAAAGTTCACTGATCGATTGATGTGTAGCAAAAGCTAACAAAAATTTGCAAGGGAACACTAATTTTTAAAATTGTGAGTAGGATAGCTTACCTGCTTCGGTAAAAACGGCAGCTGTAAGACTTCGAATATCCCTGTCCTCTTAGTCTTTGAATCCCTCCTGATTTTATTCTGACATCTAATCTTGTCTCCCTCACTTCATAGAACCATATATTTTCTTGCGGTGTGAAGGAAAAATTTTCCTGCTCACAAATGCAAAAGCCCGTGCTAAACACTCGTTTTCCGCTTTAAAATACCTTAAACCAATTTCTTTACGCCACCGAGAAGTTAGAAAAGCGCCTGGAATTGCCATATGTACCAAAAAGGTTAAGAATAAGTGATCAAGCAATGAAAACTACGGCTTTTACTCAGGCCGCCATCTTTGTTTATTTCACTGGCGCGCACGTTTCAGGAATCTGGGTACTAGGAAAATGATTAACCAATCAGACAAAAGTCTCCTTTGTTTATGGTAAGACTGTCAACACTGGTTTCCACTCTCCCTCTTCTCTTTTCTAACTCTAACCTCGAGGACATCAAAAAGTTAACACTGTGACTAAAAGCACTCTGCCATGCTTCTTTTGTTGGTAGAATGTTTTCGTTCTCTGTCATAGCTCTAGTTGTTTTGCTATGAAGAGGTACGACGAATCTTTCAATTAGTCGCATGTACTCCTCAGGTATGGATTCTGGAATTGACGACAAGTCAGCTCAGACATCGGTAATCTGATCAAAGACATTCAATGCATTCCATGCGGTCCGTTTACCTCTCCCGGAGAAGAAGGAGGCCGTGTCGCAACCTGTAAGTGCATGCAGCGCACAACATGCTTGGGCTTTTGGTGGACACAGCTGAGTGGCGATTTCATGAATTGCCAGATAGCTGAAATATTTTCCAGCGCTTAAAGCAGTCCACACCTCATCTGTTCAATATCAGTCATTTTGGAGACTGCAAGAACAACATTTGTGTTGATGGTTCTAATCATGATTTTCCAGGGCATGGGACATGTGCAGTATGAGGTGCATGCCATCTTCTTCGTGGGAACATTCTTCCACACCATCCCTTCTTCAGCTCAACTGAAATAGTAACCTACAAATAAATAACCTGTAAATACATGGAGTAATATTTGGCATACGGGAGTTTATTTATTTGCAGGATCAAATTTTCGCGGATTGTTGGAAAATTCGCAAAATTTTCAAAAATTTCATGCCACACGGTATAATCAATGCAGTGATAAATAGAACAAGCTTCCACTGTTTGGTAGTCCTATGGAGAAGATTTCTAAAAAAGTATCAAGTGTGTGGAGCAATTTAAGTATCCCCACAACTCGACGTGTCCATAATCAGTGCAGCTGTTGTAGTGCAAATGATGTCG
Source organism: Siderastrea siderea (assembly GCA_964030785.1). Taxonomy (NCBI): domain Eukaryota; kingdom Metazoa; phylum Cnidaria; class Anthozoa; order Scleractinia; family Rhizangiidae; genus Siderastrea; species Siderastrea siderea. Next base: position 24,402,568 of record OZ034977.1, read on the forward strand.
CCTGAGACGGAAAGAGCATTTCAGGTGTATGCTGTCAATATCTTCCGGTGCCATATATCATGAGAGAGTGGACGTCATCTAGGATGTTTATTGCCAGGATTGCCTGAAGGCGACTACCAGAGAAGAGGGTTCCTGGTACTCGTAGAAGAGTAGTACTTTCTTCTTAAACTTCACCAACATGGAAAAGTTTTCTTAGGGTAAAAAATCACCATACAGAACTTTTCCACTTTCTGGCAAAACAAGCGGTGTCGTATCACATGACAGGGAAGGAAGGAACTGAAGAACAATTCAGATATCTAGCAACTCATGAAATCGCCGCTCAGCTGGCTCCACAAAAAGCCAAAGCACTTCCCATGCTGCATGCCTTTACAGGTTGTGATACAGCCTCCTTCGTCTCTGGAAGAGGTAAGCCGACCGCATGGAATGCCTTTATTCAGATTATCGACATTTTGGCTGACTTGTCGTCCATTCCAGAGTCCATTCTGAGTACAGGCGACTAATTGAAAGATTTGTCATACGTCTGTACAGCAGAACAAGTACAGTTATGACAGTCAATGAAACCAGTCGAAATAACTCTTTTTGAAAAGGTCACAGAACTTCGGAAAACATTGCACCAACACAGCAGCACTATCAGATCACACAAAGGGAGCGACGTACCAGGCCAGACATGTATGGGGGAGTGCTTCAGTTACTCCCATGTCCTCCAGATTAGGGTTGGAAAAGAGAAGAGGAAGAGTGGAAACCAGTGTGGACGGTCTTACCATAAGCACAAGAATCCTGGTATGAAGTCATTCACTGTGGCTGTAAGAAAGGGCTCAATGCAAGTTAAACATGCATCGCACTATGTAATTGTGGTGGACACTGTCAAGAGGAAGATTGATAGCTCTGTTCAGTGAGACTGTTAAAAACAACGTGCACTATCCAGACATAACTACTTATCATTGATTTGACTGCCTGCGTTTATGTATCTATTGCCAATCACATTACAATGTATAAGTCACTCAAGCTAAAATTGTAAACAAGTCCCTTAAAAACAGCCAACAGAAATTTTGACCCAAGACAAGATACAAGTGACTTGAAAAAGTGAGCTTTTCTGTCAACCTGGTGAATTTTCTATGAGAAAGTCTTGTTTTTAGTTAAAATGTTAATATTTAGAAAAATGTTCCTTTGCAAAGCTGACTGGTATTAAATATTTGATAGTTTTCATTTACAGCTTATAACAAATATGCTTTCTACTGAAATTTCCCTTTTGTGGTCACGTGACAGGTCATGTGACTCACCTTAATATACATTCTGCGCCATAAAGGTGTTCATGACTTGTCTCTGATATATTCCCAAACGTTTGTTGTGTAAAAACTAAAAAAAGGCGAAAATAAGGTGTTTCCTATGTGGGCTCGTTTTCATGTTCGCTTGGGTCATGTGAATTTGGCCACACCCGCTTATCCTCTAAAACAGTTGTTTTGCTGCTGGCCCTATATCAGAAAATGATCAGCACATATAAGTCTATCATCCCACCACGTTTTATACTTTTATCAAAAAGTGAACGATTTTTGGCCTAACGGCTGCACTAATGGGGGCGGGGGGATGGTTTGCGAAGTGGATTGTTGGGTTTCTCATTGGCTAACTTGTATTTCGCAGCGGACAAAAAGGACAGTTGCGTTTTGCGGGCGTGGGCTAGGAAGAGAAGGAACTGGTACTAGTATGATGATGCAATATTAGTTGATTGCACCATCAGCACATGATAGTTCTTGTGAACGGAGAGAGGTGACTGTTTATTTGAGGCGAGAAGTTGATACGAAGGAATCGTCATTAATAAGGAGATCAATTAATAAGGCAGGTGTGACGGGTCTTTTTACATTGAAAGAACGAAAATATCTGAATATTATCGACGGATTTGTGTAGTTTGCGTGTGGTGTTCGCTGAAGGCTACGAGCCGTCTCTCTTTCCATTCAGAGATAGTGAAGGAAAAGAAAAACAAGCGAGTGAGCGCGAAATCGATTGCGGCTCGACAGGCGCTTTAGCTTTCAAAGACGTGGGCGACTTTCGTCCCCGCTCGCTTGTTTACTTTTGCAAGGGGATTCCCGGGTTAGCAAACCGGATTTAAACATCACGTCATGAGATATGCCTTGACGTGCCCCATACTCTGACGAACTGCTCGAGCTCGTGTTCAAGATCAAGCGTTATATTTTGATTCTACTGCTATATTCACTGTTTGTATTTAAGGTCTATGCACAACAGTACATACTTCGTCGTCCCGGTGTGAGCATTCTCAGTTGTGGACGAATTTATATCGACATTCAACGTTTGAGTGAATTTGCGTTTTTCAGCACAAATAAAAGCGATAAGAAAGATAAGCTGAGTCATCAGAGTTTAAACATTACGTCATCCAGTAACGTTATAGTCAAAATATTGTGTCACACAATCACACTTTTCTTCACGCCGGTTCGTATAAATAGAGGATCGCGCTAACATTTGTGAAACCTAGGGGTGGGGAGGGTCAGAATGGCCGGTTAAAATGCCCAATCGGCTTTCTTGTCTCAAAACCAATTGCACATACCTCGTGTCCCAAAAGAATTATCCACTGCACAAAACATAATAGCATCTCAAAATAGGCTGCCATGGATCCGTGAGGATCCTGATAGTCCCATTTGACCGCGGTCGGCACTGGACACCAGTCAAATTATGCCCTTACGGGGAGGACCACGCTCGTTGTGGTCGTGTTACAATTGTAGTAACTATGACCCGGTGAAGACACAAATTGTCGCTCCAACGTAGTCTGGTTCGAGCCAGAAAGATGGAATCGCTGCGCGGGACTCCGTGACCTTATGGAGAGAATTAAGTTATCGAAAGAAATTAAAACGGTCTTGGCAGTTAGAAAATGAAAACGAGTCAAGAAAAAGAAGAAAGTGAACCGTGTTTCTCCTTCCTCCTATGTTTCTATTCGTGCCTGGTAAATTGAACATATTTGCATTCCTGTACAAAACGTTTGTAATACAGGTCAGTATACTGCGTAAATTCTAAATACGTACTCTGCGTGAATTGAATGTGTTCAATTTTTTGGAATCGTCGATAGGTCTTATATATCAGATATATTTTTTCGAACCCAAGTCGGCAAATCCCTTTAAATTCATGTCCTCACGCGCGTGAAAATGTTTTATTTTAAAATTGTCATTGTATATACTATATCTATTTCTATATTTGCATGAAGCCGGACAGGTAACCTACTTATTGAAAAAAAAAAAAAAGGATACACCCTGAAAATGGATATAAACTTCAGTAATGGGAATGATTTATTTTTGCTATCCACTTGTAACACGCAGCGATTTTCTCACACGAACTAGACTGCGTCGGAGCGACAATCTTGTGTCCGCACCGGGTCAAAGTTACTACAATTGTAACACGACCAAAACGAGCGTGGCCCTCCCCATAAGGGCATAATTTGACTGGTGTCCAGTGCCGACCGCGGTCAAATGGGACTATCGGGATCCTCACGGATCCATGGCGGCCTATTTTGAGATGCTATTATGATTTTGTGCAGTGGATAATTCTTTTGGGACACGAGGTATGTGCAATTGGTTTTGAGAAAATCACTTGTATGTCTTCCTTTTGTCAAGTCGCTTAGTCAAAATGATAGCCTGAACTATATTTGTGGGTAAATTCGAGCGAATTCCGAAACGTGTCGAGCGGTGATAGTGGCTAAATCGGGCCAAATGACTCCTTCCTTGTCAATGTATTGTACATGTACTAATACACAGTAAATGTAATAATACACAGTAAAATTGCTCAAAATGCGTTGTAAGGATAGCACACAACACCATGTAATGTTTCATGAACTTTATTCAGTTAGTTTGCTGTTATGTATTGCTCAAAATGTTCGCTTCGAAATCCCACACAAAGTCTTATATTTTGAAACGCCCTTTTAAATAATGTTCAAATATTATGCTTGGGTGTCCTGTGATCACATGTACATGCATCAGTTCAGCGGTAGACAAAGACCAAAATTACGTCGCGGAGTACAAGAATAGTTCAAGCGCTTTCTCTCGGTAAGAATTTAATTACGTTGAATTATCTAATTCTAGCATTCAACTTTGAAACGTTTGTCGCAAACCTGTTCTCCAAGTATAAACAGGCGAAACGTGACTGCCGTACAGCTCGCAGCTGATCCACTGCAACAAGTGCGAAAACAGAAGTGTCTTCATCGATGTCGCTTCTATCGAATATTCTCTTGACAAAACTGACAGTAAGTTCCATGAGAGATTAGCTGCTCACCGCTTACTTTCCCCAGACAAAATACACATAAATTTTGAAAACTATTCCAAATAAATTGATCGCTAGGTCGATCCGTGTAGATCGGAAATATTTATTATTACGAACACCGCTGTCCACGTTTTGACTGGACCGCTTTGCAAGTTGTGAGAACATCGTTTCTCGGTCCCAGGCCTCGTTTCTATCCCCCCCCCCCTGGCAGTGGACCATTAACGGAAGTAGTGAAGTTATGTGAAACATCTATATTACGTTGTACAAATTGATACACTGAATTTCGATTCGATCGGAAAAATCCTAAAGTGTGAGCATTCTTACGAAAGCTTACAAGCAGTCATTTACTTCGATGCTACTGGGTTTTCATTTTTCTTTGCAGGCAACGGTTTTCAAAGTTCTACTTTGGTACTTGCGGAAAGAAAAGGTTTAAATAGTAAAGTCATGTAAAATTTGAACAATTAACGTACAAAACTTGTTGCCCTGTTCATGTGAGCCTTTTTTCAGCCATTACTGAGAGTTAATTCTACGGTAGCCTGTTCACAGATAGTGGTGCGCAAGCGAATGAGTGGGAAAGAAAGAAGGGAGACTGGGGAAGAGGGCGCCCTCATTTTAATCCCGCTCTTTCGCTCGCTATATTTTTCGCTCGCGACCCACCATCTGAACGCCTGGGACAGACTAATTTTACGGCGAACGGATTTCACCTGGGTCAACTTTCAAAGCTGAATTCCAGCCCAGACCCTTTCAGCTTGTTCATAACCTCCTTATGAAACCTGTCACTAAGGTCTGGAGTGAAATAGTTCTTCCAGTCTCCGATCTCTCCTTTTCGTAGCAGTTTAGGCCCATCCTCCGTCCCTTTCAACCAGTAACTCGATGCATTCTTCATCATTCCCTCAAAGGTGCACTGCTTGGCTATTCTCTTTATAATGTCTTCTGTTACTGGTCTTTCAAGAAACTGAGCAATCAAGCGAACATTGCTTGACAAATCCTAAGGAGGAATTATCAATCCGTCACATTACTGTTCAGCCAGTAGCGAGCCTCCTAATAGCAGTAGCAGACTCCTAATAACATTGCATATTCTGCGTTCTATGATCAGCGTTCTATGTTAGAGCGCAGTTTAACAAAATCTCCGCAATATTTTGCTGTGGACTTCAAGGTTGCTCGCAAAGAAAAAACCATACACCCAGTGTTTTTTAAACGTACCTCAGAAACTGATAAGTTTCCTAATATCCTTGTACTTTATAGACAATTCATTCAATCGTGGCCAGCATGTCGAAGATCTTAATCAAATCTCCAAATTTGTATGTCTGTTAGGAACAATTCAAAACTGCACGGAAGAATTGAAAATTTGTTCCGCATGCTAGAATCTGAATTTCCATGGTAATTCTTGAGTTTGCATCGAACATTGGAAGATCTAGTGTAATGTAAGGTGTAATTTTTCAATCAAAATGACGCATATTTCTGGAGAACCCATAAAATCGAGGCAAACTCTGTTCACGCGTGATGTCGATTGACTGTGCATGCCTCCATATCTCACCCGCAATTAAATTGTGCATACATTCTTAGTACTTAGCTGTACTGCATTTGGGGTGCCTCCTTTTATAGGGGGAGCCACCCCTTGTAGCCCACAATGATAGCTGTATAGCCTCCCCATACAGCCGACAATTAGGAACACCACCATCCTCCAATAAAATTTCATGTATATTTAAAAAGCTAATGTTAACTCTGAGAAATAAACGATGATGTTCGCATAAGTTATCACCTTTTTCAAGTCCTCATACTTCAGGAATAACACATTGGAGACCTCCTTGTGTTTCCACCATCCTAGAACATGATCGTTCCACAGTCCATAAGACACTGCAGACCAAAAACAGTTATTCAATGAATTTGTGCCGTCAATATAAAGAGTCATAAGTGGACCGCACTGGTTGTGGGTACATTGTATGTTTGCATTTGTCTGGTTGAATTGCAACCTGAAAATGTCTGTGCAAAGGAAAGTTAAAGGATTCTATGATTAACGACTTCTTCAGTAAATCAAGCACTAAGAGACCCCTTAATACAGAAACACAGATAATACAGAAACTTTTGCGTGGCCCTTTGGAATCCATAGTACAGCGTAACTGGATTACAATTAATTAATAATGATAATAATAATAATAATAATAATAATAATAATAATATTAAAATCGAGCAAAATTAGGCAGTAATTCACAATTTCACAACCTAATACACTCACCTTTTCCTTCTACAAACAACTTGGCAAAAAACTCCCAAGGACCATAGTATCCTGCAGTTGAACCATACTCCTTCATAAACTCATAAAATGATACTGCAACATCCTTAGGATTTCGTGCAATGTAAATGTATTTGCATCTGGTTTCGTCACTATCTCCTTTAGGTATGACATCATAGGTGAGGTGAGTATGGAGAAGGCGGGGACTGGGGAAACTTTTGACATCAGGCCGATCAGGGCTGGTTCCACGTTCCAAGAATGGCACTCTTTCAAAAATCTTTTTGGAGCTTCTTTCCCCATTGTTATACAGTTGCCAGAGTATCTCCTGCAGCCATGTTGTCCCTTAAAGGAAATATGAACCAAGATTAATTTATAGGTGGTCATATATCAAAAAGTTCTTACTGTCCAAGGCACTTGCATTTTCTTCTTTTCAGATGTGCACAGTTGAATAAGCCCCTATACAGTGTACCTACTCCCTATCTAACACAGTACCAAAATAATTTTATTATAATGTAAATACTGCTAAGCTGTCAAAACAGATGATTAAAAATGTACGGTTATAGGAGAATTAGATATACATCCAACAAAATAGGCATTTTAATGTTTATATTTATATGTTGTTATAAGTACTTTTTCCTTAGTTGCCAGTTGTGTTAGAACACAAAAAAATATATAAATATTATAATAAGTAAAAACAAAGTTCACATTCCTTGCAACATTTTATAATACAATCACTGTAATAATTTATGATAAATAAATACTGTATTACTGAAGGACTTGTAGGGTCTCACAGCTGTGAATGAAAACGAGTGAACTTGAAACACTGGTAAGTGCCACACCATGCAAAGCCCACATTAATATGACCACTTTGTTTTGACCTTTTCTTGGCCAAACTAAATGCTCAGGAAGTCATGTTTTTATCTGAAAATGAGATCAAGTCATTCATTGCTCCCCTATATGACCACATTTTTTGTGGCCCATCAAAGATTGAATTATCAGGGTTCCCAGAGGTAGATCCAATAACCTAGGGGGCAGGGGGTCGTAAAAGATATGGCAAAAGAACAACAACTTAGAGGTGGGTGGGGGGGGGCAGGGTTGTCGGAACATGCCCTCCCCCCCGAAACAATTTTCAAATCCAGGTTTTCTTTAACCATTGAGAAAGGAACTACTTACTTAATAAGTAGGGGGAAAAGTATCAAGTATCCAAAACAAAATACTCTGGTTTGATTATTTTTGATTAAAAAAAAAAGAAAAAATCTGGAGTTCAAAAGACCATTTGGGAGCTTAGAGAATCAGCTTAGCATTCCACTGTACTTGCTCTCAGCTGAAAACTTATAACTGCAATTTGTAAACTTGCAATTGTCATACATAACTCTAGTGCTGCCCCTGAAGGGTGGCACTTAAGGTGCATATATCACATACCATCATGAGACAGGTATAAATAACATGCTATTTTTCAGTTGGTGTGGTTATCCTAAAAAAAATAACTCTAACACAATCTTTTCTTTATCACAAGAGCAACATACTATGAAATTAAGTTTAACAATAATAATAATAATAATAATAATAATTAAAAATATTTATACAAGGTAACCACTTCATTTATGCAACTGCTATCAATGTGGGCCCCGTGAAATAATAAATGAATTAATGAGAACATATATAATACCATATATAAAGTGCAGACTATTTTAAACAGTTTTTCAATTAGTTTTATATAACTGAGTTGGGAACGGCCCTATAAAATTATTTAGTTTGAATAATCATTACAATTATTATAACAAACAAATCATTACACTAGGATTCACGCATAATGATGAAACCAGTTGGTAAACATGCTGCTTGGTTTGCAAAATTGTGTTATACACTTTTCATTACTGGGAACTGAAAAAGGAAAGGAGAAAATTCACGAAGTAAAATATCCATGAATGGACTGCCCACGGATCAACGGGATTGATGAGAGATGAATGTATGAATATGCCCACTTGTTAAATCCCCTGTCACAATCACAACCACCACTACCTTACCACACAGATGTAATAAGCAGGGCTTATTCCTCGCGAAGCGAGGAGGGCCGAAGGCCCTCCGAGTGTAGCAAGGTTTATAAATTTGTCGCGTGGGGATTGCGCGAGGATCGCTTAGGGCAGTCAAATCTCGATCTGCCTATATATATATATCGCGATGGTGTCCGCACAGTTGCCTAGCAACAAAACCAAATCGCGACCGCTGACAGTTGCGCACTCTCATGTTTCTTCACTGCGTACATTTGCGTGCTTGCTGACATGTTTTAGTTTATAGTTCATCGTCTGTGAACAAGTTCTGGACTAATTTCATGCAAATGAGGGAAGACAGTAGTGCCTGATTTAGCAAGTGGCTGGAAATCCATTCCGGGGGAGACTTACCACTGAAACTCAGCGTGAACGCCGACTTGAAATTCAACGTGAACAACGAAGGCGAAAGAGTCGACGACAAGAAAGCACGGTACAGAACATCATTTACCGGTAATAGCCTAGCGAAGACTAAAAAGCCGTCAGCAGGACACAAACAGGGGACTGGAATATCACAGGCGAGAAATCTTAGAAGCAACGAGAGGCGACAAAAAATTACACCATCATCAAAATACTTTTGCTAGAATACCTCTCAAGCGGATGGTGAACAGATTGGCTCAAAAATATTTCCTCTCTCTACCATTATCTTTACCCTTAATGTACCAGTAATTATCATCATATAATTATTTTTCCAAGCGTGATCAAAACCACAGATTACACAAGAGAAGTTACATTGTAAATTATTTGCCAAAATAGCTTTCAGTTCCCCAAACAGTGCATATTTGTGTATGAGCAGTAAAAAGAATTTCAATTTTAAGTTCAGGACGTTTCCCAAAAAATATTTGAAAGAAATAATTCATATTTAATCAGTAAGAATTTATAAGAGTTTATGTTTTCCCTTTCGGATATTGATCCTGTGAATAGTTTAAAAAAAATATTCAGATGGATTAGAAATTTGGATAGAAAATAATGCACTTACAAGTATTGCTCTGCTCCTAGCAATTACCACTTAATGTTTAGTGGTGATAGGTACATTCATGTATGTATTTGATGTGAAACAAAAATTACTGCTTAACATTAATTATTAATAAATTTTATGCTACATGTAGTGACCACCATCACAGCTCTCCTCACAATGGACAAGCAAGCACCAAGATCATGGGAATTGAGATCCTGATCACCTTCAGCATGATCTGTCTATGTGAAAGTTTACTTATTTCTGAAGGTTTCACATGCTATAACCTACATTCACCCATTCCCTTAATTAACTACTCTTGCTTTCCATACCAATTGACCCTTTAAGCCCCAATGTAAAACTTCAAATTCTCCTTACTGGTCTTCATACAGTTCTTGTAGTACTAGTGCAGAGAACTTCTTTCTACTGACATTAACACTATTCATGTTAGGTGATCAATTCCTTCTGATGACCTAATTAAAGCATTGCTATTGTACGGAGGTGCTGGTCACTGGGACTTTAAGGGTTATAATGTACATGTATTATGTTATTGTGACAATTATCTAATCCAATTTTTATAGTATGTTTTATAGTATGTTGGGGGAATGAATAAACATGTTACCACATCAATATTTGCTTGCCATTATTCTGTGTAAGTCTTATTTCAATTTTTGGGTAAAAACCAATAATTTTTTTAATCCAGCTGTACCAACATTGTATTTTCTGCACTGCATCACTCTCCAGCAGTAATAGACTCCTGCTATCTCAACCATTCAAGGGAAATAATGAATTGTTTTAGCTATCAACACTCGTCAATATCCAGTAAATAGAACAAAAACTGCACAACAGCATCTAAAGGAAACGGCTGTGTTAGTGTTGGAGATAACATGTGTGCAGTTCCAAGTTGGAATTTGAACTGCATTTCTGATAAACCTACTCTCACCCAAGCAAAATAAATAGAAACACCACTGTCTTGGACAACAGGTCCACAATAATACTATGCATTCTCTCTAGAGAGCAATGTCAGAATGAAGAGAGGTGATACTGGTGGTGGTGGTGGGGGGTGGGGGGGCTGAACGTATTTTTGTATCCAGTTGCATACAGCAGTTAGCTCAAATTAAACCTGCAACCTCGTACCAAATTCCTGTGCACTAGATTTTAAGATGACAGGGGATTGGATGCAAGTTACATGGAAGTGACTGGGAACCAGAATGTTGAAACACCCATCCACACCTCCAGTTAAACCGAAATTCTATCCTCACCCCACAACATCGCTCAATTTTATGGTGCCCCCTTGCCTGAGCTTCGCGAGGTAATGCGAACCACGTATTTTCTGGTTAGTTATATTTTTGCCCTAAAACACATACACACACACAAACAAAACCAAAGAAAAATTTGGCCAACTTAGAAATAAGTATGGTAGCAGCAACTGCAACTGCAACAAATCAGCTTCAATGGTGTTACAATCAATTTCCTCAATGCAATTCTGGCCCCAGTTGTTCAAAAGTTGGATAGCACTATCCACCGGATAAATCACTATCCAGTGCGTAAGTGTTAGGAAAACCAATATTGCATTATCCACTGGATAGTGATTTATACGGTGGATAGTGCTATCCAACTTTTGAACAACTGGGGCCTGAATGATATAGTGACCAGATAGGCATACAGGCCTCTGTGGACCATTAATTATTTTGTACTTAACCTGCTACTGGTTAAGATCCCAAAAGCGGGGATGGGGGGGAGGCAGCACATAACCTTTTTTTGGGGGGGGGCCTTTTGGGGTACACTGAGATAACAGTCACCGATGTGTTGTGTTAAAGGATTTGAGAAAAAAGACTTCATGCTACCAGCATCAGTAGAAAGAGTGGGTGCAAATTCATGCAAAAGGATGGATGGTTATGATTCAACAACAAAATAGCCTCTGGACAAAAAGCATCTAAGCAGAAAAGTAGAAATCAAAACCCTTCAATTATCAACAACCACAATCATATGAGGATTGAAATTATGCACTGTTTACCAACTGCAGAGATACATATAGTGATACACAACAGTCAAGTTGATCCCATTGCCTGATGAAGATCTGTCAGCAGATCGTGATCTACATCAAAGCATGTAGATCTACTATGGGTTCAAACCCAAAAAACTTTCTTTGGAAGGGGGGGGGGGGTGGGTATGGGGGTATTCTGGAACAACACAAGGGAGACCCTAGCCTAAACACTTGCACCCTGCTGAGACAAACTGGAGCCAAAATTCCCGATTTATGACTCTTGTTTACTGTCAAATCATGTTTTGTAGGGCATCGACCTCAATGAAAGTTGGGTAATACAAATCTCAGTTACTTAGAGATACAAGTACCCCTTTCCTACCCCCACCCTCTGCGGTTCCCACATGCATATTAAATTAGATCAAGCCTGAGACTCACTGTGCAGTTATCACATAGTGGCTGTTGGCAGTGAGAGAAATGGATGCATTCTCATGCTACAGATTCTTCTCATGTAAATTTAGCAATTTTCAATCTGGAATCCATTAAGTTACTGGCTGTGTTGTGTCTGAATTATCCGGAATCCACAGCTTTGGAATCTGGAATCCAGTCTCTGCAGTCCAGAATCCAGCTGCAGGTACCCTGAATCCTGTTTACTGAATTTATGTCCACATTCCGGCCATTCTACAGTTTGGAATTCAAGACCCTCTCGGATAATATTTGCCTTACGTAGGGCAGGCACTGAAATCACGATCGTGCTCTGCAATAAATTTGTGGAAACCTAATTCAATGCATAGCACATTAACATAACCTTTACTACGTTGTTCGTTCATACCTGACTTGGGATAACTCACAATAAACACATCATCGGCCCTCGTCTGGAAATTGACAATGAAATCGTGCAGTGCCCCCGGGTCTGAGGTGAAGAATTGGGGAATTGGAATTCCTGCCATTAAGAATGTGCTTGGTGATGTCCATTCGCCTTCCCGTTCCTGAAAAACTGGAAGGCTTCTAGAGGCCATTTTAAACTGGTAAGATCACGAAATGTTCGCCTGAGAAGGGTTGCTGAAGTCTTCAAAACTGGTCAACTGTTATCTTCGATTGTCCGCCATCTTGAATGTCGTGACGTGAGAAACCTGGGGAGGAATGAACAAAGCTAAACGTAGGGAGGTGAGGAACGGAAGCTGGTCGTTTCGCCCGGAAGTCGATTCGCCCGACGGTGATTCGCCCGAAATGAACGATGTTTCGCCCGATTGTTATAGATGTTTCGCCCGATATATCAGAATCAATGAAAATTGGCATTGAAATACTAAGTAATGGTCCTAGTAAGAACTAGGCAACCCAACGGCAAGGAATGCAGAAAGGTGTTAAGACGGATTCCGCTCAACGTTCGAGCAATAAGTGCAAAAAATATTTACCAAAAAACTACTCATAGCACGGTAACATTTTAAATGCTATTTGAAACATCTCACTCTAGTTCACTTGCCCGAGTGACCCCGGGATGAAATTCTCAAGCATTCCCAAGAAAATTAATTTCAAATCTCGTAAAAGTATGCTAAAAACGGGCGCCATTTTGTTTTGAACTGACATGAAGCGTCTTTTTCATTGAAATATGGATAACTTCAAATCCAATTTTCTCTCGCGGGGTCAGCTTGGGAGCAAAAGTAACGATAAGTTCTTCTTATCTGTTCTCAAAATGTGACAGTGCTGCAAGTATTTTTTTGGTAACTTAATTTTTGCACTTACTGCTCGAACGTTGAGCGGAAATCGTCTTAATTGTGATATTGTTGAAACGGTCCACCTCATTGGCTAAAACATGAAAATCTACTCTCACTTCATCAGGCAGCGCATTTATTTCTCTCTAGTTTACTTATTGATTCCCTTTTAGTGAAAACTATTCTGAGTTTTAATGCAGCAAAATTTCTATGTGGGAAACATGGAAAATTAGAAGCCTTTCTTGGCCACTGTTTTGGAGTCTCATGATTGGATAAAATCTTGTAACACAAAAGAAATATCGCTTTAAAATAAAGTTTCAGTACATTTTATTTCAAAAACGTGTTGTCCATAGGTTGATGTATTCTCAGTAAGAAAATCTAAACAATCTTATGTGGGGAAAGCGAAATGCCGCAGAACAATAGTGGATTGCCTAGTTCTTACACGCATTGTTACCTAATATTCTTTCTTTCAGACTTGCCTTCCACATTGTCTGGTGATCGCACATACGTTGCCCCACAGAGTTACACTCTGAAATAATACTTCTATCTGTGACATTGTAAGAAACAAATAAAAAAAGATTCACGTACTTGATGTGCGCTGTTTACTTCGGACATGTACGAAACAATTAAATAAAAAAGATTCACGTACTTGATGTGTGCTGTTTACCTCGGACATAAATTCAGTACGTCTGATTCTCTGCATCAAGTTTTAGGTGCATTTACTTGTTGGCGTGATCCTTCGAAATTTTTAACTAAATCTAAAACTGTTTTAACAGGTATTACCCGACCAGAGTACCGCAAAGCAGTGCAAAATAGGAGTGACATCGAGTGGCGTTGCCGTGGCTGCTTCGTCTATGACGTTCTTCCAGACTTCGAAAGCACCAGGATTGAAGATGGTAAGTTGTGCTTTCGAATCCGTGCTTTCTTACAATGTTATGTTATTTTATGTTATGTTTTATGTTATATGTTATGTTATGTTATGTTATGTTATGTTATGTAATGTTATCTTGTCATGTCATGTCATGTCGTGTTATGCTTGTCATGTTATGTTATTTTATATGTTGTTTTATGTTATATGTTATGTTATGTTATGTTATGTTATCTTATGTTATCTTGTCATGTCATGTCATGACGTGTTATGTTTGTCATGTTATGTTATGTTATGTTATTTTATATGTTATGTTTTATGTTAAGTTATGTTATGTTATGTCATGTTGTTGTTATTTTATGTTTATGTTTTATGTCATGTTATGTTATGTTGTTATGTTATGTTATTTTATATGTTATGTTTTGTTTACTTATGCTGTGTTTTGTTAAGTCACCTAACAACTATTTCTTATATTACTTCCTCCAGACTTGACTGCTGAAACAACATCTTTCAACCAGTACAGCGCCTCTCTCCAAAACAGTCAACCACCTTCCAACAGTCACTTTCACAACCTCAGTCAGCCATCACCTAGTCAGCCATCATCAAACGGAAGTGTAGTGAGCGAGGTCCCAACACAATTTGACTTCACTAGTCCCCAAAGTTCGGATGTACAGGAAAATGGTGAGTGAACAAATTCCCCTACCACGCATATCAAAATGTAGGACAGGGGACTACGCGAAACAAGTTCCGTTGGCGTTTGTGATGATGTCGGGAAAAAAGAAAAAAGACTATAAGAAGGTAAGCATTTAGATTATTCTATAGCCAGGGAGGGCGGAGCGTATTTTGAAGTGGGGGGGGGGGGGGGGGGCTGAAAACGAGCGCCGGAGGCGCGAGTTGGTAGGGGGGTCTGGGGGCATCCTCCCCCAGAAAATTTTGAAATCTAGAGTCTCGGAAATCGTATTTACAGCATTCTCCGCGAGATTCTTCTTGAAATAATTAGCCTATAAAGCGTAAAATGAAAGGTACTTTCAGTGCTTACAGCAATATTTTGGAGGTTATTTCTCAGCCTTCCGGTCTCCTACGCTAACCTGCGGTTTTTTGACACAAGCTTCCCGTCTGTGGGAAGGAAGCACACGCTGAGAAAATGTTAAAAATACGTAAACGCGAAAAGTTTCCGACGAGGTTTGTATAAAGTTGTAGCTTTGTAAATTCTTGTGACTTAATCAAGCAATAACAATTTAAACACTAGTTTCATCTGGCAAATACTCTTATGTATTTTCTCGAATAACTACATATACTAAAACAAAATAAAATGTCATCCTCCTCAAAAGTGGGGGGGCTAAAGCCCCCCCAGCCCCCCCGGCTCCGCCGTCCCTGATAGCTAGTAATTGTAAACATAGGATCAAGGTTCGTTGCGACTAATTAGTTCGTAACAAGCGAATAACTAGTTCGTAATTATTTCGTAGCTAATTGTGAACATAGGTTTAAGATTCGATGGAAGATGTAAGATTGTTTTATAGTTAATTGTAAATATAAGGTTAAATTAAGGTTCGCTTTGAGATTAAAAATAATGTAAATATGCTAAATATAATGTAGTAATCAATAAAAAAAGTGGGTATTTGACATTTGGTGTATTTCATAGGGGTCATGGTTAGGGTCATGGCCGCCAGTCCCGCACGTTTCGGCTTTCAAGTCATCCCGGGATGAGGGTACGATACAAAGTCGTTTCGATACAAGTCGTTTTGATACACACCTAAGTCGTTTCGTTACAAACAGGAAGTCGATTTGATACAACCCCAGTCGTTTCGATACAACCTGTTCAGTAAGAAATTATACTGACTGGGTAGTGTATAAATTTATATACTATAAGCTTATTGCAAGATATAATTCACAACCTCTTTCTTTAGCTACCGCATATGTTATCAGGTGTCGTACATTTTGACACGCGCTTTCGTTTAACTTTCGTTTTTGATGTGTTCTTTTCTTTTCGTTTCAGTTCTAAGATAATGCTTGTATTTCTAGCTGTGAACATTGTAAAAATAAATCGATTAAATTAAATATAGATACACGTACTTGATGTGTGCTGTTTACTTCGGACATATTATCATACGTTCAGATTCCTCCATCTCGTTTTAATGAGCGAGGTTCAGTGTTGGTACGTACACTCACTTGTTTTATTATCCTATAGATCCACTTTGAGAAGATTTGCTTGCGAGCCGATTTATGATTTTATTTTTCCAACTCATTTAAAGACGTTCAAAACTATGTTTTCTAAACTTCTTCTCCAGCGCCTCGCATGGAGTTTCCAGACTTCACGTAACTTTTAATCAAGTTGTTTACATCTGCGCGCGCGCAAAGCTGAAATCGTACACAAGATTTTTTTTTCCACCTCAGGGAGCGGGCTCACGGGAATTTATATGTATTACCTTTCACAAGACACTAATAGACAAATCGTGTAAAATAAATAGATACAGAGACGCTAATAGACAAAATTAAATGATTATTGAGACTCCGTCCTT
Source organism: Siderastrea siderea (assembly GCA_964030785.1). Taxonomy (NCBI): domain Eukaryota; kingdom Metazoa; phylum Cnidaria; class Anthozoa; order Scleractinia; family Rhizangiidae; genus Siderastrea; species Siderastrea siderea. Next base: position 24,419,144 of record OZ034977.1, read on the forward strand.
TGTGTGCACTTGTGATTTTTTAACATGACTCCTTCTTATCCAAAAGCACTAGCGGTCCAAAGTAACCCAAATTAACTCTTTTGCTCATGAAAGACACGCGTGGTCCTTATGCGTTTTAATTAAGAAAGTAACAAGTCGCGGCCATCGTTTAACTAAAAAAGTCACAAGTCTTATGTCAATCAGTCTTTGTTCGCACGAAGTGAGAAAATGCATCTTATTAATGTTCAACAATTTAAAAAGTCACAAGTCGATAGCGCTACTGTATTAATTCAGTACACCTGATTCTCTGCATCTCGTTTATATCCACTTTAACGAGGGAGGTTCAGTATTGAAACGTGCACTCACTCATCTGGTCCGTGTACATGCAGTCCGTTCGTACCAACAACGACATCGAAGGTTGGCACCATGGACTCAACCGCAGAGCAGCAGGAAAGTCAGACGTGCCTTTCTATCTCTTGCTCCAGCGACTTCACCGAGAGGCACTTCTGACACGCCTACAAGTGAAGCTTGTGTCAGAAAGGAAGCTGAAACGAATCCAGAGAAGAAAATATCGAGACCTGCAGAGAAGAATATTTGACTTGTGGCAAGAATTTGAAAACGAAGAAAGAAACGTGAGGTAACTCTTAAGTGCAATTTCGCATCTCAATGGCCCAAACCAGTAACTCATATGGCTAGTGACGGAAGTGAACTGATTTTTTTGGATAACGCGAGTCAAGTCAGTTAGACATCGGAAATTTATTTAGTAGCTTAGGTTAAGGTATAATTCGATAGAAATAAGATTCATTGCTTTAAGTTGTAGCTTAGGTTAACATACAATTTATTGTATACAAAGGTACAATTCGATAAAAATCAAAGTCATTGCTTTAAATTGTAGCTTAGGTTAACATACAATTGGATAGATTTCGGATTCTTTCCTGCAAATTGTAACTTAGGTTAAGTACAATTGGATAGATATGCTGTAAATTTTAGCTTAGGTTAACATACAATTGTATACAAAGGTAAATTTGTGATAGAAATCAAATGAAAGTAGTTTAAGGTTCTTAAAAAAAAGGTAAATTTAGCTTAAGGTTAAGCATCGGGCATTCATTGCTGTAAACTCTGTACTTAGGTTATTGTCATCAATGTGCTATAATTGTAATATCGTAGTTCTAGTAAGTTAACAATAAATACAGGTGTATTTGTATACTAAATTATTTGTGTTTTCCTGACTCCTTACTCCTGATGAGTACGAAAATATATTGTATTATTTATAACTAGGAACTCGGCAAGCGCGCCCTAGAAACAGATCAATAACGTAAGGTGTTGTTTGATCGGGCGAGGTTACCAAGCTATTGAACACTAGTAACACGTCAACTAGCACAATCTAAAAAAGATGGTCGATCAAAACATTTTTGCAACAAGAAATGATGATCAAAACAACTAGAAAGTCGAAGAAGACATGATTGATTCATGTTATGTAGGTTTGATTTTGCGATTTCACAGACAAACGTTTGTCACTTCATTACACACACCTCTGGTTGTGGATAGACAATTCGATTGTGGAACCTCTGGTTCTGGACCTGTGGTTTCTGCTTTAATTTAATACACACACAACTGTTTGTATCGAAACGACTTGGGTTGTATCGAATCGACTTCATCTTTGTAACGAAACGACTTAGGTGTGTATCGAAACGACTTGTATTGAAACGACCGGCATTCGTGATGAGATGAAACTCATCCCGGGATGAACAGGGCCCTCTCCGTGAGAAAAAACAGGTTCTAGATGCGTAGGTAATGCACTTCAAAAAGGAGCACATTAGCCTTCTAAGACAAGATTTTCAAAAACGCTGACTGCATTTCTGACTGGGTCTTGACAAACTGCGAGCCAGCGAGCCATGTGAGTCATGCGAGCCATGCAAGGCAAATATTAGTTCCCAGTCTATTTCCCTTCCTTCGGCTGTTAGCATTCGTAAGAGTGATTGCTCTCTTTTCTTTCCTTCGATTATTGTACTCTTATCTTTCATTGCAATTCATATCAGCCTAATTCAGTGACTTACTGCGTGTATTAAAAATTGAAAAATAAATCAAATTGCAAGTAATCCATTCGCAAGTTCATATGTAATTAGAGAAGTTTCTAACAAACAAATGTCGACTTCAATGGCATGCAAGCAGTCTTGTCATGAAAGCAACGTTGGGGACGCTAATTAGTTTGGTAAATTGTGCAGAGTTTTACTCCTTTAAGCCCCAGCAGCAATCAGCATCAAATTTCCCCGCACAGTATCAATACACATGTTCCCCGCATGTTCATACCCATGAAAAGGTTGTGATCACCAAAGAGAAATTGTCTTGAATTTAAACGAATTCTCTAAACTAGTACCGATAGGAAATATAGGAAGACCGGAAGAAGAATTTGTATATTGGCATCCAGCCAATATACAAATCAATATGTAATCGAAATGAAATAGCCTGCTTACATGGCGGTTTCTTTGGCAGGCAAAACCACGAGAGTTTGCCACGAGGAAACCGACAACTGCACAGATGAAAGCGTAATAATTCCGGAAATAATGGTTGGTCAAGGGAAGACGTTAGGTTTCCAATTTAGGATTTGAGGGAATAAATTAAACAACTAAAGAAGAAACTCGAGAGATGAAGGATTTGAACTTTTTTTATAAATCAATCAATCAATCAATCAATCAATCAATCAATCGATCAATCAATATTCGGAAGCAAGAACTCCGATGAGTGCAGCAATCTTTGGAATAGAGAATCCGCTGACCAAAAATGCGGGAGTGAGCCTACAGAGGTAAGTTTCATTGTTTACATTAAAAAAAAAAAGACAGGTTAGAAACTTTCAACTCGTGACGTGACAGTTATTTTATATGACTTGCATGGCTCTCATGACTGACTCGCATGGCTCGCAGGGCTCGCTGGCTCGCACATTGTACACAGTTTTTTTTTTAATAATTACTTTATTAGCAAAACAAAAAAACCAGTTACAAAACAAGCAAACAGTAAAGAGTTAATTAGTTACACAGTTAGTTACACAAAAGTATATAAATTACACAATAGCCGTAGGAAAAAAAAAACAGAATAAACAGAAATTATAGAAAATTATAGAAAAAAGGGGGAAAAACAAAAAGACTCCAGAATCTAAACTTACTTAGAATTATGCAGCCAGTCGTGAAAGGGTCGTCTGCAGTGGAAAAAGGTGTCACGATCGAAAAGAAAGCTTCCTCAATGTTCTGTGGACGTGGGAAGAAAGCGCAGGAAGGTGGGCAGCGGCAGGGTTGGCCGGGCTAGTTCGTAGTAAGAATGGGCAATAAAGGTTGCCACTTCTTTGAGTTTTCTCTAGTTTTATAGGATTCTATGTAAAACTGGGATTTAAGGACCATAAAAAAACTTTGTAAACGTGGATTTTTGTTACTGGTCTTGCAGCACCATATATAGTGTCTTGCTAGAAGAAAGCAAAAATTGAGTTGAAGTGAAAAGGTGAAGGTGTCCGGCCTCAGGCCCAGAAATACCGTGATCTGTTTTGGATAATTTCTTGGTACTAGTTTAGACTCTTTCAGCCTTTCGATCAAGTTTTCCCAAAAAGTCTCAACATTCATGCAGTACCAGAACAGGTGGATCAGGCTTTCGGGGGAGTTACTACAAAAGGTACAGTTTGGATCTTGTTTTAAACCAATTTTTGTCAGGAGAACATTTGTAGGTAGGATTCTGTGCAGAAATCTGTAATGGAAGTTCAGAAGTTTTGTGCTTTTAGTGCAGCCAGCAGCCAGGCTATATGCCACTCCCCAATCAGGAATCCATCCGTCACAGACAATGAGGTTTTTCCATTTCGTTTGACTTTTCACCGGAGCAGAGCTTTTGGAAGAGAGAAGCTTCTTGTAAACCACCCTGTTTCCTTTGTCGCTTTTAACAAAGGTCTCGAGGAAAGCACTTGGTTTGCCTGTGTCACTAGGTTCTTTAGGAAAATTTGCATTATAATGATGTCTGAGGGCAAATATAAGGCCAAAATACTTCAAAGGCATAACACGTACTTTGTAAGTGTTTATAAGCTCTTCGAGGGAGAGGAAGTTACGCGGCGAGTCCTTCATTAGATGAGTTATCTTGGAGATTCCGCAAAGAAAAAGTTGTCTATAAAAAATTGGTTTGACTTCTATCCTGATTAGCGAGTTGTGCCATATGGGCTGTTCAAGAAATTGTTGCTCATTTCTTATTTGGTCGCAAAAATTAACTTCTGATCATATCTCTAAAAGTTCTTGGAGAAATGTATTTTGATCCGGTATCGTTTTCAACGTATCACGTTTGTTTAGATTACCATTAAAAACTAGTTTTCCTCCGTATTTTCGCAGTTCAAAATGGAAAAATTCTTTCCATTTCCCGTGGTTAGAGCCATCGAGATATTTTTTTATCCAAGTAGTCTTAAGGGATTTGTTAAACGTAGCTATGTCAACCATCTTTAAACCTCCTTTTTCATACTCGCTTATAATAACACTTCGCTTAATTTTGTCACCCTTGTTATTCCAGAGGTAACTGTAGAAAAGATCGTTTATCTCCCTGATAATTTCGTGATTTGTTGCGAGTGGTGCTAAGATGTACGTAAGTTGCGATGCTGCTAAGCTTTTAATAACCAGAATTTTTCCCATTAATGTTAATCTTCGATATTTCCAACAGCTTAGAACATTTCCGATTTTGTCCGTTTTTTCCCTATAATTCAGATTTAACGTGGTGTTGGGGTCAGTAGATATCCAAACGCCAAGGACTTTCACTTTGCTTTCTGCCCATTTAAAAATTTTTTCGGGGAAAAGTTTTTCCTTTTTCCCCGCCATTGATCCGATCCACAAGGCCTCAGTCTTTGTATTATTGAGTTTGAGGCCGGACACACTGCCAAACCTTTCAATCATGTCAAGAGTGGCAGACAAAGCCTCCCTGGTGCCATTAAGAATGAAGGTAGTGTCGTCAGCGTATTGGCTTATTTTAATTACTGTATTGTTAACACAGATTCCTTTGACATTCTTATTAGACCTGATGGCTTTGGCTAAGATTTCCGCTGATAGTATATAAAAAGATATGGAGAAAGAGGACAGCCTTGCCTAACACCTCTTTGAAGTTCAATAAGATTGCTCGACCATCCGTTGTTCAATAAAATTGCTCGACCATCCGTTGTTCAAAACACAGCTTTCAATCTTTTTGTAAAAAGTTTTGACCCACCGAGTTAACGAGGGTCCGAAACCAAAGTGCTGAAGCGTGCGCTCGATAAAAGACCACTCATTAAGTGAGTCGAAGGCTTTTTCAAAGTCTATAAAAAGCAACAAACCTGGAATGTTTTCCGAAGCATATTTTATAATACTATCGATTAGCTTTATGTTTTCACCAATAAATCTTCCTTTTAGAAAGCCGGTCTGGTCATTGTTTATAAGCTTTGGGATAACCGTTTTTATTCGGTTTGCTATCGCTTTTGCAGCTATTTTGTAATCGCAGTTGAGAAGAGTTAGTGGACGCCAATTTTTGATAAAGTGCGGGTCGGCGTCTTTCTGAGAAATCGGAAAGATTAACAATTAAATGTGGAGTACCACAGGGGTCAGTTTTAGGGCCCCTTCTGTTTCTTATCTATATGAATGATATATCTAGGTGCTCAGAGATTTTATCAGTCATTCTTTTTGCTGATGACACAAATTTGTTTTACAGCCACAAAAATATTGATACATTAAACAAAACTGTGAACCAGGAACTTAAGAAAATTGCACGTTGGCTTTGTGCAAATAAACTTTCCTTAAATATCAAGAAAACACATTTTATAGTTTTCAAATCCAAAAAAAGGACATTAAATCAGACCGTTTCAATCAAGATAAATGAAAAACCAATTGAGCTAGTAAAATACACAAAATTTTTCGGCGTATATATAGATGAGGAGCTTTCGTGGAAACATCACATTGACCAAGTTGTGAGTAAAATATCAAAAATGACAGGAATTATGGCTAAAGTGAGACATTATCTGTCTCTCAAAACTTTACAGACAATTTATTACACTTAACAATTATCCTGCGAAATCGCGCGGAATATCACCTGATACTTAGCCGACGAGGCCGTAGGCCGAGTTGGCTAAATCAGGGGATATTCCGCAAGATTGAGCAGGATAATTGTTTTATTATTCAACAAATTCCCATCGCCTACCATTTTTAGAACGAGAAAAACTACGGCTCTATGATAAAAACGCTAAAAGCTAGCAGCTTAATAAAAATCAAAACAGAACTTCAAGAAATCGAAGTTTACTACCGTTCACTTAAAAATACTTATTTACAAACTCATGTTTGGAAATGACAAGACAAAGGAAAAACAATATTCTACCTTACCGAGAATAAGTCCTCTTCCTGTGAATTAAAATCTTTTCAACTTTAGTCTTTACAACTTTCCGTGAGCAAGTGTGCAGCCTGCTTCGTTCCCAATAGCATTTTCTTGGTTGAATTCTCACTATGAAAATTCCAAGTCAACCTCTGGATATCTTTGTGAGCTGAAGCAAATACTTGGTGACTTTTTGAGAGCATTTAATCGTGGAAAGTTTCTTCCAGAGAGTTAAAATCTACGGAGAACACTGCTAAAACTGCCTCGCTTTTCAAAATGGCCGCCAAACAAGCAATAAGAGAAAATCTGCAGTGCACTTCCAAATATGGTCATTTACGTATATCGCAGGATATCTGTCATGTAGGATGACAGATATTGAGGGCTTCCTTACCATATATGGGCATAGTGACAATTTGTTGAATAATAATATGGTATATCCGTACTTGACATACTACGATATCATTTGGACAAGTACTTATCCAACCAGGCCGAAACCATTATTCAGGGTTCGGAAAAAAATTGTTAGAATCATGACCTTTGCAAAATATAATAAGGAATCTAGACCACTATTCCTACAACTTAAATTACTTAACATATATCAACTAAATACGTACTTTGCTGCACTATTTATGTACTCATATTTTAATAACAACCTGCCGAATTATTTCACTAATTACTTTTCATTAAACAGAGAAATGCATGGTCATAATACTCGATCTGCATCAAACATATATATTAATTATAGGAGGACAAATTACGGGAAATTTTCTTTAAAAATTAGGGGAGCACAAATTTGGAACGAGTTACCTAAGGAATTAAGAATATCACAATCATATAATTCTTTTAAGAAATTAACAAGAGATTATATACAAAATCAAGTGTAATACGTACAGTATATACTCTAGTTATAGTTAACCCGTGTTAATGATAGATTTAGTAATAAAACCCATCTGCTATTTTAAATCAGATTATTGAACTGAGGGGATCTTCTCAGAAAAGCTCAACAGAGCTTGCTAAGATCTCCTGCCATTATGATATTTAGCAGATATACATGTATTTACGTACGTGAAGGAAATAAAAAAGAGTAAAAAAAAAATAATAATAATAATTCCGCGTCTTTGCGTGATTGAAAGTGTTCCCGTGTAGTATGAATAGTTGAGTGCACTAGTCAAAATAGGAGCCAAATCTGTCCAGAAAGTTTTGTAAAATTCAGCAGGGAGGCCATCAGTTCCGGGGGGTTTTGTCGGAATCCATGCTTTTTAAAGCTTCTAGACACTCTTTTTCTGTTAACTGCCCTTCGCCGCTCGTTGATTCATCGTGGTTCAGTACAGTGTTGTTTTCTAGCTGAAAAAATTCGCTAACTGGTGGTATTGTAGTTCCTCGGGAAGTGTAAAGCTCCGTATAGAAAGCCTCGCACTCCGCAAGGATATCACTGTCTGAGGTGACGGACTCGTGTTCGTTAATTTTAAGCTGAGTTATCGTGCTAAGTTTAGAATGCCTTTTCTCAAGGTTAAGAAAATATTTGGTATTCTTTTCACCTTCAGTAATTGTACCATTTAGCTTTACACCTTAAGATTGCACCTTGGGTGCGCCATCGAATTATCTGCTCTAATTCGCTTTTACATGATTCAAGTTGTTCTGCTAAGCTCAATCTCTGTATTGCGCTGGTGGAAGAGCTCTCTAGCTCTCTCTCTAGAAAAGCTATTCTCTTTTCTAAATCCTGTTCCTTGAGTGTGGTTTTACGCCTTTTGGCGGCTGCAAAGCTAAGAGATTTCTCGCGAACTTTAAGTTTAATCATATCCCAGAGCAGAGCAGGGTTTATCGATTCGTCGTTTTTGTATTCTTCCTGTGTTTGTGCGATCGTTTGCTTTATCAGGCCGATGTATTCAGTATCGGATAGAAGTGGTGTATTAAGTTTCCAAAATCCAGGTCCCCGTGGATTGGAATGTAAGGTAATATTTAAAGTAATCATGGAATGGTCGGTTTTAAAGCCCGGTAGGATATCAGCTGGGTTGATATTGCCTAAGAAACTCTGGCTTACTAAGAAAAAATCTAGCCTACAGTGAATCTCGGACCGCGGTTGGCGCCAAGTGTACCTCCTGGCATCGGGGTTTAAAACTCTCCAAGCATCGACAATGTCAAGATTTTCGCATTTTTCGTAAATGGTTTTCTGCGCATTGCGATGTGTTTTGGCAAGGCCGCCTTTCTTGTCTTTCTCTACATCTAAGACGAGATTAAAATTGCCTCCAATTATTATCTCATCTCCTTGAAAGTCTTGCAAGTGGTCAAAAAGACATTTAAAGAAAGCTGGATCGTCTTCGTTTGGGACATAAATGTTTGCCAAGGTTAGGTTTTTTCCATTTGCTTTTAAATCACATAGTATAAACCGGCCCGAAGTGTCGATAGAGGTTTTCATAATTTGAAGATCGAAGTTGTTATTGAAAAGGATGCTTACGCCTGCTTTGCTGCTAGAAAAAGAGGTGAAGAGAGTTTTGTAGCCCCATTCAGAGGCCCAAAGGTGTGACGTTTCCTCCGAACAAAGTACTTCTTGCAGCAGATAAATAGAGAATTTTTTAGATTTCAGCCAATGAAAAGTTTCTCTTCTTTTGGCGCTATTCCCTAGGCCCCGTACATTGAGAGGAGCTATCGTGATTATATTATTATCTTTTTTGCATAATAAACGAAACAATAAAAGTCTTACTAACTGAACGCGAGGGCCGTACTGGGGAATATTGGCCCTCGGTCGTTTTTGTACGGACCTCGCTGCGCTCGGTCCGTACAAAAACGACCGAGGGCCAATGTTCCCCAGTACGGTCCCGAGCAAGTGAAGTTAGTAAGTAGTTTATTATATGGCATCATTTTCGTAAGAAACAACACTTCCGGTAGTTCATTCAAGTCAATTTCCGGCGCGATGTCAAGGAAAGAGGCCAGCGATTTTAACTGGCTTTTGTATCAGTTTGATGATCGTTGCTGTCGATCAGCAAAAACTTGCGTGGCTTTTGAATGAAAACTGCTCTGCTTCTATTATGTGTGTCAGGTTTTCGTCGTCCTCTACAACACAAGATAGTTTTATTTGAAATACTTCTTCGTTATGGGCGGAGACAATTCGGGAGAAAGAAGAATAATGAAAAGGCGGCGATAAAATCTCACAAACGTGCTTCTCAAACTAGAAATTGTGGCAGCGTGTCAGTCTGTAATGTGAACATAGGAACACTCGAACTTCAAGAAAAAAAAAGACACTGAAAATTATCTCTATATCAAAGTACAAAGTACTGCAAGTTGTTTGCTTCAGTTGCTTTATGGAGAACTTTGTGGATGCTGAGAGCAAATTTTCGTCGCACCTAACAAAGTTGTTTTTAGCGCGAGCTACAGCAAGAGCGGACCTGTGAACAAGCTATAAGCTTACATTTTTCGCAAGGATGTCCACTACAAGAGCAAAAATCTCACTGAGGAATCAAGGTACATTTTGAGTTTAATGCAAGTACGTGTAGCTTTAATTTGTTCTTGTGGAAAGCGCTGACTGAAGCGATGGCCAATATTCGATTTACAGTTGCCGTTGAAAGCCATTTGCTAGTTGTTTCGCAGTTTCCATTTTTTTTTTCGCCGAGAGGTTTTCTTGTGAGAAACGTACTCTTTTGTTAATGCTGAATTTTAATACTTTTTGTTTAAGTCTTGGCCGAATTACTCGCCTCTTTACAGCTAACTACAGTCTATAGCTGTAAAAAAAACAATAAACACACAGTCACTGAGGAACGTTGGCCATGCTTTTGAATTCACTGCTGGCGAGTCTTTTGCTTATACCAAAAAGTCGGTAAAGTTAATTGAAGAGCGCTTTTTCTAAACAGACGTGCTAACCTCGTTCATTTGTTTTGTACCAACTCCAAACCTTTCCCTTTTTTATCTTCTTGCGTTTTCGCAGTTTGAATTTTGCGGGAGCGGGAGCGCGAAAAAAATATCCAAAAAGGACCGTTTCCATGGTAATGGTCCGTACTGTAAAATCCCGACCGAAAACTAACCAATCAGAACACTCGATTTAGACTGGAGAATTGCTTGCCATATAATAATAGGAGATAATAATATTCCACTGCAAGGCGTGACTGTCAGGCAACAATAGTATTGTGACTGCATGGCTGTAGTTTGTATAAAGATCTAAATAACGAATTGTAGGGTACTTAGAAGGTAAATAGTACGCACTAAAAATATAAATATTTGTACAAAAATCTTGAGCTAAAGAATAGGAATTCGTAACAATGGAGTCAAATTGGCAGTAACGAAAAAAAGAAGGGATAAGCGAAGATTGGAGTAAAAACATGTAAGGGCTCGCTAGGTTAAGCTTAGTAAATTGATAAGCAAAAATATTAGATGAAAGAGAAAAATAATAATAATAAGCAAGAAAAGAAAACGAAAAAAAGTGTCCAAAAATCCTTAATCGGTTTGAGTCTTTAGTGGCTAGGAAGCACGAAGTAGGGTTTGAATAATTTCGTGGCAACGTTAACCGCCCGCATCAAGGAGAACTAGAGATAATTAAGACACAACACAGTTACTCATCTCCTTCCAATGCTTTTCCAACAGGCCAGAAATCTCCGTTGATATAGAGTTTATAAGGCTGACTTCTGCTGAAGGAAGCTCTCATGCCGTTTCGTCGTGCTTTCTTCAAAGCTGCCATCTGATCCTTCCTACGTTTGATAATCTCCCGTGGAAGATTGCGAACATCTGAAAGTTTGTCCCTTCAAGGCGCCGTCCTAAGGCGAAGATTTCTTCAACATCTTTGTAAGGAAGAAACCTGGCAATTATAGGGCGAGGATCTGTGTCGTTTCTTCGATTTAGAAGGGTGTACACGTTGGATCTCGACACTGCGAGCGTTGCGAAAACCGAGTTCTTGTTCCATAAAATTTCTTAGGGTTTCTTCAGTGTCTTCGTCGCTATTTTCAGAAATATTGAAGAATTTGATATTTTAACTTCTGGAGTATGACTCAAGGTACAGATTCTTTGAGATGAGGTCATCAGTTTTGTGGTTGAGCTTTTGGTTCTGCTCGTCAAGTATCTTCTTTACATTTTCCTTGTATTCTTTGAGGTTGTCGCCGTTGAAACAGCATGATTTCTTAAGATCTTCAATGTCCTTTCTGGCTCCCGCTTCGAAATCTTCAAGCTTCGCGGTGCGAACTTTAAGGTTCGCTAGGTTTGTTTCAATATTTTTTTATGGATATTTCGATGACGTACAGTTTGTTCAGCCTGTCGAGAATAGTATTAAGTTGTTCCCCAATAGCTCCTATCTTGTCGAGAGCCTCCATGACTTCGTCTTTGTGATCACAGTCACTCTTGTCGTTCGAAGTCACTTCGAAGTCTTTGAGCTTTCTGGCTTCAGGAGACACAGAACTTTCGCCTTCAGAACTTACAGAAGATCTATTTCTACGTTTTCGTAAAAACTGGAAGCAAATTCGGCCATGTGCTGCTTACTAAGATCGTTGAAAAGCGGACGGTCAGTAGCGTGCTCCTTACTCCGCCATCACTCGACCCAATCCCCCTGTACACAGTTTTGTGTGGACAACAAGCCAGCGAAAAACTACATCTTTTTTTTTTTTTTTTTTACTTCAGCGCCTTCACAACTCGTGAAGATTTATTTCCATCACGTACGTAAATACATGGATATCTGCTAAATATCATAATGGCAGGAGATCTTAGCAAGCTCTGTTGAGCTTTTCTGAGAAGATCCCCTCAGTTCAATAATCTGATTTAAAATAGCAGATGGGTTTTATTACTAAATCTATCATTAACACGGGTTAACTATAACTAGAGTATATACTGTACGTATTACACTTGATTTTGTATATAATCTCTTGTTAATTTCTTAAAAGAATTATATGATTGTGATATTCTTAATTCCTTAGGTAACTCGTTCCAGATTTGTGCTCCCCTAATTTTTAAAGAAAATTTCCCGTAATTTGTCCTCCTATAATTAATATATATGTTTGATGCAGATCGAGTATTATGACCATGCATTTCTTTGTTTAATGTAAAGTAATTAGTGAAATAATTCGGCAGGTTGTTATTAAAATATGAGTACATAAATAGTGCAGCAAAGTACGTATTTAGTTGATATATGTTAAGTAATTTAAGTTGTAGGAATAGTGGTCTAGATTCCTTGTTATATTTTGCAAAGGTCGTGATTCTAACAATTTTTTTCTGAACCCTGAATAATGGTTTCAGCCTGGTTGGATAAGTACTTGTCCAAATGATATTCAAAATTCAAATCGGCCTGAGTTGCTGGCAAATGACAAAGAATATAGCAAGGCAAAGGGATTAGTTAAATCCCACCTTTATAATTCAAGCTCTTGTAGCACAACACTACCTTATACGCCAATACGCTAGAGTCACGTTCGCTGAGCGCCTGGAACAGGCTACACGTTTGTCTCTCATCTTGAGCTTGGGCCGTCTATGTTCAGAAAGGGAATGGAAGTGGACTGGGCCGTAAGTTATTGATTTAGCGACCTCAGCCTCTTCGCCGACATTTTATCCTATTAACCGTAAAATGCAAGAGAGTAAGATGATAATATACATTTTTATTTTTTTGTATTACTCTGGGGCAAATGTTTCCTCTGATTGCTTTTATTTGAGCTGTGCCATCTCAGATAGATTACAGGAGACAATTTTGACTGACCGAGGGTATAGTCCGGCAGATAAGTGTCAAATCAGGGGTGAGTACTGCACTTTATGATAAAAGCATCAAACTGGGCACGTTAATACTAGACGTCATGGAGAACATTTTGAAGATTGGAGGCAATCAGGATTTGCTCTGTGTTAGCCAGCAGAGGGTGGTAAAAGTAGTGCGGGTAGTTATTCAAAATGGCCGCCGCCAGCGATACTTCTTTGGTGTGGAAACATACAGCATAATTGTCTCAAACAATGTCTGATGGTAATGATCTACTGAAATACGTTTAAAGATTACAATAATACTATCAAAGTTGGCATAGAAGGTTTCTGAGAATGAAAAATTGAAAAGATAATTCTGCGGTTATAATTATGCAAATGAGAAATTTTAATTAATTCACACTTGATGATTGCATGGTTGTAGCTTATTTTTGCATTACTAGCGTCTCAAACTTTACACGAGACAACCATAAATTGTTCGTTCTAACTAGTAAAAGAATATACGACACTGAATTATCTTTCCTGTTGGCTGATAAATGGCCAGAAATGAAAAAAAAGTTGTCTTGAATTAGGTTAGTTAAAGCGTCTTGACTTATGCGGTTACTGAAAAGATGGAAGTGCTACTGATTGTCCTCTTTTTGGATAATTATTTATTGTTTATCCACTATACAAAACACAAGAGTAACTAAACAGCCATAGATACCTGTTGCAAATAATTCCACTGTTTGAAGAGGATGTGGCTGATACAGGGGGCCATCTTGGGTGTTACTTACATGATTGTACAACTCACTTGCATTGCTAAAAACATGTTGAAATACTTGTATGCAGCGATTCGATTTCGGTACTTGTATAAGAAAACATACTACAACCGTATATGCGGATTCATTCCTGAAAGCATTGAGTGTCAAGGAAAGCTTCCATGCACACCAGGTTAGCACTCATGCTCTATGTGTTAGTTCAAAAGGCACCGCATCTAAGGTACAAAATTCTCACAGCGCGAAACCAAGCTTCGTGAGTAGTGCGCGTACTAAGGGCGCACCATAATGATTGCAATAACATTTCTGCCAGACGGAAGGAGTTCGACAACCTGGCCTAGGATAGCTAGATCAAGCTATCGTTAAAAGACACTTCTGTTGGAAGTCTTAAGAAGTAACTATTTTATATTCTAGAATTGCAACGAGGTACGCGTCCTTGGTTTGCACCTAGATGAGATAATAATGCTTAAGTTGGCAAACTATCGAGAGAGTTATACTCTTAACGGATTATGCTACTTCATGCCGCAGACAGTGACTTGATCCAGGCGATGTTTGAAGTCGCTATCGACTATCAGGGTCACTATCAAACTGGAATGCAGACGGGACGTTTACTCGGGTACATTATGTAACTCGCGTAGTTCAGTGCGTCAAACAGTAACAGGTGCAGTGCATGCGCCATGTAATAGATGCGGCACCATTCCGTGTTTTACGGAAAGAAGAAGGTGCTAGCTAGATCGCTATAGAGTATTCTCATTGATGCTACATGTATGCCCGCATTACACATGCTTGCACAGACAATGCGCGCAATTCACAGCAGCACACAGACTTTTTCCAAACTTTTCCAAGCTTGAAGAATTTCAGCTCATCGCTTCTTCCAATGTCTGATAACGATGTGAATAATGCAAGAAAAACGTTTTGCAGGGAAGATGTTAGAAAACATACTACTTCGTCTGCACAGAAGTTCCTTCCGTAACCCTTCATTTAGACACTGGCAGGATAAAAAGCTGGCTATTTGTGGGCCTTGTGCTCCTTTAGCGCTAAACTGAGATCTGTAAAGAGATCTGATCTGTAAAGGCTATAGACGAAGGAGTAAATTTGCCAGCGAAAATCTGTTTTGGAAGTAACTGTGCTTGTGTCGTAGAGAATGGGAAATGAAAGGACAAATAACAGAATGAATAGAGTGTGTAGTGACATGCTTCTACGTTCTTTAACTGCATCATAGTTCTGCTATGAAACAGTTAAACAGGTAAGCTTGAAAGTGGCCACCGAAATTTTTGAGGAGAAAGCGAAATTGTGGTTAAACGATTCGACCAGTGTAATTGAATTAATTAGATATCTAATTTGCATAATTTTGACCTAGAATAAAGCGATCCCCTGAATTCAGTTAAATCACCCTGAAAAATGTTAACGTTTTGTTTTGATGGAACATTTAACAGGCAAACATAACTAAAATGACAATTCAACACTGTATCAAGTTACTTTTGCTTCATTTTCCCAATAATAGTCTTTATAGTCTGAATGACGGCCATATTGAAAAATCCCCCCCCCCCCTTCCCGCCTGCCACAGATCCTATCCAGATTGCCTCTAATCTTTAAAACGTTCCCTATGATACCTAATATTATTTTGCCAAGTTTCATGCTTTTATCATCAAGTGCAGAATAGTTTCACCTATCTGCTAGACTATTTTTTAAATACTGACATACTTATATATTTTCAGGCTACGTTAGCAGTACAGCAATTTATTTTAAAGGTATTTGGGATTGCTTACGATCAAATGCGTGTCTCTGAGTAAAGAAAATCAACATTTCTTATTATTAATTGTAAGGAATCTCAAGTCTTTTTTAGATGTCCTTGAAAATGAGAACTTTTTGCACTTGGATAATTTAGCCTTTTTTAACTCCGTTAGAATTTGTCGGAATCTTCAGCGTTTATTATGTCTTTGAAACGGGACCTGTCCTGGTATTATTCCAAAAAATTGATCAAGAAAAAGATGTGACTAATTGCCACAAAAATAAAATTTTGAAAAAGTCATTTATTGTCTTCTACCAGAGTTGCAGAGTTTCAAGGTCGACCGCAAAGTTTAATAAATTTCCTGTAGCATTTACTTATCAATTAAGCGTGCGACGTCGGTAACAGAGAAATTGACTATTATCATGGGTGGATTCATTTGCAGCATTCGCGTATACTCCTCGCATTCTTAACGCCTGCCTTGTTGCAAATAAACGTGCCGATTACCCCTAGAAAACTACCCGTGCGAGACGCGTATTGTTTTTAGCTTGATACTGACGTTCAACGTCAAGGCGGAAAGCTAGGGAAGCTTCAAAAATTACGATTTACTTGGCTTTACATGCTGTGGAACGTGATACCTTATTATAATTTAGTTAGCTGTGGTGAAAGTAGCTATAAGGATATGGCAGGCACAAGCAGACGGGAAGATGGAATAATAGTACAAAGGGACTGATGATGCACGTTATTTCTATTTTTCTTAGGGGAAATTCACTCATGTTAGGGTACTTCTGATTAACCTATGGTGACAGCAAACGAATTTAGGCTGTCTGCAAAACAACAATAATTAAAATGCTGGAAGGGTGGGTAATTCGACAGCCTGTTTATTTGCATCCCATTTGGGATAAGCGTATAGGGTATGCGATTAATCAATGGCGCATCGACTTCTCGCATTCGTGAAGACATATTTGCATTTTGGGTAGCACGGAAAAATGCAATCCTTTCGAGTGTATTTGAGCAGGCAATTGTCTCCTTTGAAAAAAGTAATCAGAGTGACAGCATCAAATAAAACAGCCAATGAGGTACGCGCGCACGCTGGAACGCGCCGTTGATTTGTCGCCTACCCCATACGCGTAACCAAAATGCGATGCAAACAAACAGATTGTCGCATTTTTTTGCTGTACGCGAATGCAGCAAATGAATCTACCCACTGTTTGCAAGCCGCTAAAAAAAGGAAAAAAATAGCAGGAGTCACGTTGTTCATTTTTTGTTTTGTTTGTTTGTTTGTTTTTGTGTCAGTGCGTGCGTTTTTTTTTTTGGTCAATGATGTTGTCCATGAGTATAAAACGGTAAAAAATTTCTAGTGGAACAGCATCGATTGCATCTCTGACATCATCCCAACGCTACCCTTTCGTATTGTGGATGAAAAAGTCGTTATTTTTAGCCATCTTGGGAATTATATGAATAAACCGCTTTCGTTTGCTTGAGTTGCAGCCCTTTTAAATGATCCCTCTAATTTGATGCGCTTTGATTTAATTCTTTTTATTTGAAGGAAAAATGTGGCAAAGTCAAAGACAAAGGCGAGGTTTAATTCAAGTCAACCAAGGAAAACCATTGTATACTTCATCGATTAATCTGACTGGTTTGAATTAAACTGATGTCAGAGTCGCAAACAATCTTATCGATATATTCAAATCTTTTTCTTTTTTTTTGGCGAAATTAGTAGCCAAATTAACATAGTTTGAACATTTCCAATTTCTGGATATTCCTTCTTTAAAAAAAGGGGAAAAAACGTATTTTTGCAACATTTTTGACATCACAAAGAAAGCATTTCCAATATTTTCTAATATTAAAATAATCTTTAACAAAAAATGTTTTGTTTAGGCGATCCTCTTTTCGATAACAGTTGTTGCAAGGAAATGAGGAAAATTGTTGTCAATCATTTATAACATAAGGTCTGTAATTATGACTAAATAACGAGCAAAACAAGAATCCGATGCATCAAAAACATAAAAGCTTTAAGTACAGAAACGTTTTCTTGAAGATAGATTTGCTTTTCCATGCATTGTTTTGCATTCTAGTATTTTCGGGTTTTTATTTGATAACACATTTCTTTGTTTCACTCAGTTTGTTTTGCTTGCGTTTGAGAACGCAATCATGAGAATACTGTTGCCGTCCCGGTAACTCGAACCCTCAGAGACACGATCCTCCCGCTAACTCGAAGTGAATGATTTCCCCTTCAGGTCATTTTCTTTGTCATTTACCCTCGATAACTCAAACTCGCGATAACCCGAATCTTTTTCTATTTTCCCTTGAAGGACTGAGTTATCGGGAGTCTAACGCATTTTTCTTTAACTCGATTTATTTCTTTTAATGAGTTGACTTACATTCTGTAGCGAGCGAGATTAGGTGGCACCACGTTTTCTTGCGTGCAAAGTTAATAATTTTCAATAGTCTTTGCGTACTGCTCGGCAAGATGGTTGCCATTTAATTTGCGGCAGTTTTGTTATTCTAGCAGATGGCGGTGCCAAAATGTAACAAAAGGAAACATGCAAGGATTAAATCAACGGAGCCGCGCTAGACTCAGTTTTTTATTAAAACGGTGTAATTATTTGCAACAAAATTAAAAGGAATCGCACAAAACCTCAGCGGTGAAAAAATAGATTTATCTACGTTCTGGCCGGTTTATGTTTAAATTGAAAAGCAATCAATTTTTTTTTAAGCGACAGTTCAGAATATTCGAGTTTTTTTTTTTTCATGAACCATTTCAAACAGTTCCAATTACTGATCATGAAGTCGTTCCGTTCTTGGTAATCAATTTAAGTTGGGCTGCCTTTGTATGATTTGACCCAAATAACATCGAAAAAGGAAAAACTGAAAATCGGCAGTATTATGTGCATTCCTTTGAACAAAGGCTGTTGTTTTTTATCTGTTACTGTTAACACTGCAGTTTCCTCTTAACGAATTGCCTTTATATGTGACCGTCACTGAAATCAATTATGACTTTTCAATACGTAAAAAAGCTACTATAAAGTAGAGACAAGGCAAAGGTATATTTTGGGAGGTAAGAATGGTAATACAGATATATCCAGCAAATTATTTTTGATAATGTGTTAATGAATTTAATGGTAAACCAAACTCAAACGCTTCATTTTGTTGCGTATTAAGAAATGACGCTGGAAGCGTAATTACATAAATCCTCTACGCAAAATCAATTTTATAACCCAACATCACCTTTTATGTATTTTTCTTTGACAGGCGCAGTAAGCTGTGCGATTTAAATCACGTTAAGCTCTATTTTTGCTTCTGTGCATTGTTCAAAGAGTAAATTAGTTTTTCGTTAATTCTTTCGGAGCACAGAAAAGGTTCCTTTCTTCTCCTTTGTTTTAAGGCGGGTTAGTTTTGACCACTGAATTTGCGACGGTTTTAGTTTCTCCGATAATCGAGCAAGCCGCGTCAGTAAAGAAAACATTTCTTATACAGTTTTACACAAAAAAATGGCCAGTTAGAAAGGAAAAAATCCATTAAATTGGCTTTAAATGATAGAGGTAGTTTGCCGACCTTCTTAATTCCCCCCCTTTTTTGTCATCTTATACTTTGTGAACATCCAACAGTTTGATTGGCATTCAGTCGGTTTTATTTCGATCATTTCCACTATTGCTGTGTGCGGATAGAAAAGATATAAAAAGACCTCGAAATCGTTTGTCAGTTAATGTTACGGACGCGTCTGGTTTACAGTTTAGAAAAGAAGCTCAGCAAGTAGAGATGATGAATTCAAGCGACAGACAAGTGACACCCCGTGAATGTAGCTTTTTAATTTTCCTTGGAGGACGACTTGATAGTGCTGCTACCGAGGCTTACTTGGTGGTCGTGTTCGTGGCAATCATGAACATAATCACTTGCCCCTTCACCATTGTTTTGAACGCACTAGTCATCGTCGCTGTTCACACAAAACCGCGGCTGAAAACCATGTCCAACGTTGCACTCGGTTGTTTGGCGACCACAGATTTGGCAATGGGAGTAGTCGGACAACCTCTTTTTCTCGCACAAATGATAACAATCCTGCAGGCAGACGCTTCCAGCGTAAACTGCTTGGTAATGGAATTACGAAGACACGCTGTAAGGTTAATGGCTGGGGCATCTCTTCTTCACTTGGCCTTGCTGAACGTAGAACGGTACATCGCCATAAAACTATCGTACGCCTACATCATCATGGTCACTAAATCTCGCATACTCTGTTCGTCTGCTCTCGCGTGGATCGCAATATTATTTTTGACCATACCTTTGGCAATAATAGACAATACCATCTACTTAACTGTCACTAATATAGCTGTGTGCTTGACTATCGCCATCATCATTTTCTGCCAAGTCACGGTTTACTTGGAAACGCGTCGCCACAAAAAACAAATCGCTGCCCAGCAAGTCTCAGCGGAAGCCAGACAAAAACATTCAAAAGAGAAGGAGGCTTTTAAGCTAACAACTACTGTACTTTTGATCTTAATATTGACTTATTCACCTATGTTTGTTTCTCGAATACTATTTTTAAAATCAGTCATTGATTCAGTTGATGTAGCATACATTGCTTACTTTCCACCAGCCCTTGCGGCAGTTTTGAACTCGCTTATTAACCCAGTTATTTATTGTGTCAGAATACGACAGTTTCGTGTATCGTTTATTGAAATAGTATTAAGGAAGAACAATGCACAGGCTGAGGAACTTGAAAGGAAAGTTTTTGGAACATTGAATGCCAGTGCGCCACACGAAGAAAGACAGGAAGGAGATAGAGGACAAAATAATGAACAGCACTATCTAGGCAACAGTGCCAACAATAACAACAACAACAACCAGAACAACAATAATTGCATGTACAACAACAGCGAAGCCAACAACGGCTACAACAACAGTGAAGACAACAATAATCCCAACAACAACACAGAAGACAACAACAGTGAAGACAACAATAACGACAACAACGACGGCAACCAACAACATTGAGAACAACGACAACAACAATCTGTTTATAAAAGCATCGGCAACAATTACAGCGGCAACAAAAACAATACCAGCAACTGCAGACATGATGACACCAACAAGGATGACAAGAATTATAATAGTAATATCAGCGAAACAACAGTCATAATAGCTACGACATCTATAGAATCAACGACGACGGTGATGACAATCACAATAATGATGACGACAACAACATCAACGACAATAACGGTAGCAACAACAACAACAAAAACGGAAACGATTATGAGCAGGACCACGGCAGCAAAAACAGCAGCGATAGTATTTGAGGTGGCTCCCTAGAGTTTCTACAAAAGTGACTATACGAACTGGCAGGAGTTACAAAAGAAACCGTAGTTCTGTTGTCTTGCAATCTTTGTTCCTGAGATTTGCCAGTAAGATTAACAACATAATAGCACTTATTTTTCAGTTTTTGCTTCTTAGGCATAGGCTGTTGTCATGGCAACAAAACGTCTAAAGAATGACGGATATTTCCCATTAATTCATCTTTATTCTTTAATATTTTGATTTTCCCTAGGTGAAATTTTTTTAAACTTTCCTATCTTGTGAAAATGATTTTTACTAACATTTTGCAGGGGAAAACATATGGGTCGCTCAGACGGTTTTACCGATATCACGTGATTTCTTATTTTTTGCCATTAAACTTAATTGCTCTGACATAATTTTTCCAAAAAATAGTATGTGAAAGGTAGCGTTAATATCTCAAAATGTGTAAAATTTTAAAAAGTTCACCGAAGGAAACACGAGAAAGTTCACCGTTGATTTTCCCTTTTTTTTTTGCTATGCTGACGTCGTAAAATGTCAGGAAGATCTTATGATTTCATGTGACTGCGCGCAGATTACTACAGCTCACATCATCAGCACCGTCATAAAACTATACGGAGCCACCTTAAAACTGGAAACATTAGAACGGTAATTTAAAGAAAACACAAAAGAACAGTAACAAAGTCAATAAATCAAACACCACCTCAAGTGGAGTGACTGTCTCTTGTTAGTCTGTTAAACAAATTCTGAAGCTATTGAGGCGTATGTACTTCCCAGTGGTATCAGGAGGTGGTTTTTCTTTTTCTTTTGTTTCTCTTTCTTTTTTAGCTTGAGTTCTTTACGAAGTAAAAGTTCAAAGGCGTGTCCTTGAAGATAATTGCACTTTCTAACCTTTAAAGCAATGGGGCTATGTCACCGGTATCTTTAATATGTGTTTTGCCAAAATTCTGGTTAAAACAAAACTAATTGTCATTGTGCAACAGCAGTTTATGCAGAGGATGCAAAAAAAAAAAAAAAGGACAAGAGTACGAGCCTGACAGTGGCAAAGTCATGCAAACCTACCCCTGACAGCTAACAGCATTCAATTGCATTCAATTATTAGCGGAGCACCATTGCAAAGCAAATTTGGCAACCTATCGATCCGAGAAATTTTGGTTGTGACGTCAGCGTACGCCTGTACGCCCGTCCGTACAGACTCTTGGGGAGGGGAAGGGGAGTCCCGAGACAACCCGACGGGGGTGGAAAACCCGTCGGGGGGTGGAGAATGCCATCTTTTCTTGGCGGGAAAATCGCGCGGTGCTTTTTGGCAACCGGTGTTTTTCTTGGCGGAAAATCGCATGACCACCGTCGCTTTTGAAAAAGAGGTGTTTTGAAAAACTTTAATAGCTTGTTTACCAAAACGATTGTTCGACAATACTGAAATTTTAAACTTGAGAAAAAACATCTAATATCTATAAATGGAAAGAAAAGGTTTATAAGAATACTCAGTTGTCTTTTTGGTGGAAGCTGAAAGGTTCAAGTTACGAAATCTGCCTTCGAGGATTTCATGTTGATTTTCTTCACGGCGGAGGGCGTGTCTTGTTCTAAACCAACCGAGTAAAAGATGTTTTTGAAGGGTTTTTAAAAACGGACATGATTTGGAGTATTACGGTCAAAGAAATTACGTTTCGAAATGGAAAGTTAGTTTATGTCGTTAGAAATGTCATTTTCTTTTGACTTTAAAAAATTATTAGAAAACGCGCTCAGATTTGAGACAGATGTAGTCTTGAATATTTTTCTCGGCCGATTTCACTCGCGTGGACGGACCCACGATGCTGGAAGATTAACTCGAATTGCATTTACGTATAAGCTTACAGGTTTTCGAATAAACTTTTTCAAAAATGATTTCTCTGTCCATTATTTTGTGTTTGTTTATTCATAACATTAGGTCAAAGCAGAGTCGCAACACAACACCACAAGCATCACTTCAGTGAGTTTTCGGCGAATAATTGCTTTCAATTTCGGACGGTCGGGTCCACTCTCTTTGTGCAATTGTCGATTCACTTGTCTTAGAAGTTTTCAATAGTAATAATCTTTTAAGCAAAGCAGTTGTCGGTTTAAAACTATTTTATCCGAAAAGCTTCCGAAAGCAGTTTTGTGCGTTCCTTAAAGCGCCTAACTTTATATAAGCTTACTTCGCAGCCCTAAAACTTATGCCATAACGTAAAGCGTGGTTGTTTGGTGTTTGTTTGTTTTCAATCTTGATAGTCTCTAGTTAGAGAATGAAATATAAAAGTTATTTCAGAAACTATATGCGAAGCAGTCGTCGATTTAAACTTATCCGAAAAGCTTCCAAAAACAGTTCTGTGCATTTCTAAAAGAGGCCTAATTTTAAACAATTCGCAGCCGCAAAACTTTTGCCATAGAGTTCAGCATGTTTGGTGTTTATTTGTTTTCAATCTCGATGGTCTCAAGTTGGAGAACGACAATAAAAGTACTTTAGTAACTATAAGCGAAGCAGTTTTGGGTTTAAAGCTATTTTATCCAGTAAGTAATGTGTGTTCCTCAAAGTGCTCGAATTTCGTCGCGCCCGCTAAAACCTGAGCGACATTTCTTCACTGTTTCGAAGCTCCCCAAATCGTTTCTTTCGGGTAATCCCAGTAAAATGCCGGTGAAGTGCAAGCATAAATTTCTGACTCGACTTATAGGGGCAGTTCGTGTTATTTAACAATTATCCTGCGAAATCGCGCGGAATATCACCTGATACTTAGCCGACGAGGCCGTAGGCCGAGTTGGCTAAATCAGGGGATATTCCGCAAGATTGAGCAGGATAATTGTTTTATTTATTCAACAAATTCTCATCAACTACCATTTTCATAACGAGAAAAACTATGGTTCTATGATGAAAACGCTAAAAGCTAGCAACACGTAATAAAAATCAAAACAGAACTTCAAGAAATCGAAGTTTACTACCGTTCACTTAAAAAAAGACTTATTTACAAACTCATGTTTGGAAATGAGAAGACAGTAAAAAATACTGCTACCTTACCGAGAATACGTCCTCTTCCTGTGAATTAAAGTCTTTTCAACTTAACAACTTTCCGTGAGCAAGTGTGCTGCTTCGTTCGTAATACCATTTTCTTGGTTGAGTTCTCACTACGAAAATTCCAAGTCAACCTCTGGATATCTTTGTGAGCTGAAGCAAATACTTGTTGACTTTTTGAGAGCATTTAATCGTGGAAAGGTTCTTCCAGGGAGTTAAAATTTCCGGAGAACACTGCTAAAACTGCCTCGCTTTTCAAAATGTCCGCCAAACAAGCAATGAAAGAAACCTGCAGTGCACTTCCACATATGCTCATTTACGTATATCGCAGGATATCCGTCATGTACAGATGACAGATATTGAGGGCTTCCTTACCATATATGGGCATAGTGACAATTTGTTGAATAATAATTGTTAATATCCGAACGCGATGAAGATAACCCATGCATTTACTTCAGAATACGTTTTATTTTGTTGCTGTTAATGAGCGCCGTTTCAAGTTCACACAAGCGAGCAGCCAATACTCCAAAGAGATTTGACAAGCCTTGACAGTAAAATGCTAGGATATGGAAACATTGCAAAAACCAAGCTAGACTGCTCGTGAGTAAAATATGTATGCAGTTTGACACCCGAAAAAAAAAATAATAACCAAGCTGTGCTCAGTCTCTAGAATGACCTTTCGAGCTTGGTTTTACAGAACAGATATCCAAAATATTGGAGGAAAATTCGGAACATTTTTGGTCTTTTTGAGAAACACTTTTCGAAAGCGAACGAACCAAAAAAAGCTCCGAAATATATTTCAGACCGAAAAGTTTCAGGACTATTTTTGAGAAACCAACACCAGTTTATTCCTTGCGGCTCCCCTTTTTAGGCTTGGCTAAATCTATATATTATACCTTTTTGTAGACAACTGTCGCGTACACCACACCCATGGCAAATTGTATTAACACATCATTTTTGTAGTCGCATTGTGAGAAAATAAAACCACGCTGTCACAAGTTCTCTATATTTGCAATTAATATTGCAATTACTTGTGGAGGTACACAATTTTTCTATTTTTATAAATTTCCTTTCAAACAAACTCATTTTTTTGTACCCGGGCTTGTCAGTCCAGCACTGCGTGGGAACTGCAATGATGCCTCCTATGGGCGCAAAAATTTTTCCGCATTTTTCAATTCTCAGTGCAGCCTGGAGCCTAAAAAGTTAAACTTAAAACGAAATAACATTTTCATGACGCCAAATAGGATCAAGGCTGTTAATTATTCACTGTTTGCAAATGTTGTAATGTTGACTTGTATTGGTAAGGATGTACTCGTTTTCCAGTTTTATTTTCTAATCTATTTTACGCCGAGTAGTAAACAAGGGCGCTCTTATTGATTTCTGTTTAATTACTCTCAATGACTCCCATGCGCTTTGATCGTCTCTTGCGCGATCTTATTGGCTCTCGTGTGCTCTCATCAACTCTCCCTTATACTGTCCCAAATTCCTACGCGCTTTTATATATCATCGTACCCTCCGCGCTCTGCTTTTGGCAAGTGAAACATGGCTTCTGATTGCGAATATCCTTCACTAATCCAGAACTAACAGGATTTTAATGTCTACGATTGCTGAATTGTTGAAGACAACCTTCAATTCAACCTCAACCTCAATTTAAATCTCATCTGGTTTTGCACCATTTGCAACTGAGGAGTTCTCATTGAGTACACAGTCTTTAAATATAAGAAGCACAACTTAGCTGACGGTAAAGTGAAAATGCATGACGTTAATAAGACTAGACAATAACTACTAAAGGGTCCTAAACTAATATTGTTTTCTTTTGCGTAAATAATATCTCATGTACACTTAATAACTCACTGCTGAATCACAAGTGCTTGTGGCCTCTTTACGGCCTAATTGCTACATCAGTGGGGTCAAGTGGGTTCTCACCTGTAAGCACTATACCTTTTGATTGACATCCTTTTCATTAAACCGACTTTGTTCTCTTGTTTTCTCTTGTTCTTTGTTATTCTGACCGTTATAGTTCCTCCTTGATTACAAGGTAAGAAAGGGCTACGTTGAACTCTATGAGAATCAGGTATCCCTTTCTGTTTTTTATAGCTATAATACTTTTTGTCGTCGAGAATTTGTCATCGAGAATTGGAGTTGTATTTAAGTTTCGATTTCTAAAAGAGGAAGGCAAGATGCAATGAATTCACTGTGAGTTTCCATGGTCGATCCAACGAAAGAAACGAAATACAGGTGACCAATGAATTAACTATTATTGTTTTTGTTAGCGTGTTGTATCGCAGGAATTGACAACACAATTTTTTCACATACATATCAGCAGAAGTGGTTCCTCCGTTATCACATTCACTAGAGTTATGCAAATCCGCGCTGCACCAGATTTGTAGCGGTTGACCAGATTACAGCAGCATAGAATTCTTCAAACCTTTGAAGAAGACAATCTCTTTGGAGGCTGTATCCAGGCAGATTGTAAAATATCTGTAGGCTCTCGAAATCTGGTAGCAGAAGGATATCCCCTGTAGTTGATGTATTTATTATACATCCAAGTTTTGTTTTTTGTTGGCTTCCGACTCGCTTTTAAAGATCAGCTGGCCGTTGGAGACAGCGGGACAAATGGCATCGCGTTTCCGCGCACGATCGACCTTTTTCAAAATTGAAAAAGTTGAAAATAGAAAAAACAAGAAAAGCCCTAGGGGCATTAGACCCCGACGTTATTGTCCCTCCCCTAGGGTACAAAATATATTACGGTCACTCAAGATACGAGCCCTAACCTGTGTAGCGGTTGACACGACGAGTAAATGCAATAAATAAACGGGGTCTTGAACCCCTTTTCAGCCAACACGATAGAACTATTTTCTATGAGACCCTGACGTTCAAACCTAAGGTAAATCAATCAAAGTTACTCCTACTGTCTATAGAAATTAGAAGCTGAATGTACATGAAGTGTCTACATCATACCGTTCTACCACTTTCATACCGTTGCGAGCTCGATGAGAGTTATATAAGCGCCGTCACTAGCCTCCCACGCAGTCGTTTTTAGGGGAGTCGTATTTCACTCCCCTAAAAACGACTGCGTGGGAGGCTAGCCGTCACCGCCAAAAATACAAGAAATTAAACCGGTTCAATGGTTCTGGTGGCGCTAATTTAACGCTATACCGAGCCCTTTTTTGGTCCTTTAAACTGGTTGTCAATTTTTTAAACAATTACGCGTTAGGCTACACCGTTGCTCACTTCCCTAGACCGTTTGTTGTTACACGTATTCATCTCACGTATGAAGTATAGACGGTTTTTCTTTTCCACAGACCGATTCTGCTTACGTTGTTCCCTTTTTTTTAACACCAGTGGCTAGATAGTCTCTTATCTGTCTGAATCATTTACTGTTTGAGTAATTCATTTCACTTAAAACAAACAGCTAGTTGTATTGAAGCAGCATCATTTCTAAATCATTCAAGCTATTTCATATAAGGTTCATTTGAGAAGTTTATTCTTGATCTTCAATCATGTCGTTAGCTCGTCAAGGCGATTAATATTTGTCAAGGGAATCTTATGGCCCCCACAAATTAAAATCAATGTTGCAGAAAAATTGTTTCCTACAATGCTTCTTCGAAGAACTCAGGCTCGACCTGCTTGCGCTCAATATAGGAAGTGCGGCCTGCGTGACCCTTAAGTCTAAGTAAAACATAATTGCTTCCTTGTCGCGCAAACGAGGAAAATTTGTTGCAGAAACAAAAATGTGTCTAAAACAAAACAAAACAAAACAAAACAAAACAAAACAAAAACAGATGCATTCACTGTTTCTCGGAAACAAAGAATGTTTTCACAAGAAATGTTTCTTGCACGCGCTATCGGGGAAGCATTGGAGAAAACAGCGTTGTTCGATTCAGCCCGACTCCCCGGCGACAGGATGACCATGGTACCATTGTTTTTCATTGCCAACCACGTTTGACCATGGTTGACAGTGTTGTGGCAATGGTGTCTGACCATGGTCTCTGAAGAAGAGTTGACCATGGTACATTGTCAACCATGGTCAAATGAGCACTTATCATAATTTTTTTTTATTTGGAGCAAACCTCAAACTAAGATATCATCTTATTCTATTTGGTACTAAACAAAGGTAATAAAAAATCAAAAGATCATGCTGTAGCCTTAACATGACATCAGACCAGACATTTTTCCCCAGCAATTTATGGTAAACCATGTTCAACCATGGTTTAGTTTTTGAACTATTTAATTTCTGAAAACTTATTGACACTGTGGTATGATTAAGGAAAATGTACAAATGGTGGATGAAAACTATAAAAATTGCTGTAGCAGTGAAAATACTGATATTTGATTTCGCCAGGAAGCCATGATAAATCATGTTCAACCATGTTTTGCTAATTCAATATTAACCAAATTATTTCACAACATTATACCAACACAACTGGACAGTAAACCATCTTTAATATTTATTTGACAAGTAGCTAAGACTAAGGTGTACACGTGAAATGCTTTGGTGCTGAGAAGAACGTAGTAACCGTATTAAAGTGATTTAAAAATCATGTCAATCCACAGTTTTCTTAAAACTAACAAAAGACCTTGTGTAAGGTTGAATTGAATTAAAACAAAACAAAACAAAAAAGCCAACACTAGTTTGTGAGTAAACATACAATAACTTTGAAAACCGGCTAGTTTGACACTGGCAAATCTCGATAGATTACAAAAGCCATCATTCTCAGATCCTGAACAATTCTGATTCATGTGACCATGGTTAACTATGTTGGACCATCTTTCACATTTTCATTCAAATATTCTACTGAAATTGATTCGGTTTTGCCAGTGGAATACGCTATACATTTTTATCCAATTCAATATTAATTGTTTGTAAATCTGGCTTTACCTTTCTAGTATGCTCGAGCTTCATCCTATTTTAATAGAGTCATACTTCAGTCGAAAGAGGTGGCAATGTGGC
The DNA here is from genome assembly GCA_964030785.1 of Siderastrea siderea. NCBI lineage: Eukaryota > Metazoa > Cnidaria > Anthozoa > Scleractinia > Rhizangiidae > Siderastrea > Siderastrea siderea. The sequence goes on from OZ034977.1 coordinate 24,447,868, forward strand.
AGCGCATTGAAGTTCGTTCTCACAATGGGATTCCATATTTTCCTTGCTTTACAAGAATATAGATGTAATTTTTTCTTGTCATCTATAGATCTCTTTAAATGGTTCCTCTTTGTTTTCTAGTAAAGCATAAACCCTTTAAACAGGGAAGAAAAGACTGATATGTAATCAGCAGTAATCAACATGTAACTGTTACGGTCAGGTGCATTTTCAGTAGAAGGATGCGAAGGAGCTGGTGACTAGATAAGCCTGCGTGGTCAGCGAGTGGTCAGCGGCCTTTCACATGAGGGATCGTTCGATTTCGCCATTGCAGATCAACGGTCAGTTTCTTCACGTTTTCTTGGAGAAAATCATTTAAAATGACTCATAAAACGGTGAATATGGATCACTTACATTTTAAAAACGAGGTAAGTTTTAATAACAGATGATAACTTTTGAAAATGATGACTTTTGATAGGTAAGATCAACTTAAATACACGAACGCTGTGAAGCGCGTTAAGCTGAAGTCTTAATATTCTTGGTTTGTATTTTAACCCACTTTGTGTGATGAAGTGTTTGTATTTTAGACCTCTCTTTAAATATTTTGAAGTTCTTAGAGTGCACAGTGATATGATTTTATTCTTGATGAATGAAAAAAAGCTGGATGTGTTATCAGACGTTATGTGTTATTTGTGTCACGCAGGCCATGGTGAGCTTACCAGCTTATGGATAATTTTAACTGGCACAAATACAACTATAATATGAAAACATTTTAAGCTACTGTAAAATGAATATCACTTGTGTGACTAGAGAGGAGGTATTAAACAAATGCTAACCGTTAGAAAAAATGATACTGGTTTTAAGTGGTTTTAACAACACATTTGTTTTTGTTTTATTGTAGTTTAATGGCCTCTGATTGATGTGGATGCAATTTTTTTTGGAAGTGCACTATTACCAAACAAAATTTACTGGCAGTTAATGAGCTAAGTGTGGAACAGTGAAAACAGAATTATAAAATTGTAATTGTCAGTTGTAAGAACATGTTCTTTTGGAACAAGGTTACAAAATTAATTGTACACTGGGTAGCAGAGGCTTTTACATGTTTTGGTGGCTGATAGACAGCTCCACTTAGCCTCTGACATCCAGGAGTATGTTATTAAGAGTTTTAATGTCATCTGTAGACTGTAGAGGCTTGCTGCGTAGCATTTTCAGTCAAACCCAGCAGTGCCCAGGCAGCCCCCCAGGCATGAGTGGGGATTTTGTTCATATAAATTATAAATCCCGTGGATGGGACATTCAAGAGTTATGTTATTCTAGAATCTACCCCAGGGATGGAAATTCATCTTCAAAGAATCTTGGCTTTGTTTTCAGTAACGAGCTATCTAGGAAAGAGAGTGAATTTATGACTGGATCAATAAAGACATGCCTTACCCTTATAGATTATTATTATTACTTTTACTACTAATTTTATTGTCATTGTTATTGTTGTTGTTGTTAGTCGTTGTTATGTTTCATGAATCTTTAAAAAAAATTTCAGTCTTCATTAAGTGAAAATAGCATTTTTACGTGATTTGCAAAAGTGCAGACTTGCATGTAACAAAATTATTACTGGAATAATACTGAGATGTGGCATTTTTGGAACTTTTACAGGAACCCTAAATTTATTTTGGTATTACACAGTTGAACAACCCCAGGGTAATTTTTTAAATTTTCTAACTGTAACACCAGGTGTTGTGAATCATCCCACTTTAATTGGGCTACCATTTGCAAATGATACAATCCAATCACAGCCCTGTGGAGGAAACATGGGCACTGCTGGTGGTTATAAAGTGAGGATTTTGACTAGTGCAGTTTTAATTAAGGGGCTGAAAGTCTTGCAAACTGTTTTGGTTGATTGATCTGTGTAAGACATACTTCTCATGTCCACATACATTGAATTACTGTAGGTGTTCTGTCTTGTTAGATGTCATGTATGGATACTAATTAATTAAAGCATTAAAAAAATCAGAGCTCAGCATGTAGCAATAATTATTGACTTCCTCAAGACTTTATCAATCAATGAATGTTCTACAACTTTTGTTCGCTCTTCTCCTCCCTGCATTTTTGTAACAGTTTTCACAGCATGCCCCAGGTGTTGACAATGTAAGAAAGTTTTATGGGATGGATTTGTCATCTGCTCGTATCCAGTGCTTTGTTTTCCATCTAAGTATATGCTTGACCATGTTAAATGAAAATGGTTCGTTAAGATCTGACTGGGTTATTTCATGGTTTCTTTTTACCAGAAAACATGGTTGATCATGTTCTGTCATGGTTTGCCCCCCCCCCCCCCCCTCCCCCAGCAAAAAAAAACATAGTTGACCATGATATGTCATGTTTGGTGTATCCCACGGTACATGGTTGACCATGCCATACCATGGTTTATATTATGAAAACAGAACACGGTTGACCATGTTATACCATGTTTCTTTTAAACCTGAAACATGGTTGATTATGTCTTTTCATGGTTTCAGTTTTGAGTAATTTACCATGGTAGACTATGGCTAAACATGTTATACAACCATGATTATACTTGGTTGACCATGTCTTTTTCATGTCTATTTGCAACTTATCTTGACCATGGTCAACCGTGGTCGAATTTGTGCCATTTAACGTTCATGGTTAACCATGGTCAAACCATGGTTCTACCATTGACAGATCATGGTAGACCATGGTTGCTGACCACGATCAACCGTGGTAAAAACATGGTTGACCATGGTTTGACTGTGGTCCTGACACAGGGGGTATGGGAAAGGAAATCTAGCCTGAAGTGCTTCGTTCAGTCAAATAAGTTATAGCCCATTGAATGGTAGAGCTTTCTGGTAGCAGGTAAAGTTCATGTCCTTGTGTAAAACAAGGCATGTTACAAAAACAGGAGCTAGTGTGAGGGAAAGCCTGTAACCGGGTTATTGAAGAAATCAAGGCCCGTTGTTTCAACTCTAGCGGAAGTTCTTGGCAGCATGTCAACTTTTTTAAAATCGTATTTTTACAATCAGCCCCCTTTATGCATAATGGTCTTTCAGGAAATGTTGCAAGACAAGATGACATGTTAGACAAACAAGAACTTTTATATTTAAAGGTTCTTAAACGGATCCAAAGGTTTCAAATAAGGCATTTTATTTAATAATAAGGTTGGTCGGAACAGCTCTCGCGGAACTCTTTAGAAGCAATTGAAACTTGAACCCTCAGATGTTTTACTTCCGTGTGAATACTGTATAAAAGGAAAAATTCTTTAAGAAACCATTATTAGGAGTTTGGAGAAGTCCTCGACGAGTGATTGAGAAAGAAAGAAGCCATAAATTCTATCTGGTAAACTGAGATGGTAAGTAAACCAGTTAGTTTCTAAAGAAACTGTGTTTTTGCAGTGGTGGGAAAATGAAACACAAAAATTTGGATTTATCAAAAACAATACTAATAGTAGCCCATTGAGTGGTAGAGCGGAGGCGATAAGGCAAATTGGCCACCATAATTAAATTCAAAAGCCGACGTTTCGAGCGTTACCCCTTTGTCAGAGCGAATCAAAGAATCGTGGGTTGTATGTGGTTTGTATGTGGTTTATATATTGAAAGGTTGAGTGGAAACAAGACAACGCGAAACTGAGGGGAATATGTTAGTTGGATGAAAGGCGTCTGATGACCCCGTGCGGATTAAGAGCGCCGATTTGAAACATGACCTTTGCGTCAATTTTTTACGGCTTTCCGTGTTACTTCCCCGAGGAAAGGAAAGGCCGCAAGTGACCACGCAATGTTAAGAATGATTCATGATTCCACCAATAGTGTGGCTTGGCCAATCAATACATAAACCACGTTCGACCCACAATTCTTTGATTTGCTGTGATGAGGGGCTAGCGCTCGAAACGTCAGTTTACATTTTCATTGCATTTTCATTTATCTTATCAACTCAGTTGATTTAGCCACATTTTCGAGATGATGAGTAGAAGGTAGCATCTCTCTGCGTAGAGGTTCTATAGATAGACTTAAGGGATTGTCTATTCACCTTTTTAGACTTAGCGAGTTGGTCGGAATCATATCACTAATTGTTTTCTCCAACATGATTCAGACAGACTGGCGACTTTCCTGATAAATCTCTGCTTTTTTAAAATCTTTTTTTTTTAACCTTCTTGACTCAGTAAGTTAGTGATCATATTGATCAAAAGTCCTAATGCTTTCTTTTAAAAAAACGTTCGATTTTCTTCGTTTTTTCTCAAGAGGGATTTTCTTCTGCTGTGGTGTTATTGATCCTGTGTTTTGCTTGCATCAGTCAGATGAGAGCAGCGGGGCTTCCTAAGGTATAGCACCAATTTATGTGATTTATACTCCAAAACTCGAAATATTCATATAAATTGTGTATCACGTTTTGCCGGCATAATACCACGAATGATAATATAGCTATAATTGCTGAAATTCCTATCTTTATCTAAAATCGAGTCAGGGGCTTGACTCTGGGTTGCACACTGAATCCAGCTAAAACTAGTCCCACTATAGAAGAACGTCCTGTGCCACACTGTTGATACGCACAACAAACTGATAAATATATAAATAAACTTCTAATGACTGTTGTAAGCCAACAGAAAAACCTAAAACGAATGGTGGAGTACACTAGGAAGCCGTAATAAAGAGAAGTGCGGGTGATCTAAAAACTAGACGAAATTGAATAGCATGTCACTCTTACTGAAGATTTTTTCCTTGTGCCCATCAGAAATAAAGGTAAAAGCGTTACATCTACTTTTGTATCTATTACAGGTCATGGATCTAGAGTTTGATGTGGGGCGAAAAGTGAGAGCAGAAACGTTTACACTGGACATTACGGAGGGAGATAACAGGTTTACAGAGAAAATTGAAATCGACAAGGAGAAAGATATTGAGTACTTCAAAGTGCCTCCTCACAATGGGCTGCCCGGAACTGATAACATGTTCGACTTCAGAATGGTAGGAATGATATAAATAAAATCGTCCCATTTAATCATCCGTTTATTATCTTAGCGCGGTTTTCAATTGCGTGCCGAAAGTAATTCGCGTTTTGCTTCACTTCGTTCTGTGATTGGTTAAAAAATCTCGCGCCACTTTGTCGACCAATCAGAAGTAAAACTCAAACCAATCGCAACTTTTTAATTTTTTTTTATTACAAGAAAAAAAAACGAGGTTACAAATTACAAAATATTTGTACACATGAATAATACGACACTTACAGTAACTGAAGAAAAATAAATAATAGGGGAAGAAAATTAGAGGTAGAAAAACAACAACAACACTCAACCAGAAAAAAAAAAGAGCTAATATACACCTAAAATTAGAAGCGGGACCTATAATTAGTTGCTTGTACAATGCGTGACGAAAACATACAGTACAATAAAAGAAAGAACTAAGAAATGAAATAACTATAATTAATGTACATTGAATGAAGGAACCAAGAAATACACTAACACTACTACACTTTAATTTATAGAATGTATATATGCTGCAAGAGGCTCCCATTTTTTCGCGGCTTTACCTTTTGCGTCCAATATGTATATTGGGATTTCACGAAAAACAGAAAATTGTTCATGTTCGGTAGAGATTCTTTCAGTTTGCATATTCAGATGTAGTAACAAATCAAAAGACAACACAAATTCACTTTGCGGAAAATTTTTTATTGGTCTGGCCTCAGACCCAGTGCAGTCATTCCGTCAATATTATCGGTTTGCGATATTAGGTTCATGCTTTGAAGCCATTTGGTTACTCGCTTCCAAAAAGGTGATACAAAATCACAAGACCAGAAGATATGGAGCCTTATTTCAGGTACCATTTGGCAAAAGGAGCATTTTTCGTTGTCTTTAAATCCTATTTTCATTAAAAAATTGTTTGTCGGAAGTCGTCTATGTAAGAGTTTGAATTGAAATTCTATTAGTTTTCTGCTATTTGTAAACTGGAAAGGTAATATATATGCGAATTTCCAGTCTATTTCTTCGTTGTTATAATCAAGGAGCCATTTTTCTTGACTATTCTCTGGGATTTGACTTTTCCTTTCCACAAGATTTTTGTATACAAGTCTGCTTGCCTTCTTACATTGAACGAATTGCTTTAAAAAGGGGTGATAAGTGGTTTTATTGTTGGTAAGGTTGGAGGATTTCGATAGTTTTCTTACGGCTGCAATAACTCCATAGTATTTTAGTGGACATGGGCGAAAGTCAAACTTTGGAGTTCTCTTTCAGCAAATGTTTCACCTTTGTTATGCCTTGTGCTGCCCAGTCTTTAAGAAATATAGGTTGATTTCCAATTAAGTTATGAGTGAGTTGAACCATAATGGCTGTTGAAAACATTGCTCTTTAGAATTTATCTCATGTTCAAAATTTACCTCAGCCCAAATTTCCAGAAGTTCGTAGGTAAACCTGTTAGAGTTTTTAAATTTTAACCTTGTATCTTTTACATTTAGGTTGCCGGCAAAGAAAAGTTCTCTCATGTTACCTAATTCTAAGTCCAAGAAATTTTCCATTTCCCCTTGTTCGAGGGTCTAGGTATTTCTTAACCCAGGTTACCTTGAGAGATTTAATTTGTTGAAAGAAACTTAGTCAATCATCTTCAGTAAGGCCACCTTTAGCGTAATCGTTTATCATTACTTTTTGCTTAATCTTGTCTCCTTTGTCATTCCGAAGAAATCGGTAAAAAGGATCGTTTATTTCATTTATAATTTTGTAGTTTGAAGGAAGAGGTGATAAAATGTAGGTCAGCTGAGATACAACTAAGGATTTTAGTACCGTAGTTTTTCTCAGCAGTGTTAATCTCCGATATTTCCAACAGCTAAGAATGGCTTTGATATTCTTTAACTTCTCGTCATAGTTGTCAGATATTGTTATTTCAGGGTGAATGGACAGCCAGACGCCTAACGTTTTAACTTTCTCCTTTGGCCATTTAAGGCTGAAACAAGGGGTAGGGATGTTGTCCTTGCCAATGCTAGATCCAATCCAGAGAGCTTCTTTCTTAGTGTCGTTGATTTTGAGACCAGAGAGGTTGCCAAATTCGTCTAGTAAGCGTAAAGCTGATATTAAGGCTTCTCTTGAGCCGTCTAAAATAAGTGTAGTGTCATCAGCATATTGACTGATTTTAATATCGTTATTATTTATCGAAATACCACTTATGTTTGGATTCTTCCTTATTGCCTTGGCCACGTTTTCTGCGAAAGGAATAAAAAGATATGGCGACAAGGGGCAGCCCTGTACGGTGGTTTCAAAGGGACATACATTTCTCCCACTTTTTGGGGGGCTTGCGACTTACTTGCGACTTACTTGCGACTTACTTGCGACTTAGCTGCGACTTACTTGCTACTTACTTGCGACTTACTTGCGACTTACTTGCTACTTACTTGCTACTTACTTGCGACTTACTTGCTACTTACTTGCTACTTACTTGCCACTTACTTGCGACTTACTTGCGACTTACTTGCGACTTACTTGCGACTTACTTGCTACTTACTTGCGACTTACTTGCGACTTAGCGGCGACTTAGCTGCGCCTTAGTTGCGACTTAATGAACACCACGTGGCAACGGAAGGCCTGGTCGCCTCGTCATAAAAACGGCTTCTCCAGACGAAGAATCGCATCGGGAGGTGGACCAGGTGACTACGGCTTCTTCAAAGTTAACTTTCGCCGGATATTGTACTGTCCTATGATCTGTAGCTATGATAAGTCGCAAGTAAGTCGCAAGTAAGTCGCAAGTAAGTCGCAAGTAAGTCGCAAGTAAGTAGCAAGTAAGTCGCAAGTAAGTAGCAAGTAAGTCGCAAGTAAGTAGCAAGTAAGTCGCAAGTAAGTCGCAAGTAAGTCGCAAGTAAGTAGCAAGTAAGTCGCAGCTAAGTCGCAAGTAAGTCGCAAGTAAGTCGCAAGTAAGTCGCAAGCCCCCCAAAAAGTGGGAGAAATGTATGTCCCTTTGAAACCACCGTAGGCCCTGCCTTACATCCCTTAGACCATCCATTGTTAAGGACACAGCTCTCTGATTTGCTATAAAGAACCTTCACCCAGTTAATGAGAGAGGGTTCGAAACCAAAGTATTGGAGACTATCTAATATAAACGGTCTTTCTGAAGAATCAAAAGCTTTCTCAAAGTCTATAAAAAGTAGCAGACCAGGAATATTTTTTCCTGCTGCGTAACGAACAACACTGTCTATGAGGCGGACATTCTCTCCTATAAACCTACCTTTCAAGAAGCCAGTTTGATCATTATTTATAATATTTGGTCTCAGTAGCACTAACTTTGTTCTATTGGCGATGGCCTTTTCAGCAATTTTGTAATCTGTATTTACGAGCGATAAAGGGCGCCAGTTTTTTATAAAATAGAGCTCTGCGTCTTTCTTAGGAATGAGTTTTAAGATGCTACGTCTCTGTGTTATGGACATGCATCCATTGTTAAATGCGAAGTTAAGAGCAGAAAGTAGAGGGGTTGATATGTCTGTCCAAAACAGTTTGTAGAACTCTGCGGGAAATCCGTCCGTACCTGGGGTTTTTTCGGGATCCATGTTTTTCAGGGCTTCTGCACACTCTTGCTTGGTCAGTAATCCTTTGTAAATCATTTGTTCTTCTTCATTTAGTTTCGTCTCGTTATCTGGTGGAAAGAAAGCAGCGGGTGAGTGGTGCTCGTTTTTTCTTGACGTGTAAAGCTGTTCATAGAAACATTTGCATTCGGCCAAAATTTCTTTGTCTGTGGTGATAAAGTCATTACCATTTTTTTTCAGTTGGTTTATTGTTCCCTGTTTAAAATGACGCTTTTCAAGAGTAAGAAAGTATTTTGTATTCTTTTCGCCCTCGTTATACCAGCGAGTTTTGGATCGAATGATTGCTCCTCTGGTGCGATGTTCGATTATTTGTTCGCATTCGTCTTTGAGGGCCTTTATTTTATCTTTGACATGTTCCGGATTATTATTGTTGTTGTTTGAATTGTCAATTTGTTTTCCTAGCATCGCAATCGTTTTTCCAGTCCCTCTTCTTTCTTACCAATCGCAACTTGCTCGCACGCGTTTTCCCGCGCTTGGCGCCAGTTATACATTTGCTTCGAGTTCTGATTGGTTCATTGGGTAATTTGTGCTGGGGTAATTACTTTGGTGTTGGTTTTACGACACTCATTTGAGAAGAGCTCTAATTAAGGTGATTACACTCAATAAACGCAATGAAACAACCAGGACTCGAAGCAAATACATGAATCCGGCGTCAAGCGCGGGAAAACGCGTTCAACCAATTCACGTCTGACTGGTTGAGAAAGGAGGCGCCAGTTTTGCTTTGTTTTTTGTTTTGTTTTGTTTTGTTTTTTACGTAGTAAGAGCAAGTGTTGTAAAGGAAAAGAAAAAGCAAACGTGACATTACTTTCGACACACAATGATAAACTGTTCTAAAGAATACACTGATCAATGTCATCGTACCACCATGAAAGCGTTGGGCAAGGAATTAAGTCTAAAAAGTGTAATCGATTAATTGATTCATCATTTGATTAGCTATTTGATTGTTTGGTTGATTGATTGACTGACATTTAAATGCCAGTCTAACTTTATTAGCAAAGAACATATTAGTTGAAGTTTCAGCCAATTTTTTTATGATACAGAACATCACAATACGTCGTCTCAAGAAGGACCGTGTTTGTCGCATCAGACCACTACCACCCGCTCTGCCAAGACCTAATGAGTTATCGCAAGACCTGAAAGCGGTAATTTACTTATTAGTACCCTTCCTCAGTTTTAAGGTTCACCTACATTTACCCTGGTTTCAGTCAGAAATAACTAACAATTATTCACCGAAGCAGAGGAGAACAGTGGAAGATAATTGCCGAGCGGCTTTTGCGACGAGGTAAATATCTACTACTCTTCTCCGACACTCAGTTGAAAAGTACTGGGAGCTAAATAGCAGATACTATCCCGAATTTGAATATATTATTTTTACTTATTTTCGCGAGTACTAATACTAGCAAAAATTAGAACTTGCGAGAATTAAATTCGGGAATTTTAATGCAATATTGTATTAGAACTCAATACTAATTTACCGGAGGTACTTTAAATCGCAGACTTGACGCCTATAATTTAAGGTAAAAATGATACTTTGCTCGGCTAGATTCTTTCAGTGAGTATACTATTTTTCCCTTGCTTCACTATCATCTGCCGGGGAACTGTATCATCCTCTGCAGTCTAAATCTTTCGAAACCTCTTTGGTGCATTTATCGAACCTTATCTGTCGGTTCTTTGTATTTAGCCCTGGTCTTTGCTAGTTTACAGAAATGAGGAAATCCAGAAATGTAGTACGCTTCGTTATTTTGTTCTCCCAAAAAAGCGAGATTACATACTCGTAAGATACGGCTTTTTCACGAAATTAAGTACGCACGAAAATGACTGAGAATAATTAAGGTAGCCAATCGGAGAGCGCTAAAAACACTGGTTTGGTATATACTAATGTAAGTTAATCATTTGGAATTATTCAGCTTAAGACAATGGACCACGTGAATAGTTAAAGACTTTTAAGATGCTAATCTTGCGATTTTGATATGTCTTATACAGCTTTATTAGAGAAGTTAAGTAGTAAAACTTTGGGTATTGTTGACTCGTTACAAATCTAGATAATCAAGACGAACCGATTTCTTGTTCTCCGTAGCAGTCAAATTTGCCCCCGACTCATAACATTAAAAAAATCACCCAACATTGGATAGTTGGGGACATCGTTGACAAACAAACCTTGAGACCTGAGGTACAAGATTTCTGCGGTCAGTTTCCCATCTACCGTTTGGAACCATTCACACCAGACTCAGTTTCTGTGGTAGGCGACGGCCGAGGAGAAACCCGCACTGGTAAGCCTGCTACATAGATATGCCATGTTATAATCATATTATGTTTACTACTGTTGCGTCCTGACCTGTGTTGCATATTCTTGCTCTTTTTACTCTGGTGTGTGTGCTTCATTCCTTGATTCACGTTCACTGTTCATCTTTTTATTTAGGGAACATCGTAATTAGGCAATTTAAGGTGTTTCGATACAGTTATTTTCGGACCATACCTCACTTTCTGAATCGGCCTTAGAGAGTAATCTACAGTACACTGTAATCTACAGTACAACAAAGAACGAAGAAACTAGATAAATATCACGAAGCAATGAATTATGCATTACTTTGAATATATTAGCATTTACTTGCAACTGTGAATTTATAACGCAAGCTTATCCGTCGGTTCATACGTCCTCTTTAACGTTAAATCTAAAAGTGTTCAAGTAAATCAATGTTAATAAGACTCAATACTAAAATTGGTCACATCGTCAAGCACGCGCGTTTAATGTTTTTAAAAAAATCTATCGAGCCTTTCTTAAGATTTTCGCCAAAGCGCTCAAATTCAAAAATTACTACAAAATTATTACGCGAATGATCTTGGAAAAACAATTCGTTCTCGAGATCGCGAACACCAGTTTCAACAAAGTTTTCTAGGCATAAAATAGTAAGTGAAAGACACATTTTAACAGTATTTTTCAGCCATTTCGTCAAAGCATTGATTCTTTTTTGGCGCATTTACTATTACTATGCAAAAACTAAGGTTGAAAATGTTTGTGCGATTTACTTCAAAACAAACATACAGAAACTTTTTTTTCTTGTATATTTTGTTTGCTATACACCACAGTTTAAGATGATGGTATTTGCTTTTTAAAGTGAAATCTGGATCGCGCAAAATTTCAATTTTACTGTTTTCGAGGATTTTTGTTTATCGTTGTCACGGAAATATCGATTTTCACAAAATGTAAACCACAGTTAAGTTAATCAATCCAAAACCAATAAGTATTGCAAATTTCACGTTGACTCGAAAAGATGAAGACTGTCTAAGAGCCGCTTTAAAAAGTGAGGTATGGTCCCAAAAAAAATGTATCGAAACACCTTAACCCAAATATTAACTGAAAGACAACCGCAAATACATAAATCGCAAAACCTCGCGAACCGCCGGAGTTAGTGACTTATAGTTAGTTTTTCCATTTTTTAAAAAAAGGTTATCATCAGTTTCTTCTCCCCAGGCGGGAAACAGGGCATGAAATCATCCTTCTCCAACGGTCTCTGTCCCGGGTAACGACCCGTGTACGAGCTTCCTTTCGGCTTGAGTTCTTACTCATCATACCGCTGTCCTCCCACGTGATGAAATCATCTTCTGGAGCTTGGCAGGTCGTTGGACTACTCCCCGTGTGACTAACTGTAAAGTATTTTCCTCTTCCCGTAATCCGTAATAGCTTTTACAGTGTGGGGTAATTGGCCCCGCACCAAACCCCCCAACCCGGAGGCTCAGGGGCTGTTCTTAGTCTGGGCTCTCCCCCTCGACCAATCCGGCATGGTTGAACCTACCAGGGGTAAAATCCCCATCGGCATAGCTCCTGGTATCATTAAGACACGCAAGCTTCACAACCACGACAAGATAACAAGCCCAGGGTGAAGTTTTTAAACATTACTAATTACTTAATCCTACGGATGATCCAACTGAAACTCAAACCCATTATCCTTGAAAGCAGAACTAACTGAATTATTTTAACATTTTTCGCAGGTAGAACTCGTCGCGCCTTGGAATTTATTGCTTGCGACTCCAACCCGTTCCCCGACCCCCGATCATGCCGATTTGAGAACTGGCTGTTCACTTGCAAGCATGCAAGCAGCTCTTGTCTGTATTTAGTTTCATGTAAACAAGATAGCGTGGCAGGAAGAATCTGTAGAATTGTTGCACATATCCTCCATGTTAAAGTCTGTTGCCAACCTAGGTGCCCATGAGGCATTAAATATCGTTTTGTTTTGTCCATTGGTTGTACTAAAAGACCAGCAATTCAGTGGCATTAAGAAATGAGTAGTTGCTGCAGTTTAAACGATAAAATGCCGACTGCCAATATATCATTGAACGATTATTCGTAACATAATTTTACAATTAGTAGCAGAGAAATTTAAAGGTTAAAGGCCTGAGTAAGTTTAAAATTGTAATGGTGCCTGTTTTGAGCGCGGTGGCGAGTTACCTAATTAAAACTGCATTTAAAAGACATCTGTTTTATTGTTTGTCTTTCTTCTTCAGTCGTTGCATAGATTCAGCACCTGGCCGTGTCAGTCTGTACGGAGTAAATCTTCCCAGTTGATCTCCAGCAGTCAGTCTCTGAACCACCTCTATTTCAGTCTTAATATATCTTTGTTAAATACCGTGAAAGGAAACCCTATTTGGCACTGACAGAGAAGTCTGTCGAACCATTACAAATTATAACATAGTTAGCAAATCCTTGTAATCAAATTCACCACATGTAAGCGTGCTTCACTGTACTTAAGGTGGCTCCGCTGTAAAGTTGGGCGCACTCGTCCATGACAAACGTTGGGTCATAAATTTTCCCGGCTTTGGCGTGATGGCTATAAAACTTTGGGAAACTTGCAGCTATCATTTAGCGATAGTCTAACAAATTTCGTTTTTACTGAGGGACAATATTTCAGTGATAGTAGAGCATAAACGGAACCCAATATTTGAAAAAAATTGCATCCAGTGAAAACTTTTGCTGTTGCATTTTTGCCAATTTTCTGGAGTCCGCTTATATTGCTGTAATACATACCCTAGCCCCAGTTTTTGAATAAAATTGCACCCAGTGAAAACGTTTGCTGTTGTTTATTTTATTTTATTTTTTTGCCGATGAAGATAATCATTTAATTCAGAGTAAGCTTTATTTTATTGTTGTAAATGAGCGCCCTTTCAAGTTCATTCAAGCGAACAGCCAATAATCCAAGGAGATTTGACAAGCGTTAACAGCTAAATGACAAGATTGCAAAACCAAGCAAGACAACTCGTGAGTAAAATATGTGTTTAGTTTGATGCCCGAAAAAAAATAATCAAGCTGTGTTCAGCCTCTAGAATGAAGTTTTGGGCTTGGTTTCACAGAACAGATCGTCAAAATATTGGAGGACAATTCGGAGCACTTTCGGGCTTTTTGAGAAACACGAACGAACGAGCCAAGAAAAGCCCCGAAATATATTTCGGACTGAAAAGTTTCAGGACTATTTTTGAGAAACGAACACCAGTTTATTCCTTGGCGGCTCCGCTTTTAGGCTTGGCTAAATCTATATATTAGATCTTATTAGAGACAAGGAATTTTTCAGAGTAAAAGAGGGAAAAATGACCCAGGTGTTGACGGTGTTTACCTTCCGTTTTCCGGTTAAGAGTCAATTTAATTTCTTCGATTTTCTTTATGATATTCCTCAAATTTTTACCTAGGAAGATGTCTAGGTTTGACAATCAGGCTTTGTGTTATCGATTATTAATATACTTGTTGGGTCTTCTGGCTGCTTTAAACATCTCAAAAATCCTTGTAAATGCTTTAGTAACTACGGTCCTCTTTTCTTTTCCTTCAGCAAATAAATCTAACCTAATGACCTTTGCTATGTATGACGGAAATATTGGAAATATTGGAAATAACTGGATGATAAAAATTGTCCGTACTGCCAAATCTGAGGAATTTTTTTAAATCCAGTCATTTCCAAATTGGACAAACATGTAGACGTATTCCCTATCAATTATATTCTGCGTATTAAAAGTGTAAAACCAACGACGACTTCACCAGAAAGGGACTGTTTCATCGTTGTATTGTATGAACATTACTGCGTAGACGAAAATGGGTTCAAACGTCTAGAGCTGCGATTTTTCTTTCTTTAAGGGAGCGATCGACTATCTAAGCGTTGAACACATTGAGCCATGATGATGTGCTTTTGCTCGCGTTCCTATTCTTGTTTCTGAGTCTCATTTGTTGAAATCCCCCTTGTATTTGTATGCACGCCTATCGGTGTGCAATTCTTTGGAAAAATTGCTTCTCAGTTATTGAAGAAAATTTAAACTCGGCTGTTTACATTTTCCACTGAAACGTTCGCGCCTTTCGCACCGCTGTTGGCTGTGGATACTTTGACCTGATTGGTCAAATTCCCATTCGTTTGTATTACGTAGGTTTTCTTATTCGGCCAAGAACAAGCTGCCCAAATTGGTTGGTGATTGTTTTGCCTTGTTTGGGGGTGGGAGGGGGGGAAAGGGGTCGTCAACGGCCTGCATGGTTTAGTGCCCCTGTGACTTCATTTTTGGGTCACTTGCCTTAGTTATCATGTAATGTCTTTGTTTTACCAACACAAATTCCGCAACCTTTTTCTATTAGACCTTACTCAATCGCGATTTCCGGTTCTAACTGGCCAGACGAATGCTTATTTCAACCTTCCGGTTCCGGCCATGATGTGACGTCAGGAATTCAATGAACTGAAAAGCTAAAGAAAACAAACTTACGTCATCCTTCCTAAACCGCTTTACTGTACCCTTTTGTCGCGTCATACTAGAATCCTCACGCTTCTTGGTCAGCGGTGGTTACCGGAAGAGACTCAGTGGTACTGGACTTTTTACCGCAGAAATTTGATTGACTGTTCTCTGTAACAAAATTAAGAACCTTTAACAGCGGGATTTCTGCCGTAAAAATTCTGAACGAACGAGTCTCACACAAAAAGCATCATCAACTGACTCAATGCCTTCAACTTTGCTCTGAGCACCGGTAGACCATAGAGAAACTTACAAATGTTTCACCCCGTGATAAAGACGGACTCGTCACACTGTCATCCAGATAGAAACAAGCCCAATTATTTGTGCTAATTGTCAAACGTATAAAGGGACCGGTCAATCAGTTTGGGGGTGGGGGTTTGGGCCGGAGCATTTTGAAAGGTGGTAGCCCAGAAGTGCTTGACCCACCCCCTCACGTGGACATGAATTCTGCTGACTGAAAAATCCCATCCATATCCTCTCCCCCCTCCCCCCCAGGTTACAACATCACTTTTGTAATTATCGGGGATTTTTGTGGCCATATCTACTTTTAATTAATCCCCGGAGTGAAATATACAGAAACAACAGCGCTGCCTGTTAATAATACACAATAATATAAAATTAGTGGTAGTTAGACCAAAATGAACACGTAGAAAAATATAAAAGTGAAATGCGGTTTGTGTTCCTATAATATTCACGGCACTGTTGGATGTGTTCCACTAATGTATAATTTTTCAGAAAAAGGTATGTCGTGGGACTATTGAAATAAGATTTTGTGCATTTTTCAATAAAAATGCATGGTTTCACCCCTTTTTCCGTGAAAAAATTAAAAGCACAAATTGTCGGCAAAGAGTAGCAAAGTATCTTGCATAATAATGTAGGTTCATAAGTTAATCGAATCGACTTTGAAGATTAAAAACGATGCAAGTTCTTTCTCTAAATACAGATGGAAGGCAAATTTTCTAATTTTCTTTCTCCAGGATCACTGACAGGCAATATTCCAGCCCAGCAGTCCTATGGCGTTGTACTCTGTGCTCATCTATCTGACAGTGTGCTGTACTCACGAGAATTGAACATCGCCAACTAACGTACAGAGCAAAGGAAATTTTAAGCGCATTTGCATTCGAGAATCGTAGCAAAAATATCCAGAGTGTCTGCCTAAATTAAAAGTGACAAAAATGCTGCAGAAATTGACAACTCGGCCGTTGAGAAAATCTGGATCGGACCGGATCGGATCGAATCGGATCGGACTGACAAAACCTGGATCGGATCGGACCGGACTCACAAAACCTGGATCGGGTCGAATTCTATTAAACAAACCCATATCTACTCATTGAAAGTAGGCGCATTTCAAATTCCCATTAAAAGTGGTCAAGTTGTATCTCTGGATCAAGATGACGAAGAGAGATCAAGACAGTGATTGCCATTGCACTGTTTTTGCTTTTTCCTTCTCCATTCTGTGGTTAAGACTGACTGTTTATTGTTATGCATTTAAACTACTTCATTAAACGATCACGTTTTTCTAGAGAGAGAGAGAGAGAGATCCAAGCCGAAAGACAAAGAAGAATAGAGCCTAAAGTAACAATGATCGCGTCTTTGCCGTCCTTTGCTTGAAATTTTAGCTATTAATGAATCGACCTGTGAACTATCTGTCGGTAAGGTTTTCTATCTCAAAGAAATTGAAAAAATTGGTCATATGACTGAACGATTTACGCCCTTCCAAAAATCAGTGACAAAAAGAAGATTAGTAAGGACAAAAAAATTTCAGTTTGAGACCCTGTTTTGTCATGTAACAACTAATGAAATTTTGCATTTGAACTGTATCTTTGGTTTACGATAAATAACATTGTTGAAATGAAACAGAAAAAGGCTAACTTATTATTTTATACAATGTGGATGAATAGTTGTGTTCACTGTAACGTCTTTGAAACTTTTTCCATGCAAAAGCTTGCAAAGCTAATATAATTTGATTAGACACTTTGATTGTGAATATGGAAATGAAACTATAATTCTTGTGAATGAACACGGCTGTCACTTGAAAAGAAACTTCGAGTATACTGTCATTACTTGAAAGGGATTTTCCAGAAAACCTGGAATAAAATCAATAATCAAACCTACATTAATGTTAGAAAGCAATCAGATTGTTTTCTTATACAGTGATAGCTTGCATTCTTGAATAGGTCTAAAGTACCGGTAATTACTATTCTATACTTATTACCTTAGTAGGTCACATTTTTTTTTCAGTTTTGATAACGTGAAATAAAACCTTTTCCTCAAACTTGACACAATTTTCGTCATGCGGGCTTACCGCGAACACTAAACCATTGTGTGAATCAGCTATCATAATTGTCGGCACAGATCTCATATTCCACCATTCTAGAATCTGGACAAAAAACGAAAGCAGGTATCCTTGTCATACCGCCATTCTAGGAGCTTTAAGTTCCGTTTTATTACCCTCTGTGAGGTAGCTATGGTTACATTCTAAAAACCTTGTAATCATATGTACATGGTTCAAGTTCCAAGTAAAGAACGAGGAAGACGCAAGTTACCTTGACATCATTGTTACTTTATGGTCAATTCGGTACTGACTTAATTGTACATACGCTGGCACGCGCTATTGAAGTTTCCTCTTCATAATGCAGTAGTTGAAGTAATGAAACAGTTCACAGAATGTAAAACCATAACAATAAACAAAAAGTCTTCACGACAGAATGCAGAAGAAAAAGCAAAAACAGTGCAATTTCAATCACTTTCTTGATCTCTCTTCGTCATCTTTAATGCGAATTTGAAATGCGTCTACTTTCAATGAGTGGATATGAGTTTCTTTAATAAAATTCGACCCGATCCAGGTTTTGTGAGTCCGGTCCGAACCGATCCAGATTTTGTCAGTCCGATCCGATCCGATCCGATCCGGTCCGGTCCGGTCCGGTCCGCTCCTGGTTTTGTCAACGGCCCCCGTTCTCGAAGAATTTCGAGCGCTAACGTGGGGACACACGCATGACGGCATAACGCGGAGGGCTTGTTTAGATTTGCAGGCCGCTTCTGTTCGATCCTTTTAAGTTTTCGAGCAAAATTGAAAATCCTGTGGTCAATCTTCCATAAAGTGTTAAGGGGCTGTTAATTGGATATATGTGGGCTGCTGTTTATTAGTTCTAGTGAGCTGTGATTCATTCTAGGGAGGATCAACCAGACGCTGAAACTGAACACTTTACGAAAGTGAATAGACACGATTTTCGTCCATTTTTTTTCGATAATTGTCGATCAAATCGATCAAATCGATAGCCAATTACAAAAATCGATCAAAATCGATAATCACAAGAAAGCGAGCGATCGATTTCTATCGATTTCCGATATTAATCGATTGATTAGTATCGATTACGATCGATTCCCATCGATTTTTATCGAGTATCGAAAATATCGATTAGGTACGTCCTGCTTTAACCAGTCATCCTCATAGCTGTAAATAATTTCATAATTTCACTTCTATCACCTGAACAAACAAACCACTTCTTAAGTTGCTATTAATAAAAAGTTAAATTATTATTATTATTATTTATTTATTTATTTATTGCGTCTTTAGAAAATAACTCGTCGTACTGAACACCAAATTAAGCTTTAGGCAGTCGCTATAAAGATCCTGACATCCACTGTTTTCCTCGTTTTTCAAAGTGCTGTGAAAAGACGTTTGGTGTTCATTTCCTTTAACCAGATATTCTCATAGTTATAAAAACATTTCACAAGGAACTGACATTTGTTTTAGCTAAGCAACCATTTTACCTCTCAACTTTGCATTAATTAATGGTGTCAATTAAAAAGGATTTTGATATGTCTTAATTTAGAGCCTTTTCCTCAGTCATGCATTAAGTCACTTCCAATTCTAGAGGATCTTGATTTTTACCGGAGATCAAAGAGGGCTTTATTCAGTCTCGGTGCGAATTCGGACATCAACTGTTCTTTTTGCTTTACAAGACTAACTTCAGTAGAGAGCGGGCATTTGGGTGAATGGTTAAGCAAGAAGAGAACATTGATTTATGGTCTTATAGTTGCTACACTATCGGTCGGAATTGGGCAAGGTAATTATTTTTATTTTTTTCCGATAGACCCTCTCCCTTGTGTTGTCTTCAATTCTCTTCAGGTTTGTTCTCTTTATTGTTGGTCATTTTGTTTTGGTTATTCAGCCTTGACATAGCTCCAAAATATTACTCAGTAACCCTGAGCAGATTTATTTTAAAATGTCACATTTGCATGAACAACAGATTAGTGAGTAAATTGAATATCATTCTGAAATTTCCCGATTGCAGGTTCTTTTATCCCCTCTGAGGAACAGAAAGAAGATTTGTGAATACCAGCCTTGGGAAACTTTGGTAAGAATTTTATATCAAAATTAAATGCTAGTGAAACGTTTACAACAGGGCAATACACTAAATCTAAAGTGCTCCTTACAGAAGACACTGTTGCTAATTTTTTCTGATTACGAACTGCAATACCAAAAACTATAGGGAAATTATGGAATGCCCTTCTAACTTTCTTAAATTGAGATTTTTTATTTCCTTTAAGTAGATTTCAAGTTATATCTGTGGTCCCAGTTTTCAATTTTTGACATGTAATTGCAAAAGAAAGAACATTACCTAAGAACACTGTTCAGGAGCGTTTACTTGAACAGTCGCATTTCAACCTTACATTCACAAACTAGAAGGTAAAACTACCTCAAACGCAAATTAGACTGCACTACAAGAACGAATTTCTCACTAGTTGTGTTTGAATGGTTACAGTTTATAACTTATTCGCAGAATAAGAAGTGAGAGTTGCCTTACAGAAAGTATTTTTTTGACTCTTTAAAGAAAAAGGGTGAGAGCCGCTTGAGAAAACTCTCGTCAATTCGAGCTCCTATGCATCTCCATAAGAAAGCCAAGATCGATCACGTACATAAAAGCCGATATATGTATTGATGTAACTTTCATAGCTTTAATTGTATTCTTCGTGTATGCCGGCCTTTACTCTAGTCCACATTTGAAATCATCGCGAGCTTCTGAGCGAGCGGCAAGCAAGCTCTCAACAGTTCAAATCCTGCTTTTCGCCAGTGCAAGCGCGCCGACGCAATAAGCCTTATGTTATAGCGGAGAAAAACACCACACAATTGCAAGATCAAGCAATCAAAAATTTTTATCTTCACTTTGAATAAGGTATGATATCCAAGGGTTAAGTTTTTCTTAGAAATCAAACTTTTCAGAAAGAGGAGTCAGTTTGTCCTTCTTAAGTTTGTGTTTAGACGTTTGTCGAGCCTGCTTGGCTACCGTTTTCATTAGGAACATTAAGGAGGACCTCTGTGTTTTTCTCATACGCTTATGAATCCTTGCTTTTGTCTCTTCCGTAAACCAGGAGAATGCTCCTTGCACAACTAAAAGTTGTCACCGTAAAAGTTTTTGAACTGCTGAACTCCATAATTGTTGCTTATGTGCAAGCTACGTCATAAACATGCGTCTGAAAAGTTGCCTTGAATTTGCCTTCTCTGTGTTCTTTCTTGCGCAGGGTTTCATCTGGCACAGGAGGATACACAGGGAATTTAGGCCAGACATTTAGAAGCAAGAAAAGTTGTCTTTGGATTCGAAAACATTCCTCCGAATAATTGAAGTTTAAGTAAATAAGGAACCGTTCTTACTAACACACATTATAGATTTGAAGATGTACTTCAATTGAAATTGAATAACATAACCTCTTAAAATCGCAAGATTAGTGCAGACGGCACTCAATTCTATTCGTAGTACGTTTTTTATTCTGTCTTATAAATTTAAGAAAATATTTGTGGAGAAATAACTTTTGACAATCGGGTTACTATCGTTAAAAAAATTACATCATTTACGATCTTTTAGTTCGGGACACCCTGTCTCCACATTTGAGTTGGTTTTTTTTCCCTAAGTTCGACAACAAAGCTTTCTTTAATTAAGTTAATTGCACCTCGATTTTCCTATTTACTTTAAAGGTTAAATACCTTTTTGTGTTGAGAGTAGGGCGTTGTCCTTGTTTACAAATAGCAAAAGCTTTTACATCCTTGAGTTTTTACTCATTATAACTTTGTACATTGCAGTTTATTCGGTGTAGATAATTCCTCATTAGGTTGCACCTTCCTACTTTGAGAAATACTCAAATAAATTTTAATTAGCTTTTATTTTTATAATATAGATAATTGCCCCTAATGGCTGTCAAAATCATGACAATAGTGGACTCCCAATTTACAGGGCCACGTCATTTTCGGCTTTCTTAGAGTGTTCCAAAAAACTTCAAAGGTACATTTTGTAATATTACATATATTTTCGCTGTTTTTAGCGGAAACTTTGGGGCACAGTGAAATTTTAGGAAACTGAATATTAATCCTATCCGCCGAATGTCCGAGCTGCTAATGTCGTTTCCGAAAATGCTAGCTGACCTTATTTTACTCTGTAAACGAGATATTCGTCCTTCCGAAAACAATAGGAATTCATCAGTCCCTTGCTACATAAGTCTGAAGTGATGTTTCGTCCTTCCGTCTTCTCTTTGCAAAATTAATTTCAGTTCACAGTGAGCATTTGTATGAGTAGTTCAGTAAAAAAAGGCCAATTTCCATTTTCGTTCTTGTTATCTTTGGGTGATTCATTACGTCATAGGCGTAGCGATAAATTCACAAATTGTGTCATACAGTCACACTTTTCGTCACGTAAGTTCGTATGTTGAACCACGTGAATATATGGGGTAGTGCCCTTTTT
Organism: Siderastrea siderea; assembly: GCA_964030785.1. Lineage (NCBI taxonomy): Eukaryota > Metazoa > Cnidaria > Anthozoa > Scleractinia > Rhizangiidae > Siderastrea > Siderastrea siderea. The sequence continues at coordinate 24,469,893 of OZ034977.1, forward strand.
TCCCATATTTTCAACAGAAAGGAATGTTTGTATCTCTTGATATTAAATAGAAACTCAAAACTAACCAAATTAAATATAGAAAGTGCGACCTACGCTGAATCCTCTCAACGGTTGTAAAGAATTTCATAACTAACTGTGAATTCGATTATCTAAGCAAGAAAACAAACTAGACTACAAGTTGTTTTTTTTTATTAATTAACATTTTAAGTCAAACTAAATTTGATATCTCTCCATCTGGGGCCATCAGCCCATTCATACATTGAATCATTAGCTGCCTACGCTGAATCGTCGCTTTTTTTTTTTGCACATGACGTAAATGTGCCGCACCTAAGTTAAAATGTTACGTCATGTAAACACACAGGTTGGAAATGATGGTCGACAGGAGATGAGGGAGAAGGGAGGAAGTTAAAAGCATTATCAGGCGACCAAAATATCACATAGAGAATGGTAGGGATAAGGCCAATATAAGATGAGTCACCAACTTTAAAATACTACGCCACGCAGATTCATTTCTCGAGTGGTGGAAACATTTGTTAAAGAAAGTGGGGAAAGGTGGTTAAAAATGCTCACTGGGCCTTCTTCCTCTCAACAGCTGTAAAGAATTTCAAAACTAAATGCGAATTCGATTATTTAAGCAAGCAAACAAACTACAAGTTATTTTTCGATTAATTAAAAGTTTTAATAAAGGTAAATTTGATTCTCTCCATCTGGAGCCATCAGCCCATTCATACATTAAATCAGCATATTAAGTAACAAATTTGGCATCGTTCTTCTCAGCATTATAATTATTAAACCTTTTAGACGATCACTCGTTTTCATTTTTAAATTCTTGCCACTCAAATAAGATTGTCACCGCAGAAAGAAACATTCTCTTAGTAAACGCTTCGCCTTTTTCTCAGAATTTGCTTGCTTTACAATGCATCAGAAGTGTCTAAAGACATTTGACGTTGATCTCCCTTAACCAGTCATTCTCATAGTTATAAATAATTTCATAATACACTCACTACTATTACCTGAACAAGCAAACCATTACTCAACTCTCTGTGAATTAAAAGTTAAATTTCAAGTAAATTTGTATCTTTCCATTTGAGCTCATCTGCCTAATCGAGCTTTATTGTTATTATTATCATCATGACCGTCATCATCATCATCATCATCATCATCATCATCATCATCATCATCATTATTAGTATTATTATATTACCACCTCGTGTTGGACACCAAAGTAAGCTTTAGTCAGTCACTGCAAGGATTCTAACATCCACTGTTTTCCTCGTTTTTCAAAATGCTGTGAAAAGACGTTTGGTGTTAAAGTTCTTTAACCATGCCAGTTATTGTTTTAGTTATAAAAACATTCCACGAGGAACTGACAGTTAAACTGTTTTAGGTAAACAACCATTTTACCATTCAACGTTGCATTAATTAATGGTGTCAATAAAAAAGAATTTGATATATCTACATTTAGGGCCATCTGCTCATTCATGCATTTAGTCAATTCCAATTCTAGAAGGTCTTGATTTTTACTGGAGATCAAAATGAGCTTTATTTAGTCTCCGTGCGAATTCGGATATCAACTGTTCTTTTTGCCTTGCTAAACTAACTTTAGTACAGATCAAGCATTTGTGTGAATAGTTAAGTAAGAGGAGAACATTTATGGTCTTATAGTTGCTACAGTATCGATCGGAATTGTGCAAGGTAGTCACAGTTTTTATTCTTCATTATACCCTCTCCCTTGTGTTGTCTTCAGTTCTCTTCATTTTTGTTCTCTTTAATGTTGGTCACTCAGCCTTGGTAACCCCCCCCCCCCCTCTTGTTTTGCTCAGTGACCACCACGAGCATATTTATTTTGAAATTTTTAAATGTCACATTTGCATGAACAACAGATTAGTGAGTAAATTAAATATCATTCTGAAATTTCCCGATTGCAGGTTATCTTATCCCTACTGAGAAACAGAAAGAAGATTTGTGGATACTAACTCTGGGAAACTTGGTAAGAATTTTATTCTAAAATTAAATGATAGTAAAACGTTTGAGCAAGGTCAGACACTATTCTAAAATACTCCTTGCAGAAGACACTGTTGCTAAATGACATCTTTCCTGACCATGGAAATTGAATACCAAAAAGTAGAGGGAAATATCGGTATCCCCTCTAACTTTCTTAATTGAGATTTTTCTTTCCTTTAGGTAGATTTTAAGTTAAATCTGTGGTCCCAGTTTTCAATTTGTGACATATAATTGCAAAAGAAAGAACAACACCTGAGAGCACTGTTCAGGAGCGTTTACTTGAACAGTCACATTTCAACCTTACATTCAAAAACTTGAAGGTAAAACTACCTCAAACTCAAACTAGACAGCACTACAAGAAATAATTTTTTCACTTATTATGTTTGAATGGTAACAGTTTATAATTTCGTCCAGAGAATAAGAAGTAAGAGTTATATTACAGAAAGCATGTTTTCAGACTTCAGACAGGGTTAAAACTACTTGAGAAAACCCTCCTCATTTCGAGCTCCTATGCGTCTCCATAAGAAAGCAAAATCGATTCTGTCCATAACGTACACCAGCCTAAATGCAGAATAATTTATTGATGTAAGTTTCATAGCTTTTAATTGTATTTTTCATGTATGCTGGCCTTTACTCTAGTCCACATTTAATATCATCGCCAACTTCTAAGCGAGCGGGAAGCAAGCTCTAAACAGAAGAAATTTTGCGTTTGACAAGTACAAGACGGAACGCAACATGCAATAAGTTATGTTAGAGCGGAGAGAACCACCACACAATTGCAGGATCAAGCAATCAAAATTTGTCTCGTCGTCTTGAATAATCTGCTGTCCAAGGGTTACATTTTACTTACAAAACAAACTTTAAAAAGACGTGAGTTAGTCTGTTCTTCTTAAATTTGTGTTTAGACATATGCCGAGCCTGCTTGCTGCCGTTTTCATCAGGATGAATAACGAAGGCCTTTTTTATAAGTCGTTGCTTTTGTCTCTCTTGTAAACCATGAGAATACTCTAAGCACATCTAAAATTTGTCACCGTAAAAGTTTTTGAACTGCTGAACTTCATACGTTAGTCATGTGTAAGCTTTGTCGTAGACAATACTATCAAAGGTTGCCTTAAATTGCCTTCTCTATTTTCTTTCTTGTAATATTTCATCTGGCACAGGATAAAATACAGTGAATTTAGGCCAGAGAATTACAAGTAAGAAAAGTTGTTTTTGTAGTAGAAAACATTCCTCGGAACAGTGGAAGTTAAACTACGTACATAAGAAAACATTTCTTACTAAGACACATTATAAATTTAAAGATCGCAAGATTAGTGCAGAAGGCGCTCAATTCTATTCGTAGTACTTTTTTTGGTTTTATATCTTATTGATTTAAAGAATTCCTTGTCGAAAACCGCCCTTTGAAAAACAGGTTTTAATCGTAGAAAAATCACATTTATTTAATACGTAACGTTCTTTTAGTTCGGGACACCTTGCCTCCAACATTTGATATGTTTCTCCTTAAGTTCGACAACACAGCTTTTAAAAGTGTTTTTTTTTTCAATTTCTTATTAATTTAGTAAAACACACTTCAGTTTTCTTGAGTTAAGAGTAGAGCGCTGCCCCTTGTTTACAACAAGCAAAGCCTTTAACATCACTTTTTACATTGAATTTTATTCGGTATATTATTCCTTGTTAAGTTGCACCTTTCCTTCTTTAAAAATTTCAGAGAAATTTGCTTTACTTTTATGTTTATTATATAAACAATTTCTCCTAATGGGTGTCAAAATCATAATAATAATGACCCTTTTTTAGTCTCTGTGCAGATCCTGACTTCGACTGTTTTATTCGCTTTCCAAAATTTACTTCAGTTTAGAGCAAGCATTTGTTGTGAGTGGCTTAAAGAGGAAATTTACAGTTGTTACATTTTGAATCGGAATGGTGCAAGGTCCTTATCATTTCTTATCTAGTTTAGACTTACTCTCAAGGCTTAACCGGAATTTCCTCCATTTTTGTCGTTCTTATCTTTGGGTGACTGATACTAGTTATTCTGCTTTGATCTAGCCCCTCAATTGTGCTCACTGATCATGCGACTAGATTGATTATAAATGCTGCATTTATATGGGCAACAAATAAATGGGTTTAGAATTAAATATCATTCTGCAATTACCCGCTTGCAGGTAATGGGAGTGAGAGGTTTACAACGACACGAGACAGTGATAAAAATCTAAGCTACAAACGTATACGTAAATGTTGCCAAATCTTTGCTGACGACGAAAATTAAACTAACAAAATATAGAGTTGAAGAAAGGATTGCTCATTTCATTTTCACAATTTGAGAGTTTTAATTTCCTATAAGTAGAATCTGAGTAAACTTGTAAGGTCCCCACTCTCGTTTTGTAGCAATTACTTTGCAAAACAAAAAGAAACACTTGCAAACACTTTCCAAGGAGTTTTCTTTGAATTTCAGGATACTAAACAGCACCACAGGGAAGAAATTCTCAGAAGACTTTCTTTGAACGGCGACACTTAACAATTGCGTTTTGACTTACTTGGATCACGTTTGAACTGTGAGATCAAAAGGGTCAACAGGTGGGGAAAACTGGGAAATAAGGGCATTGTAACAATAAAAGAGAAGTTAACTGCCTGACTGCACAGCACAACATTAACTGAGAGTATTTTTGAAATTATTTCCGTGTACAGCAGGTTAATTCCCAGCAATCATGGCAACGAATCCAGTCAACGCTTCAAAAGAAAGTGACCTTACATCACCTGCTGAGGAAACTCTAGACGTTGATGACGACACTTTAAAAGGTAGGGCGAAACGTGAGGAAGTTGATAAAGCAGACATGTATATGTTAATTTTGAATCCGGCAGATCCAAGAAAACTGTATTTAGTCTGCCAGTAAAAGATTCGAGTCCTCGACGAGAGGCAAACCCAAACTGTTGCACGTCAGGTGGTCTAACCTATGAGCTACAGAGGAGCCAACTAGTGTCATTTTTCAGCCTTTTTTTTTTCAATTTGCCGGAATTATTTTATTGTAGATCAATGCCTGTTACATAGAACCAGTCATACACAATTTACTTACAACTCCTGAGTTAAAAACATTTTGACAACTGGGTCTGCTATCAATACATGTAAAAGAAGCGTAAGAAATTGCATGTCTTAGTAACATGCAAGGCGTATAGTGGCTTCCTATAGCTGAGCGGTTAGGGCTTCCCATTCGGGTATGAGGAAAGTTATGGGTTTGAATTGTGTCGTGTTCTTGCGGTTTTGTTTACGTACTCCTTTACAATTTTACTTAGTCTAGAAGGCGTTCCTTTCTATCAACCTGCTTAGGTAAATCTTCATTCCACCTATAATGGTCCGAGTGCTCTCATCTTGTAATAAAAGAAGGCTTTCTTGTCATTGATTAAGCATTTTGATAACATGTTGGGCCTTGTCTACGGAATTCAAAATCGCCCTTTGGAATCCTTCGATGTCAGCCAGCATTAGTTTTCTTTTCTTACTTCAAAAACTCTCTTTTCTTGTGATCCACTTTCCTCAAATTTATAAAACTTTCTATGGATTGAAAACTGACAGGAAATGTTGCTGAAGGCCCCTCTAACCAATACGTTCTGCTAATATCTGAATAATACTAATTTTAGCAATTGCAGAGAGTTACAAGAAAAAGGGTGACGATGACTTAAGGAAGAAAAATGCCAGCAACGCCATTTTCTTCTATACGGAAGGAATTAAAGCGGAGTGCAAGGATGAAGAATTAAAGACCGAACTGTACAGCAACAGGGCAACAGCGCACTTTCGTCTAGGTGAAATTATTTGAATTATTCACGGCTTGAACCAGCTTTCTTTCTTTCTTTCTTTCTTTTTTCTTTCTTTCTTTCGTTCGTTCTTTCTTTCTTTCTTTCTTTCTTTCTTTCTTTTTTTCTTCTTTCTTTTTTTCTTTCTTTCTTTCTTCGTTTCTTCTACGTTTCCCCAAATTTTTACTTCCACATTTGAATATGTTCTAACATGATTTTATCCATCAAATTTTGGCATAGTATTCAGCATAGGGATTTATAAGATGCTTTGGCATGTTTTCTTCATCCCTTGAGTGGCTTTTTAATTTAGAATTCAATTCATTTGTGCAATATTCCCGTTTTCGCTTTGGGAACGTTGCCATTATGGGACGATTGTTCCTATTTGGAGTTGTCCTTTTAGCATCAAAAGGAACTTATTGTTGTGAGAAGTAGGAAAAAAGTGTTCGTTTAGAGCTAAAAAGAACCTTTTGTTCCGACTTTTTAACATTGAAAGGAACTTTTTGTTCCTAAATGAGTGGCTTAGGAACAAAGTGTTCCCAATGGTATTGTTCCTCTTCTATCATTTTGGTCCTTTTTTAATTTTTTTTATTCACTTGAGGAACAATTGATCCTATTAATACGTTCCATTAAGAGTAGCTGTTCCTTTATGCCGGCGGGAGGAACTTTACTCCACAATTACTTACGTTCTTTTTCATGTAAAGGAGCGTTTGTTACTTTCTATCACTGTTCCTGCTTTGAAAATTGGTTCCTTTTTATTCATTTGTGGAACAATTTTTCCCAATAATGGTTCCGTTTTGAATGAAATGTTCCTTTTTATTGGCAAGTGGAAAATGGGTTTTTATGGTCTTTAAGGACTTTAAAGAACTCTTTCATTACGCTGTTTTCTTTACCCTCGTGACAGGGGACCTAAGATTCAGAATAGTTAACAATTAACTGGAATCCTAAGGCTGTAAACAATGTTCATTTTGTGGGAACTAGTGATCCGTCGTCCTGAGCATTAAGAAATGTCAAGATAGCATGGCTCAGCGCACTCCAAAATTCGAGACTGAATAAATTGGTAGCATGTACGTTAAATTTAGGTTTGAACGGGTCATACGTTTTGTCGAATCTAGCTACTGTAAATTGCCTTGTGGATTTTCAATTTTCAATTTCTAGCTTGTTTTCCCTTGTGCTTGACTTCCTGCCTTCTAATTTAGTGTTACTTAGGTTGTGAAAAAAGTTGTTGTTACCAGCTGATTTGCAATAACGTCCACGCTGTACTCCAGAAGGGTACGGTGGATAACAAGGGGACTGCACGGAGCACCATTGGGCGTGGTCAACGCGTTGACAATTGTTGGATGACTAGCAACCCATTCCTGGCTTGTTGAACTCGCGACTTGACTCGAGTCTGGAGATTGCTCATTATCGTCGCTCTCCTCATCCTCGTCATTCGCTTTCTCATTCCCTGTTTGTTTCTTTAGACTTTGTGTGCTAATGGCGCTGAAGAATAATGCCACTTTGTTCATGTCTGTCATGCCTTCATAACAGCGCAAATTACGGATTTTGCAGTTTTGCGGAAATCTGTTATTAGAAAAGACTTTCAGTCAACTGCCTTGCAGCACTGGAAGTTTTCACTGAAGGTCTTTCTAATTAGTTGGAAATGGCGGATTCTGCGGATTTTGCGGACATTTTTAGATTTAATTTTTTTTTATTCTCTTGAATCTCTACAAAACAGAGCAGTTGCTTTGGGAACGTTCCCATTAAGGGATGATTGTTCCTATTTGGAGTGGCCCTTTTAGCATCAAAAGGAACTTATTGTTGTGAGAAGTAGGAAAAAAGTGTTCGTTTAGAGCTAAAAAGAACCTTTTGTTCCGAACTTTTAACATTAAAAGGAACTTTTTGTTCCTAAATGAGTGGCTTAGGAACAAGTGTTCCCAATGGTATTGTTCCTCTTTTATCATTTTGGTCCTTATTATTCACTAAAGGAACAATTGTTCTTATTAATGCGTTCCCTTTTAGAGTGGCTGTCACTTTATGCTGGTGCGACTGGGAACTTTAGTCCCCAATTACTTACGCTGGGAGTTCCTTTTCTTGTAAAGGAACGTCTGTTCCTTTCTATCATTGCTCCTGCTTTTAAAATTGGCTCCTTTTTATTCATTTCAGGAACAATTGTTCCCATTAATGGTTCCGGTTTGAATGAAACCTTCCCTTTTATTGGCAGGCGGAGCAGTTTGTTCAGAATCACAATGTGACTTATCGTCATTGGTTGAGTTGTATAACTTGGAATTGACTAATATACTTGATAAACCTGCTCCAGTTAAGTCTCGTGTGGTTACTATACGTCCAGCTGCCCCGTGGTACAATACAGAGATAACGTCTGCGAAAAGAATTCGTAGAACGTTGGAAAGAAAATGGCGTAAAAGCAAGCTACTGGATGATCGTCTCAGATTTATGAAGCAAAATCGTGCTGTCAATCAGCTACTACACTCAACTCGGTCCCAATATTATTCTGCTCTTATAGACGATAACTGCTCTAATCAGAAAAGGTTATTTGACATTGTTGGCAACCTGTTGCACCGTAATCCCGGACCACTTTATTCATCTTGTGCTTCAAATGTGGATCTTGCTAATAACTTCATCAACTTTTTTGGTAATAGAAATTTATTATTATTATTATTATTATTATTATTATTAATAATAATAATACTTATTATTATTATATTATTAGTTCATAAAAAAATGGTAAAACGGTTCCTATTAAGAAATGATAGTTCCTTTGTACGTTTTGTTCAACAGAAACGTTCTTCTATTCTTGCCATCTACGTTTTTCATCCCTATTTAAATTGCAAAACATTTGGTTTAGTGTTTTAAGTTTTAAACAACACGAAACAGAGTTAATAGCAGATTTAAAAGACTTTTCGAGGCGCTAATAGACTTGTCCGGGCAAGGTTGAACATAATTGCACCAACGCCATATATCACCTTAAATCTGTAAATTTACTTAAGAATAATGAACAGTCGCAAGCAGGGACATGCCTGAGAAAGCGGGGGCAAGTTGGGGCAGATTGGGGCGAGTTTGAACTTGCACAATGCAGCCACTGTTTTTTGTCGTCTTTGTGTTTTGTTCACTATTAATGTAAGTGGAGCAAACTGTGTGAATCACTTAGATGTCAGATGAGAACAAAAAGAGTAAGGTTGACTGGTCGAGAATTGATGGCTCCTCACCAAAGCCGAAACGGATTCACTTAGAAATAGACGAAACAGGAAGCTTGTATCATTGTCCAATACAGGCGTGTGATCAGGATGGTTTTAAAAGTCAACGCAGCCGCAGGAAACATGTGAACACCAAGCACAGTTGGTTCTTTTTCTTTGACGAAAACCCGACGTTTCAAGTACCAAAGAACTTGCCGATGATGATACATCGCGTGAAATCACAAACTGCCAGGTTATTGCCCTCGTTTTCAGTTTTCAGCCTAATTGGCGAAGTATTCACGAAATGGTTAACTCTCTCTCGACCTCTCGACCTCTCGACCTCTCTCTCGACCTCTCGACCGTGTTGCTACAAGGTCGTTCAATAATTTTAACCTAGACTTGTTTTGTTAACGAATTACAGACATTACTTTGGGGAGATATTGAATCTTCGGATTCGCCTAATGAAATGTGGGATGTTTGGAAGGATCTATTTCTAAGTGTTGCTAACAAACATGCTCCACAAAAAACAAAGCGAGTGCGACATAAACCATCACCTTGGCTTACGTCCGAACTCAAAGAGATGATAATAAATCGTAACCAGCTGAAAAAGAACTTTGTGCGCTCGCGTGACCCAAACGATTGGATCGAGTACAAGTCTTCTAGAAACAAAGTTAACAACAGAATGCCACAAACAAAGGCTGATTATTATCAGAAGGAAATCCAAAACAATTCTGGTAATGGGCGTGAGATTTGGAAAATCATAAATAATCTCATGTCACGCAAAATGAAAAACTTTTCGGTCAATGAATTGAAAATTCACAATATATCATATACTGAGTCCTCTAACATTGCTGATGAGCTGAACAAACACTTTGTTGAGGTGGGGTCAAGACTGGCCTCTATTCTTCCACAGAACAACTGTAACTATCAACAATATCGGTCCAAAACAAACACTACATTTCGCTTTGAAAGAATTTCTGTGAAGACTGTCCTTGAAGCCCTAAAATCTCTTTCAACCAAGAAAGCAGTTGGGCTTGATAATATTTCTGCCAGGCTTCTAAAAGCTGCAGCTCCTGTTATTGCTGAACCTCTTTGCAGAGTTTTCAACAAGTCACTGGAAACTGGTATATTTCCATCGGAGTTAAAAAATGCCAAAGTTTTTCCAGTACACAAGAAAGACGATAAGACTGATCCCAATAACTATAGACCGATCTCTGTTTTACCGACTGTTTCTAAACTTTTTGAAAGGATTATTATGACCAGATCTATATTTACCTTTCTACCAATAATTTGTTAACTAAGCATCAGTCAGGTTTTCGTTCGTTGCATTCTACCGCAACTGCGCTGTTAGAGGCAACGAATGAATGGTACTTCAACGTTGAGCAAGGGAACATAAACCTGATTGTTTTTCTTGACTTAACTAAGGACTTTGATACTGTATCCCATAACATCCTCTTACAAAAACTTGAATTATATGGGATAAGTGGACTGACCCTCAACTGGATTAAATAATAATTGAGTAATATGAAACAATTATGTAAGGTTGAAGGAAGCACTTCACAACCGCGAACAGTCACCTGTGGTGTTCCACATGGATCCATTCTCGGACCACTTCTCTTCCTCATTACATCAATGATCTTCCTGCGTGCCTTAAGTTCTCGACCGCACGTACGTTAGCAGACGATACAAGCATTATGACCCCCTGTAGATCAATAACGTGCCTGCACAGTAAAGTCAACCACGATTTGAATAGCATTCGAAATTGGTTACTAGCCAACCAACTTAGTCTGAATGTTTTCAAAACAGAGTATTTATATTGTGCACCTGATTTCAACCTAGCTAATATTGGTGCTAGCAACACCGATACTGTACAAATTGGTGGTGAGCCTATATCCAGGGTCCAGTCCACAAAATCCCTTGGGGTTATGATTGACCAACGTTTAGGCTGGGACGAACATGTCGACAGCTTGTGTAAACGCGTCTCATCTGAATTAGCCGCTTTAAAACAGGTTCGTCGGTACGTTCCCCAAAACACCCTCATAACAATATACAAATCACTTATTGAACCCCTTTTTGACTACTGTGATGTAGTTTGGGGAAATTTAACCAAAACACTGACCATAAGAGTGCAAAAACCGGAAAATCGAGCTGCCAGAATTATAACCCGCAAGGGCTATGATGTTAGACCGACCACTATTCGAGGAGAATTAAGATGGAATGACCTGGAGACTACTAGAAGAAAGCATATAGCGATCCTTATGGATAAAATTGTGAATAAGAGAGCCCCAGGTCATCTCATCGATCTTTTCGAAAAAAGTAACAGCGTTTATTCGCTTCGCGAGAGTGGAAGTTGACTAATCCTTCCTAAATACAACATTTAATTTGCAAAAGGTAGCAGTTTTGGTAGGTAGCAATATGGAAAATACACCGAACCTCGATAAACAAAGAGAAAAAAACGATAACACAAAGTCAATAAAGTAAATATCGGAGTCAAAAGGCATTGTGGCCGTCTCAATTTAAAAGCTAAAACTGCAGGGTAAAGTGAATTCAACAACAAACTCACGAACCGCCATGCTAAGGTATACAAAATTAAAACGAGTACTCGCCTTTTGAAGGTATTACAAGGCCTGTAATTCCCCTCCTTGTTAGACACACGTAGAAATTGTAAGTTGACCAAAAATTCGCATCTTTGAGCCGTAAATAAAAAAAAAACTCCCGAGTCCAACCGAGGTATGTTGTTTTTCAATTTTCATTCAATGGTTTTCGCGCGGTTACCATGACCGTGGTCAGAGATCGGAAAATTCTGCCCGCTCCCGGAACCAATCAGATTGCAGGATTCGGAGGATACCGCCCGCTCGCGCACTGAGAAAAAAATAATAGACTGTCTTTGCTAGTGAGACCAAACGCTATGTCAAAAGTGCTCAGATACCTAACATCATATCCAAACTCATTTAACCACTCAATCACTGACGACCAGAAATGTTTTGAGGTATCGCAATAAATAAACAAATGCTCGAGGGATTCCTCCGTATTTAGGTGACGGTACCAAGCCCATTTTATGAAGAAGCTTATTTGTGTAAATAATTCTGTGCAGCAGTTTATACTGAATTTCTCTTGTTTTGGAATCAAGAGTTGCTTTTCTCGGGAGAAGGTAGAACTGCATGTTCCCACCGTAAGTCATGCGCAGAAAAAATATCTTCATATTTAGACTCAGCAGTTGGAGCAATTTTTATTTTTTCTACTAGGTCCAGATATACCCCTCTAGACGAAGAAGGGAGATATACGTCAGGTGTATCTGCGTTGTCATTAGACAAGGCCACATTTGACGAATTCGATTGAGTCCTTAATAAGTTTATCTAGTCTTTAGGAATTGCATTATAGATACCGATTAAAAGAAAATACTCTGCATTTGTTATGCCATTCTTTTTCATCTGATCCTCAGATTTTAATTTATAATCCCTGAGAGTTAAGTTATCTCCGAGTCTTAGTATACCTTTATTTTTAATTTTGTCTCTGTACAAAGGTCTGCCATCTCTGCGAATAGATTTGTTGTTCCAAATGATTCCGTTGAGCACTTGAGATGGAGAGGAGACACACGAACTATCCGCATTATATGAAGACCACTTACAAAGACATTCTCGGTAGAACTTAGGTAAACAACGTGGTAGGTCAGACACATCATAGTTACATTTCAACAGGAAGGAGCCTCCATAGGCCCTAAGATAGTGATCCAGAAATAATTTCCGTGTGCTTTTGTTTCCATCTAAATACTTTTTGAGACACATAATCCTTTGAGCTTTTATAACGGATTCTACGTGCGGCATTCTTAACCCGCCATCCTTGTAGTCACCGATTAGAGACAGGCGTTTTATTTTATCTTTGCGGCCTCTCCACACAAACTGGAATAAGACTGTGTTGATTTCTTTGATGATATCTTTTGTTAGTGGTATTTGTGCTGCTCTAAACATCAATTTAGGCATTGCGTACGTCTTGATATTCGTCCAAGAAGTGTTAGGTTTCTCCAATTCCAAAGATTAATAGATTTTTTGATAGACTTGATGATACTCTCGAAATTAAGTTCCTGATTCTTTTGCCAGTCGTTGGTGAAGTATATCCCCAAAATTTTCATTGGTTCATTCACTGTGGAAATTCCGATGTCCTCTGGGGCTGCATGCAAACTTCCCAACCAATATGCTTCCGTTTTTTCCTCGTTTATTTTCAACGATATGTTACCAAAGTTCTCCAACAGCATGACTAACAGGCGAAATGATTTTGTGTTTTAACGAAAGTGGTTAAATCGTCTGCGAAAATACTGAGTTTGATTTCGTTTTTCCCTAATGTAATTCCTTTAATTTCTTTATTTTTACGTATAGCCACATTTACGATTTCAAGTGCAATGATAAAAAGATAAGGGGATAGTGGGTCACCTTGTCGAACACCACCTTTGATTTCAAAAAGTTCAGAAGCAAAGCCGTTGTTCATCACACAACTTGAAATATCTGAATAAAGTACCTTCACCCAACAAATAAACACGTTTCTCCGAAATTAAAGAATCGTAATGCTTCTGTGAGAAATGCCAGCTTATTGAGTCAAAGGCCTTTTTGAAGTCGAAGGTGGTCATCAGCCAGGGGATGTTATTTAGTTTAGTATACTCCATGATATGACCAATTGACCTCACTGCATCAAAGATAGTTCTGCCCTTCACATATGCGCATTGATTCTCGTGTATAATTTCAGGGAGAACTTTCTCTAACCTTGTAGCCAGGGCTTTGGATCCAATTTTGTAATCTACAATTAGTAAAGATATAGGTCTCCAATTTTCCACAGATCTTTTATCTTTATCTTTCTTCTCGATAAGTCGAATTATTCCCTGTCTTTGCGAATTTGATAGCCTCCCGTGAACGAAAGCCGTATTCAGAGATTCGACCAATAATGTTCCCAATAAAGGCCAGAATTTTTTATAAAACTCCGCTGTCAAACCATCTTTGTCGGGCGATTTGTTATTTTTTAAAGTGTCTAGAACATTTAAACATTCAGCGTATGTTAGGGACCCTTCACACTGACGCTGCAGCTTCTCTGATAGTTGGGGTATTCCTAAGTTTCCAATGTAACTACGAATATCATCCACGCAAATATCCTTATCCTTCTTGTCATAAAGATCTCGATAAAACCTTTTAATTCGGCCATGATGGCTTTACTGTTTCTGGTTTCTTTTCCGTCTTTGTCCACTAATTTCCTTATGCATGTTTTCATTTTGCTGTTTTTCTTAAGGCTTAGAAAGTATTTGTTATTTTTTCCCCCTTTCTCATACCAATTCGCCCTCGAACGTATAATATTGCCTTGAGTGAAGTAGTCATACAAAGAATTATATTCGATTTTCAACTCTTCAAGAGCTTCAATATTTTCCTCGGTTGGATTCTCAGCACATAATTTTTCATTCTCTTTTAATTTGTTTTCAACATCTTGAAACTTATTTCTTCTTTCTTTGGCCTTTCCCTTACTGTAGGAAATAGTGAATTGCCTTATTTTATATTTAATCAAATCCCAAAGAAGGCGTTTGTCTTGATCATCTGCAAATTCCTGTATCCACTCATCATACTTAGCGGTAATTAACTCAACGTAGTTTTCATCATTTAAAAGGCTCGAATTGAAACACCAGTGTGAAGGGCCACGAACTTGATCTTCAATACTATTTATTCGCAAAGTAATAGCCGAGTGGTCGGACTTTATTGCGGGGATAATGTCAGTGTGTTCAATTATATCCTGAAGTCAGTCACTAATTAGCCAATAATCCAAACGCCGTTGAATAAGAGGTCTCTTCTGCCTCCATGTATATTGTTTTTTATCAGTGTTCCTGATTCGCCAGATGTCGACCAAATCAAAAGCCAGTTTGATGTCTATTATATTTTTAACCGAGTCTTTCCTAATTGTTTTCCCGCCTGCGCTGTCTAGCTCAGGATCTAAATGAACATTAAAATCCCCTCCGATAATGAGACGGCTCGAATCATGAGTTGCTTCTTCCAAGGTGTTCAAAATGCCTGAGAAGAAAGGTAAACTGCTCTGCGGTGTTATTGGGAGCGTAAATATTTAACAGTAAAAAGGGGGAGTCTTGAATAATCGCATCAATCAAAATATAACGACCATCCTTGTCTTGAACTTCGGACTTAAGTTCGAATTGCAATTTATCCCAAACAAGTATCATATCTCCTTTGCTATGATTGGTGCCATGCGAGTAAAAAAATTTTCCAGGCTACTGAAATCTCCATTTGTCGACTACATCACACGTGCTGTACGTTTCTTGCAAGAAAGCTATGTATGTCTGCTTTTCGCCTTTGCAGCCACGAAAAAATGGATTTCCTTTTGTTCACATCCCGAATCCCCGGAGCATTCAGTGAAATAAGTTTAAAATTGACATTTGCCAGGACCGTTATTATGTTGCTTGAATAGGGCAAATAATTGCTTGATTACATTCATTTTTCGACAAGGCAATTTACAATTGTATTCACCCCACTGCCTGTAGAAAGCGAAGACAAAGACTAAAAAAGCACAAGTAACGCGACAAAACAAACAGAAAGACGTGATAAATTCAGCAGTAAGAATGGGACACAAGAATGACAAATACGTACAAACAACACTCAACAAACAATCCTAAGAGATCTTTCTTGGCACAAGTAAAGCCCTAGAAACCAACTGTGAGGGCTCAAAACAAAAATACCACTTACCTATTATGCGAGAAAAAAAAAAAGAAAAATTGTAAGCGAAGCACAAGCAACCGCTGCGTATTGCCCAATATATTTTAATTTAGGTTGTCGTATTTCCCGCCATGCAGGCCAAACCGCTACTGACGTTCGCTGTGCAATTATTCGCTATTAATATTTTCGCTACAGTGTATTTAATTGTCAGGCCGGAACATAAACACCATTAACAGGAGGGCATTTTGCGTGAGCATGCGTGCGACCGCTGTACAAAAAGAGTGTGATCGCGGGAATAAGAATGGCGCGGGAGATTCAAATTGTATTTTTCGTACTGTTTATCCTCTTGAGGTTTTATATAGAAGTTAGTTTTCACTAAGGAAAAATGTGCTGTGTAGCAAGGACGTTAAAGGACAGGGTGGACGTCCCGTTAGCGGCTTTCAGGCAGATTTTGAGGCTTGCTTTGGGATCGATGTTACAGCAGGTGGAAAAATATATAGAACATATGACATATATTGTTATTATTCTCATTTTTATTCATGTACAGCTTGTCGGAAAATTTGCCCGATTAAAGGGACGTTTACGGTAGTCAACGAAATCGAAAGACACAGACTTGCGGTGCATGAATACTGTGAAAGTGACTCAATATGAACAATGAGGCAGATGACAGACGTATACTGCGTTGATTTTATTGAGCTCACGCTGAAAAGTAAGGATGACTTTTCTGCTGCATTTGATATTGTTTTGATTACAAATCTGGCCGACTACCTTAAGCAATTTCTGATATTTCAGCCTGGAGACTGGCCAGCACAGTTATAGAGTCGGTAGATTATCTATGAAACACTGCAAACATACTGCCGCACCTCCGATTAAGTGCTCAGTGCGTAACACCTACTCCGACTGATCATGAATATGCCACACCTTTCACATCAGTACATTCTCGGGAGGCACAAGTTGGAGAAGATAACGTAAACATCAGTGTGAATCAGCCGGCCATCTTGTCTGTTATAACGTGTATAGGGCCTTTACACATCTCTTTGAATGGCAGAGAAACTGAGTTCAAAGAGTTCATGGGTCTCCTTGAAAATATCTACATCAAGCTCTTTCCACGAAGTTACCAAAATCTCCCAGGCCTTGGAGAATAAGCCTTGTTCTTCAGAAAGTTTATAGCGGCTGGCTGTTCATCAGGGACGCTGTTAAACAAAAATTCAAAGTATGTAAGGACACAGAACACACGACTTTGCTGAACCTGCTTGACAATTACGTACCACTTGTTTTAACAATTTACAGCACAACTTTCAAGCTTAATAACTTTTTGGAATATTTCAATGTAATGATACGAATATGGGCCATGCTCATGTCTCTTGAGCGACATCATTACGACAAAGCTCCTCTTGTGTGGATGGCAATGTGCACATACTGGGGAATTCATAACCCTGACTTATACCTCATGCTCCGTTTGTTTCTGTTAATGTTTGATGAATATCCTGTTGGAAATGCCCACAGTATCATTAGATCAAAGACTAATAACAGTGACGCCGTTGAACAGTTACAGCAAAACGCAAAAGCTTCATTTCAAGCAAAAGCAGCTCAGTGTCCATTTTTTAAGTCATATTTGACACCCCCATCTAGCTTCACTTTCAGGCAAAAACAATTGAGTTATCTGAAAATCAAGTGTGCAGACATACTTTCACACATATTCATCAAAATAGCCCAGAATCAGGGTAAAGCAGAATTTAAAGGCAAGGGAAAAACCTTAAGGGTGGTTTTGCCAACAATCTTCGTCCCAGACCCTGTTAAACCTAAAGTACTTCCTTTGGGATATTGCAGTGAACCAAAGCCAGATCCAGAAAGAGTATGTGACATTCCAGATTGTATTGTTACCAATGATACTAAATGGGTTTTGTTTGAAGGATGCTCTCACTCATTCCACCTTACTTGTCTCAGAGAAATTCAATAGTGTCCACTATGTCAAAAATTACTACAACACAAAGCAAAGAGCCTGGCAATCACAGCACCACAGTCAGCAAAATAAAGAAAGTGAATCAGATGTACCAGAAGGTGAAGTTGCTTCAAATGGCAAATTGGAAGATTCTAATACAAATATACCTGAATGTGAAACAAGTAATGTGGAAGCTAATATTGTCAACATCAATAGATGCATATCTTCTTTGGCACCTATTGCACCCCCGTCTCAAAAGAAACGGCAGCAGCAACAGCAACAGCAGCAACAACAACAAACCCAAATGGCCACAGAAGTTGTAACAGTGATTAAAACACCCCACTGCAAGCAGTGTAGTCATCCAGTAAAAGGCCATAAACGACCACATCATTAAGTATGGAAATACCCTTTACAGCTAAATCAACTTACCACCAGGCCAACTTAATCTTGACATCAAAGAGGCTCTAGCCACAAGGAGTGACCATTTCTCCTTGACAATCATGGATGATCTTGGCTTGTTCTCCCTTGCATGTCTAGAAATATAATTGCAAGAAATTTGTGAGATCCCAGAACAGATCTGTGTAATTTTAATAGTTCCCCCTGACAAGTCAATGCTTCTTTGCTTCGACTACACACAGAGGCTTACATGGTGATGTAATTGCAGTTGGACAGTATGATGATATAAGTGGATTTGTGAGGTATCTTGGTCACATGCTTGCTCATGATTGGCATACAGGAATTCCCGGAACAAACATTTCTGTTCTTAAGAAACACATTTAGCTGACAAAGCGGTACAACAGTCATTACGAGTGGACACATAGTGTAAATCTCAAAGAAATTACCATAAAATAAAAAATAGGGAAAAACAACAAAAACAAACAAATACAAAATGGTTAGGTTTTAGTTCTTAAGCCATTTTTTTAAGCAGCTATGAGAACATTTCTGAATTATGTATTTATCGCTTGTTCATTTCATGGTATTTTTGGACTGGTGATCTAGGCTAGATTTTGATTAGGGAGGCAAATAATGTACTAATTAACACAATAAAATGTAAACAAATAGTGCTCCAGGACAAACAAAGAAAAAACTTCACGATTAAGACTGATCGCAGTCATTTCTTTCTCTTTTGATTAAGAAATGGTGGCATTATCATAGCCTAATTTGTTACGAGGAATGCTCACTGTTATAAAGAAAAATGCAAAGGGGAGTTTCCCCGATAAATCTAACCAGAGAGGATGTACGATGAACAAACCTAAAAATTACCACAATAGGCCATTTTTTAACACTACATTCGCAGCATTCAACAATTGTAAAGGAACTCCATGCTGCAATTATTAAGCGTGCCCTTTGGAGATCATAGCTAGATTTTGAGATTTTCAAATCGGGAGAACGGTGAAATCGCAGTTTCAAAACAAAACCAAAACAAAATATCACCACTTACCAAAAAGAAGGATTCTTGATTATAACATTAAGCAATGAAAAATGATGTAATACATCTAGGTACTTACTAGCTGTAGTGCTTTGTCCTTTTAGCTCCTCTTACCGTTCAAACCACGGGCAGATATTCAGGCTCCTTACAACATTAAGTCGCCATATTGTCCTCGTGTAACGTTACCCACAGTAAATATCGAAGCTGATGAACGGCACACCCAAACAATATACGCCTACTGTTGTCACACAAAATAGGCAAGGACTCTTAAGATCGTATCCCGCGAATAAAACCTAAAATTCGTTTCACTCTGAGAGAGAAATTCGGCCACAAATAGTGGACGATTATGTAAACAATCCATGGTAGAACGTTTCCTTTGTGCTCACTAGCCCACATCGACGCATGCGCACGCAAAATGCCCTCCTGTTAACACCATTTAGGTATAACTTGTCCGGTTCACTCCTACTAAAGGATACCTTCTTTCCAGCCTTCTTCGCTTCCATATGTCTTGACATCGGCGAACGGCGTCTATTAATGATCTCCTGGGGAAAATCTTCCAAGATCTTAAAGCCTGTATCTTTATTTAACTGAAATCCTGCTCTCAGAACTCTTTCCCTGTCTGAAAAGCGCAGAAATCGCGCAATGATTGGTCTCGGTTTCTCTGGTTTCACTTTACCAATACGATGGACCCTTTGAAACTCTATGCGATTAGCAGGATCTTCAAATCCCAGGACATTGTTGATAAATTGACACAAAACTTTATGCGTGTCTCCACCATCTTGCTCTGCCGAAGAAGTGGTTTCCGTTTCGGGGATTCCAAAGAATTTCAGGTTTTCTCTTCGGCTATACGCTTCAGCATAAAGTTGTTTCGAATGAAGTTCTGAAAATTCTTTTTCCTTTGTATCCTCCATCTTTTTAATTTTACTTTGTAACTGCTCAACCTGCTTATTTAACCAGTGAGGTTAGCCCTTTGCCCATTTCCTTCACTTTGGTTTCCGTTGCTTGAACTTTTCCGTCCATTAAGCTTGTGTCGCTTTGCAGTTTCTTAATCTCCCCCTCAATCTTAGTGACTTTGTTGCAAATTTCATTTAGCGTAGTCTCGATACTGTCAAGTTTCCTAAGTTGAGCGATAATTTTGTCCAGTTTGCCTGCCACATCATCCGCCATGTTTAATGCTCGTAGGATTTCGTCTTCGTTTTCGTCTTTTGTACGTTTCCCTTCCGGCGAATTTGATTCTGAAGAGCTGGAACTCTTTCCTTCTGTCAATTTCCTTTTTACAGATACGATGATATCCGCCATAGGCGGGAAAATTGAAGGAATTGTCAAAAACGCGAGCGCAGCTTTAGCGAACGCGTCTACTCGCCACTCATGCCAGTCCCAGTCTCTCTTCGGATAGCGTTTTTTGATTGAATAAAATCTCATGGAAACAATCAAAAAAAGGTCTAAAACTTTGGGGAAACATGGCATCTGCCTAGATTGTCCCCTTAATAAATTTACTTTTTTGTTCACTCGTTCATTCATCCATTCATTCATTCACTTCGCTCACAGGCAATTATAAAGATTCATTGAGTGATGCAAAAGTTGCTGTTGAATTGGACCCATGTTTCATCGAAGCAATTGTAACAGGTAAGTTTTCTTGAAGAGGGATAATATTCTCTCAAAGTTAAAGAAATAGTTGTGAAGTTACTGTGAAATTGTAAAGACAGACTACAAAAAAAGTCTAGCGCTGGCACGTTGCTTTGTCCTTCTTTTTGGGAACAATTCTGCATGTAAATGAAATTTGGTTTTTGCCATAAAACTAGTCCATTCCCCGTACTAACCCTTAGGTTCAATACACTGGTGTCGCCCAGCAGTTAGTCTGCAATGGTTATTGTATGCATGGAAATTTATATCTCCAGTATTCTAGGAGTATGTATCATACTAAGTAATCGGAAGTAAACTAAGAAAACAAAGACTGCGTTTAACAATAAACTAAGATAGTTAGCAGAAGAATGGTCGTCACAGTTAAACACACAACTTAATTAGTTCGAAAATAAGGCCTGAAAAGCCCTTCCTTTCAATCCTGAATTCAGGAATTTGAACTTATGACGTCTGCAATATCGGTGCAGCGCTGTAACCAGATGAGCTAAAGGTTTAATAGATCTTTCAGTGGTATCTATCATGATCACAAGCTCACACAATGGCCATCTCCAAGTTGGTTTAATCGCTCATTTGATTATGGCTCTCAACACTAACGCGGCGGTCATGGCCTTTTAATCCCGTTCCTCTATCTCCGAACGAACTTCACCAATCTAGCTGCCAGGCAACACCGGTGCAATGAGTCTGAGAGATCAGACTGCCAATATGGATGAGTCAGCAACAATATTGTACCAATAATGGTTAATGTTACCATTCACTCACACTTGTCTGTCTCTGTTCTGGGTTCCATTGATTCATAATTACCCCACTTTCCCCAAAAACCAAACATCAATAAATATAACCAATAAATATTTATACCTTTAAAGGTATGTTCAGTTGTATCTGTTCCATATTTTATGTCCTTAGGGGCAGATGCCTGTGTTAAACTGAGTCAGTTTGAGGAAGCAATCAGGTGGTGTGACAACGGATTAGCTGTATCCTTAATTTCTATCCTTAAGGGCTACCCTGATAATGATATTTGATACTTTATCTTAACGCAGCTGTGTCTAGATGCCCTGCACTTGTGCACGGATCTTTCAAGACTAAAGGAGTTCGAGAAGAAGGCGTGTTCAAATATTTTGGACGTACATGTATTCAACATTTGTATACAATTATCAAGCAATCCAGAAAGTATTTTGGTCTTACAGTTCACGAAATTTTCTGAGCTTGTGCATACGCGACAATGAATATTTGTAATATTGCCTGTCAGTCTTAAACCCACAGAGTCTGGACAGAAATCTTCATGCAAACCTGCCAGGAGTGTCCGAAGTTTGGCACTTCCGCTCCTGTTACTGTATATTATAAAAAGTGAGAAATACCTATGCTGTTAAACCAGCCAGGGCAGACCAAGGGACAGTGAAGTAAAGGAAAGCAAGTTTTATTCTCTTAGACTAGCGATATTTCCATTGCTAGCCTGTCCGGTAAAAATTGCATTATTGCTACCGTTGTAAACAACGGCAGTACCGTGCAAATTGCCATTGAAAATGCAGCCAAGATGATTAATTCTTTGTGGGTAAGTGCTTAAAACAAATGAAGAGGTAGTAGAGCGGAGATATTTCTATGAAAACAATTTACAGCTTATTAAAGTTGATTTCCAGTCCGCACTGCGCAGGCTCAACGGTTTGGTTTGGTTTTTTTTTTGTTTGAAAAACTACTTACGTCATGTACGACTTTATGAAATGTACCAATTCGTGACGTCTTACATAAAGTGAAAAATACAATTTTTGTCTCCCGCCATCATGGATGTGAGCTTTACTCTCGATGAAATTGAAGAAAGAGACATTGAGGTGGTCGCGCGGCCAGGAAAAGATAACATCTCGGTGTGTACATGTACTAGGTTTTGTTTACGGGAAACAGGAAGAAATGCCTGCTGGTGTCGTAGTGCCCAGCAGTTGCCATCGAGCACGAGGAACCGCAACTCCGCAAGCTTGTGCATGAACACACGGTATGTGTTGTAGGAAGATTCTTCCGAAAATGACGAGGTATTTAAGTCTAATTTATTTTTCCCATGTGGAAAAGTTTTCGTTCAGCTCCAAGCATGCACTCTATTTCATACATTATCTATGTTTTTTTCTTACATTCCATCATATGATCATAAACAATTCGGAGCTGAGCCTGCGCAGTAAGGACCGGAAATCAACTTTAATTGACGTTACACGTGGGCTACCTACGGTCACTGATGCTATGAAGTTGTTATCCTGACATGCCGCAAAAACCTCCAATAAGCCAAATCACTTGTACCTTCATGCAAAGATGAAATTAAATCTGCGAAGGTCACCTAGATCTGTATGAGGAGAGGGTTCGATGTCAGTGGTGACGGTATTTAAGGCAACATCTCTTTATCATGACGCTAGTATATATCAGGTTTTAACACCCTACAAACTCAGTTCTATATATTTTATGATTCGAACACCTTACTACTTCAGTTATCATAAAAGATAAGTACATGTCGCTTGGGTTTTGAAGTGTTCTTTAGATAACAAACTTATTACCGTGGACGGATACTGGGCCCGGTGTACGGATACTGGGCAACGTATGACCTTTTCAAAAATTTAAATTGCGCGACGGATACTAAACTGAACGTTACAATTTCCACAAAATTCGCTGCTTCAGGGCCAAATTTCAGAACTCGTTCTCCTGAGTAAAGGGAGATAAAGCCTTACTGAAGTGGTCGGATACTGGGCAGCATACTGTAGTTGAATTGTTTGGTTATTCCAAACAAACTTAGAATACTCACAGGAAGTTTGCATGGGAATTACCGTAAAAAACAAATTATGTGGGAGTTTCTGACTGGCGGGTCAAACCACAAATATTTTAAGTGTCGTGAACTTAGCGATTTCATAGTACGCAAAAGCTCGGAAAACTATAAAATAAACCCAAATAGTCTTCTGAATCGCTTGGCCATACTTCTAGAACGTTTGAATAAGCCTTCTTGTCGAAATACTCTGACAAGGTCGGAGTGCCTGCTGCCAGGCATCTAGACACTGCCTTATCTTCACCCTCGCACGTAAAAAGGGGGGCTTCCACCCCCTCCTCCCTCCCATAATTTAAGATGCTGTACACATTTGTCTTGGACACAAATTTGGTAAGAACCGGTTACGAGATATGACGTCATAAGTGGTGGTGGTGGTCAGACCATTTTTGAGTAAAAATGCGTGCTATTTCACCTTCTTTAGGTTTTAAAAGCACAAAATGTTGACAAAGAGAAGCAAAGTCCTTAATTATATCATATGTCATATTCTACATCTCTAGCATCAAAAACTGTCAATTTCGGCCGTTTTTATAATTTCAAAATTTTAGGTAAAACCCAAAGGAGCGGCCAGTTTTGGGTGACGTCACTGGCCCCTAGCGGCACTGCGACCCATAATATATAGCTCATCTTGTAGAACACATCACAGGCTTCCTACAAAAGGCAAAATGTTGTCAAAATATTTTAACATTACAAAAACCTAAAGAGAGTTCCATCAACCCCCTTCTCGTACTACGGTGGGGATAAAGCTTCGACACGTGAAACATTTAAGTTATTTCCTTAATTAAAGTTAGTCATCTTGTAATTCCTTTAAATGTAGTTTCTGGTTTTTTGCACCTTTTGTTTCCCAAAAAAATCGTTAACCTTTCAATATGCCACACTTACGTTAAAGCGGGCTGGGTTGGATCATTTGACATGACCACTTTCCTTTTTCTTGCCTTAAGGCCTTTATCAAACGCTATAATGCAAATACTGACTTTTCAAGTAAATAAACTACAAACAAACACAGAAAATAAACAAAGGCCACAGTTCAACAAACCAAGAAATATCCGCAATTTAACCCATTTTATAAACAAGTAAAAACTAACGAGATTAAGTTCCAACGTTTTGGTGACTTCATGACGCCATTATCAAGGAATGATTTTAAAAATGAATACAGTGCGAGTTAAAAAGAGTTCAGAATCTGATTGTACATTCAAGCACGGTCTTAATTGCTTGATGTATAGCATTTCGTTAATTAAACAATCAAATTTGTTCCTGCATTTTTTTAGCACTTTAAAGCGACTGGGGACCCCACAGCCTTGTTGATCTCTTTGGCGTAACCGCCAAGGGTAAATTGTTCCAGTTTAATGGTGCTCTGTATGAGCAAACCGACGACGTGGCTATGGGGTCCCCCCTCGGGCCTTTGCTAGCTATCGTGTTTATGTCATCATTGGAAGAGAAACCTAGACCTGGAATGTAAACTGCCTCCTTATTACCGCAGATTCGTTGACGATACTCTCACGGTAATGCCCGATATACCTACAGCTGCGGACTTCCTAAATACCCCCAACCACGCCTACTTTATCATGGAGATCGAAAAGGATAGAATGCTCCCCTTTTTCGGCATCCAACTCCTTAACCGAGCGCCCCAGCTTGACACTAAGGTGTACGTGAAACCTACAAATACTGGTTTACTTCTCCACTACCAGAGTCATGTTGACAACCGGTAGAAACAAAGCTTATTAACAACTATGCTTGATCGCGCATACCGTTTGTCCTCGTCATGGGCCTATTTTTCTGAGGAGTGCGAGCGTTTGAAGTCCGTGTTCTCACATCTTAAGTACCCTCAACACCTTATCAACTCCACTATTAACACCTTTGTCAACTTTAGGGTGGCTGACCAGTAGTCCTCGCAGGCGTCGACAGAGATGCAGAAAACGTGACCCGGGTAGTCATTCCCTTCAAGGACCAAGACTCGGCTAACATTGTTGAGACCCAGTTGAAAGACCTTAGTGTCAAGCTGCAGACAACAATCCAACCCGTGTTTGTCAGTCGGAAAATTGTCCAGGAGTTCCAAGCATGCGAGACCAAACCACAGCTTGTCAACCAAAAATGTGTAGTTTACCATTTTCAATGTGACCTGTGTGATACAGGTAGATATGTTGGCTAAATCTGTGGGCATCTGCATGTATGCTTGGATGGGCATAAGTACACGTCATCATCGGAGCGCAAGCACTACGACAAAGAACACGCGGGCGCAGTCCCTGATGACCTCCTCAGTCGCTTTAAAGTGCTAAAAAAATGCAGGAACAAATTTGACTGTTTAATTAACGAAATGCTATACATCAAGCAATTAAGACCGTGCTTGAATGTACAATCAGATTCCATCCGTGCTAAAGTTTTTGTCTAGTTTAACTCCCTTTATGTAAATTTATCTGACCTGAACTCTTTTTAACTCGCACTGAATTCATTAAAATCATTCCTTGATAATGGCGTCATGAAGTCGCCGAAACGTTGGAACTTAATCTCTTTAGTTTTTACTTGTTTAGGTATCTCCAAATCATTATTAATAAACCCATTTTCATCTTCATTGGATTGGTGTATTATAATTTGCTACTGACGAGTTACAGTCTTGACTAATCTAAGATTGACTTGAATAACCAAAATTTGTTGGAATTAAGGAGCAGATCTGTCCAAGAACAAAACGATCTCCACGATACAGTAGGAGAGAAAGGTCAGTCAGAGACTGGAACGAAAATCAGTTTATATGAATGGCAAACACATGACATATGCGAAAATCTGTTTGCATTGCCGGTTTTCACTGTCACGCCATTAGAAAATAAATTCGAAACCATTCAATATCAGAAACGTAGAATTTCAAATGGTACAACAGAATTATAAATAAACAACTTCTTCAAGTCTTAGGTGTATGCGGTCCACCTTTCTTGAGTTATTTGCCCAAACGTTCCACCGAAATTTGTAGAGCTCAGTATGCAGACGCCATATTGGTGTCCTTCCATGGACACCGACAGGGAAATCAATGAAAACATCTGGAACTCACTTTTGCTATGAGAGCGAATACTTTTCCCTCTTGAGCTAGTATACATAAACATAAACACCTCTCCCAATACTTGAACTGTTCACACAACCAAAAATCATATGAAGAGACCCTTTTTCAAAAGAGATGGCTTTGCCACGGCGCCATCTTAAAGTCACGTACTAGGCGCAAATTCGAAAATTCTGGCTCTATTTATAACACAAAAGACGATACCGAGCTGGAAACTTGTGAAGAGATATGTTTTTAGGTGTTCTTCTACCTGGTGACGATAAACATTTAGCAGGGCCAAGTGAGTTTTGATTTTAAAATGCTATGACGTCACGTGCAAAATAGCAATTTGCGTTCGGTTTAAGAATCATGCGTTAAATTTATTTTTAAGTGGGTTTTGCAAAAATACAATTCCATTTATTCTCATTTAGGATTTTTAATCTACTGAAGAGGGTCAGTCTTGATTGAATTTGTGTTTTTTCCCTCGGTGTATCTGTAAAACCTTAAGGGTGCAGTAAAACTATCATTTTCACAGATTTTACTTCAGTCTAATTCATGTTTTGTAGGCGTAAGTTTACTTTAGGCATGTTTCAGCAAACTGTCCGAAATTTTTGTCCGAAATTTGTCCGAAATGAGAGAAAAAAGGGTCCGAAAATCAAACGTCCGAAAGCAGCATTGAAAAAGTGCTGTAAGCTCGGACTACTCCCATAATTTCAGGTCAATGCATTAATAATTATGCTATGGTATCGTGTACAGTCTGTAAAATTCTTACGTCATATATTGATATCTTTTGATATGGAACTTTTCATAGAATTACATTGAAAAGTTAATAGCACATTTGTTAAAAAGAAAGACATTATCTTCATGCTTGCAGAGCAAAACAATTCACAAGAGCTCAAAATCAGAGCACTTATTAGTTGTTGCACTCAGCTCGCTGTCGTAAACCACTTGTTGAAGGAAGTCATGAAGCAATATAGTTGGATCGTATTTTCCCGCTAATTCACTCTGGAAGGAATGGAAGAAAACATTGCGGGAAATCTTTTGGGAATTCTCGCCGGAAACATTCCCTTTTGAATGCAACGGCATTCATAGTAGTCAGAATTACAGAAACATATCGAAACGATTGGCATGTGACAAAATGAAATATGACATGTGACATGATTGGAATGTGACATTTAATGAAAGATGGGTAAATACCTATTAACCGTTCCATTTTGGTACACTTTGAGGACATATTAGGCTTCTTTGATCTCGTCATGGGTATTTTTGCTTGAGCACATAAGGTCGGTTTACACTACCGAAAAAATTTGGCACGGTTTGGAAAAAATGATACGCGTACTTAAACAAGACGTTTGGCTCGGATAAGTTTTGCAGTGTAAATGACTTTGCCGTGACAAATTCCATCCGTGGCGAACCTGAGAACGCCGTACCAGGAAACTTATTTCATCCGTTCGAGAATCAACTAAGAGTAAAACAAGGGAAACAGATTTAGATTCGAGTTGAAGAAGGTTCAAAGTTGTCGAGATTCTACTGTATTTTGGAGCACTTTTGGTGTGAGCGCTTACGTCACAACACATTGTTAAGAAAATGGTTGTGACGTAAGCCGAAGCGATGAAAAGAATAACAATTGTTTCGCTTCTGAAAACGAATGGTTTTATGAACGCCCAAGTGAAATTTTTGACAGTCGTTTGTCATATAAAACATCCGATATCATTTTAAGATTTCCACAGTGAAGCTAACTTTACTGTGTGGTAATTGCTTTCAACAGCAAATGTGTTGGATCAAAATGTGAAGGACAGCCTTATACGCAAGACTTTCAAAAGGCTACACTCCTCTTCCAGTCATCTGGAATGTAAGTATACCAACAACTAGTAATAATGCTGTGTTAAGCAAAAAATGTCAAGTTTAAATCGTCGCGTTTAAATGGTTAGAGATCTGTCGATTTTGGTTCCTAAGAATCTTCACGCTAACATGGCGAAGGAAATGCATAGAATGATCCTCGCGGTGTGTAACCAAGTTAACCCTCGGGCGTACAAGGAGGGGAGGTGGATACTACCCCCCATAAGGTTTTTCTGGAATTTTTCCCAGACGAATAATCTTCTAGACCTGCCGTTTTCACTAGCTGTGCGGATATCCCTAAAACACATTTTGACACAAGTTTGATGACAATCAGTTGCTATGGTTACGAGAAATGACGTCATAAGTAGCAGGTGGTCAGGCCATTTTTGAAGAAAAAATCGTGTTTTTTTTAGCCTTTTTAGGTGGCAAATGCAAAAAATGTCAACAAAAAGCTGCAAAATGTTTAATTATGTCATATTCTACATGTCCAGCATCAAAAACATTTTTTGACAATTTATAGTTTTTGGTAAAATTCAAGATGGCGCCCAATATGGCGGCCATCTTGAATGACCTCACAGGCCCCCAGCAGCGCGGCAACCTATAACATGTACCTTTTCTTGTAGAGCACATCACAGGCTTTCTACTTTTCAAAATATTGTAACATAACGAAAACCCAAGGGGGGAGGGTCCATCAAACCCCCTTGTACCACGGCGGGGCTGTGGCTTTGCTTGTACGTCCGAGGGTTAAACAATTACAAGTAGTTCTCCGAGAAAGTGTAGCAAAGTTGGGAATGAAAAATTTTAACCTTCCTTCACTTTGTGTAAAGTTAGGTTACCTGGAGGGATGAACGAAAACAGCCATATAAAGATCAACAGATGTGTCGTTGCCATGGTAACTGCAATCAGTCCTGCTAGCCTCAATGCCATATTTTGAGCAAAAATTTTACCCGTAAGAAGCAAAAATAAACTTGTCTGGTTCTTAGGTGAATGTGAGCCACGTGAAACAAAAATCATCCAGGGAGAAGTATCCATTCCTCTACTTTCTAAAGCTTGATTTTTGTAAACGTCGAAAAACTGATCGCTGAAGCAAGTTACCTTTCGCCCATTTTGACAATCAGCCAAAACAAGCGCAACCTTTTTTGCAATTTCTCCCGAAGTGTTCTTTTCCCAGGAACCAAATTAGAACCAGAGTTTACGTGGATACTAAAGATTCTATTGACAGTATGTAAAATGACAGGCCAAACACGACTCCCGCTAGTCACTTAAGTTATTCTAGCCTTCAAAATAGAGCTTTCTTAGTACATTCACAACCTCTTTGTCCCTCTGATCAAGATGATCTAAAGGCAACACAATTGTGCCGGTAAATAATTGTGTGGTTGACCTATTGATTGAGAGAGTACTCAAGCTGTGATATAAACTGTTTGGAGGGTTTTATGTTACGTCCTTAGAGCCGTTTCAAGTCTTTGTGCCGTTGTGTGTGCTTAGCTTTTTGGGCTCAGATTAATTGCAAGATTCCTTAAAGCCGCTTTAAAGAGTGATGATTTCTGAAAGTTTCTAGTCCTTGATTAAATGTCTGCTTCCGGTTATGTGCAAGACATGTAACTTTCTTTATCGCAAATGAGCTATAGAGTGTCTAAAGGATCCAAGTTATTCTGAGACTATTGCAGTCTCCTTTGATCATGTGGAAGCTACGGCTTCTTGCGCTGTCGTTTTAACTCCACTTTCATGGTTGTGGTTCTAGAAACAGAATTACTTGGAGTTAAAACATTTCACCTCTATTGTCTTGTGACATTACTAGCATCCAACAGATACATCTCCAGCAGTTTAATTGCGCTTAGCAATTCTGAAAGAGGTTATTGTTTCATCTTCCTGGGACGGTCTGTTTGTAAATCGTAAACGATTTTCTAAACCTCCATTTGTTAAGTCTGAAGCAGTTAAAATGCTGGTTCGAAAGACTCAAGGATGCTTCACGTGAACAAGCTGTGTTATTTCCCAAGCAAGGCTCGAGTTTCGGTTCTTAAGTGAGCCTCGTCAGTTGCTCCTTTGGAAAAAGTCTCGTGGAATGATTAAGAATCATTCTGTTGAAAAACGTGTTGTTCCGCCGCTTATGTACTTACAAGGAGGATCAAATGTCCTGCTTTCTCATCGGCTTGTTTTATTTTGACCAATAGAGCAAATCTCATTTCGATCCACGTTAAGTTGTGTAACAAAAATTATCCAGGGAGAAGCACCATTCCTCCAGTTTCTAAAACATGATGTTGAAGTATTTTGACTTTTAAAAACGTGGAAAAACTGATCGCTGAATCAAGTTACCTTTTGGCCATTTTGATAATCAGCCAAAACAAGCGCAACCTTTTTCGCGATTTCTCCCAAAGCGTTCTTTTCCTAGGGACCAAATTAGCACCAGAGTTTACATGGATACTAAAGATTTTAAATATTATGAAATCTTTTTGGGGAAAACTATATTATGGCCATGGCCGTTGATCACACTTGAAGAAAATTTGAATACATGTCAAAGTTGGCCTTTTTCAGGCTCCATTGTTTCGCCCAGAAAAGCTTTGGGTAGACCTTTTAAGCTTCCAAGGTATTCTTTACAATCTTGCCTGTAAACTTCCTTTGATTTATATGGTTTTCGTTACACGAGTTTGGATGAAGTAGGAATTGATACAAAGCCCACCTCGTCAGGTTTGCCAATCTATACCTCATGCATTGATCGCGTGCATTTCTCCTTCGCTCGCTCCGTTTCTTGACCAAATCTAGGACAGCATCTTGCATTCAGGTTAAATCTAACAGTGTGCCCCATCCTACATCCACTTATCGCTGATTTAAACCATAGATGATGGCGCATTTGTCCGCAGATACTTGATAGGGGACGATTGCGCAGATCAAAACACGGTGATTTTATTTGTGGTTTCTGCCGTCGAAGCACTGAAAATCGTCAATAAAATCCATCCAGGAAGCTAAGTCGTGGAATCACGAACGATCCAATATACGTATCTGGCTATAATTGAGCAGGACATTGCGTTTGCTAAGGAGCCATGAATTTGTTGTTGACAAAACGTGTAGACCGGAAATGAGACGGCAAGACTGCTGACCCGGGTGTATTATTTATTTTTATGGAATGTTTATTTTCAGCACTTTTATAAATTCTATGGAGGTTATTACACTGGTGGTAACAATAATGGACAGGTATGATGCACTACAACTGATAACAACGAGTTTCACGTTTATTAACTGAAGTTGCCATTTTCTTTATTTTAGAAGTGTTTCTTAAATATTGTTAAACCTCAGTGTAGTTATCAATGTATGGCCGAGACATAAATCACTGCATACCTCTTATTAGCCGAGTTCGAGGTCCGTACTGTAAGTGACGGACCGAGTTTTTTCATTGAAGTCGTGTTTGTCAACGTGGAAATGTGTCGGCATTCAGCCAACAACAAGTGAAGGAAGAAACTTTCAAATAACAAAGAAAATATTGGAAGAAAACTCGACAAACGTACTTCCATCTGTCCTTGGCTCTCAGTTGTGCTCAGGTAGTTGTGCTGGAAGCTGAATATCAACGAGTTGCGTAGGAAATTACGAGTTTTAGTCGGGCTTTACAAACGCCTGAGCGAGGGTGGACCTTTGAAAAAAGTTATTTACATGGATCTCCCTTGCAAGAGTAAGACCTTTTTGAGGAATCAAGGTACTTTATGTTAACACTACTGCTTTGTTTCCCTGAGAGCAAATAACTAAAGCGGTGAGTTACAAGTTTCAAGCTTAATTCTGATCAAAATTTAAAGTTATGTAAACCAGGCAAAGATAAAACCATTTGCGAATTGTTTTGAAGTTGAATTTTTTCCACTGCAAAGAGAGCTGTTCTGAGGGAACAATCGCTAGCAAATCTTTCGCTTCTAGTTTTCACGGTCTTTGTAAGTTAAAAATTTAACAGTCGTTTTAGCTCTTTTTTTTCAGGTTGTTTTGACTTACCAGTTACTATATAAGCTTACAGGCTGTCAAGTTAAGACTGTAAATACTTTTAGTTTCGCAATCTTTTAGGTAAAAGCCTTCAGAGAGGTTCTGTAAACTAAAATGTTTTTAATCTAGCTTTTACTCGTTTTCGTACGTCACGTCTAAGAGAGTAGCGTTATATTTCCTCAGTGTATAAAACTACTGCAGCAAAACGAATTCGAGGCCTTTCAAATTTTGCGGCCGGTACAGTAAAATACGGCCCGCAAAATTGACCAATCGCAGCGTGCATACTAACTGAGAGATACAATAAAGTGGATAAAGTTAAGTATTACCGTAAAGTTAAATCTCAAGGAAGTATTTGGATGACGTCGTTGACACTAAGGCTTTTATGATAACAAGGGGGCTCGGAAAGTTATAAATGAAGTGCCCCCGATTACACATTTCAAGGACTCTTGGGTGTTAAACCTTGCCTGCTTTTTAGTTTGACGAGGGCATACAAAAAGCCAATCCATACGTGAAACCAAATCATTTCACAATCATATGTGGAAGAAGCCTGCTTTAAGTAGATTGCAAGCAGTCGTTTTGTTTTTTGTTTTTTTTTTTCAATTTTGTTTGATTGCACGCACAAAGGAGGTTGCATGAACCATGTGAGCCAACAGTAAAAACGAGGAGGGATTGGAGAGGGGGACGAAAGATACGCTACACTGCTCGACTTTGTGTCACAGATGAGACAATTTTAACAATGATAAAATTTTGTTCTAAACGGGTACAATCAATGTCAATTTCAGCAAATTAATTGTGAAGGGAGTATTTGGATGACGTCGTTGACACTAAAGGCTTTTGTGATAAAACATGATAACAAGGGTGCTCGAAAAGTCATAAATGAAGGGCCCCGATTATTTCAAGGTCTCCTGGGTGTTGAACTTCGTCGGATTTTTTTTCAGTTTGATGAGGATATACAAAAAGCTAATTCATTCTGCAAGTGAAGAGCGACCTTTTTACAATCAAAGATGAAAATCACCTGCTTTTAGTAGACTGCTAGCAATCGTCCTTTTTAAAATTAAATTTAATTAAATTTGTTTTTGTTAGATCCTGCGCGCAAAAGGTAATGCATGAATCATGCAATCAAACGGTAAATCAAGGAGGGAGTGGAGGGAAGAACAAAAGATACACCACATTTCTTGGCTTTGTTTCAACGATTACTCAATGGTTACAATTTTGCCCTAGATGGGTATTGATTTTTATACTGGCCGAAATTCTCAGAGGGATCAAAGAGGTGTCACATGGCAGCAAATCTAGCTTAAAACGACCGGGGACATTCTACTCACGTCGTTATGGGAGGGGCTCACACTGAATTATACTACTAAGTATGGCATTCAGGGAGGGTTGGGAAGGAAGAATGTGCCATACGTCGATTACGATATCCACATGTGTTCAAAGTCATCACACTTAAGATAGCATGGGCGTATGACTTCTTCTTTCCTCCTGACACGCCCCTGAAACACCGTACTCAATACTTTTTTTTAGGTTTGACAGTGGTAGATTGGCCTTAAGCTCATATCTCTTCATCGGCGCAAAACAATATCCTTCTCTTGTAACTGTAGCAGCAGTTTTCCACCTCTGTCACAGATTGCCCCGCTCGCGACTCTGCAGGTAGCTTAGCCGTTATTTCTACGATTGTTCTTTGGATAATTTTGTCTCTTTCCTCCCAAGTTTCTAGGTCTATCTCAGATATTTTGCCGCTTGGGAGAAAAATGTGAGAAATATGAGGAGATCTGTTGTGGCGTCAAGACGTTGGCGACGGTAAATGACCGGTTGCCATCCTGAACACTAGCTTGCCACATCTTCTTGGCCACCTACTAGATCTCAAGTGCCTAAGCGGTGCATGAGTTCCAGAGTGTTTTCTTGTTTTTGTTTTGGAACTTGGTAAAGTACACCTTTATTGCACTGGATTTGAGTAACCATTCCATTAGACATGATGCGTCTAGAGCACGCTGCGTCACGGAGCTCCAGGAATGGGTTGGCTTTAATGCTTAATTCTTAGGGTGTCTTTCCTGGCGGTTTTAGACAGTCATACGTTCATTCCATATTTAGCGTTGAAACTACGAGCCCATAAGCTAACAAAACGGTTATAGTGGGCTATACGGCTATCCCTGTCGCTTGAATGTAGACTGCGAGCAGTCTCTTTCTTCCCCCATGTTTTAATAGTGTGAGAAAAGGGAGCGAAGCTTCATGTGGTACCGAACGGCTGGTGAAGCCGCGAGCAGCGCTGGCAAGGTAAAGAGGAGGAAGAAGAGACTGCGGTGTATTCTTTGATCCCTGATTGTTCCCCTTTAGAACAAAATTTTGCCATTGTTAAAATTGTCTCATCTTTGAAACAAAGTCGAGCAATGTACCGTGTCTTTCGTCCCTCTCCCTAGTTCTTCCTCGGTTTATCCCTGGTTCGCATGGTTCATACATCCTCCCTTATGCATAAAAGGCAACAAAAAAATACCAAAACGACTGCTCGCAATCTACTTAAGGCTTGCGTCTTCCACATTTGATTATTAAGTGATTTGTTTTCAAGTATGGATTGGCTTTTTGTTTACCCTCATCAAACTAAACAGCGGGCAAAGTTTAACACCCAAGAGTCCTTGAAATTTGTAATCGGTGGCACTTCACTCACAACTTTTCGAGCCCCCTTGTTATCATAAAAGCCTTAACTCCTTCCCGTCAAGAGTCGTATTTTTCCGACGAGAATCATTGAGCCACTTGTGAAGTCATCATTTTCGACGTCACCAGATTGTTTTGATAAGCAGCTAACACAGCAAGGACAGATCCATCCATACGTGTTTCCATTTTGAATATCTATTAAATTCTGGAAGAGCTATACCAGAAAAAACGTGTCCAATTTTGGGTGCAAAGTTGGTGGTAAGCTAGGCCAAGTCACCTAGTTGATCAATGTTCTATTTCCAGGATTTTAGAAGGGCTGAGACCAAAACTTTTCCAGTGGATAGAAAGGGAATAAAGGGTAGAAGATAAAGAGAAAAGAAAGGGACAGAAAAAGGAAAGCAAAGGAAGCGAGAAAAAACAGCAAAAAAGTCTAAATTTTGGGTTATGCGCATGCGTGAAAGCAAAATATTGTACAATTAACAAAAGAAACTGACTCAAAACTAGCTATAATGGGAAGAAAACGCTTTTTAGCAATGTTTAGTGGCATTTTGCAACATAGCACTTAAAAAACCGCTTTAAAGGTTAAAAAATGCGTTTTTCTAAGGAAAAAGCACTGACGGGAAAGGGTGCGTCCCTTGTGGTGCGTTTTCTTCTAGATATGATTTGTTGTCTAATACATTTTCTTTATGCTTTATTCTATTCTTTTATTTTTACCACCAGTGTAAAAACCGCCATAGAATTTATAAAAAAAGCTGAAAATCAACATTTCATAAGCACGAAATAAAATTAAATCATACATCCGGTCAGCAGTCTTACCCTCTCATTTCCGGTCTACACATATTGTCAACAACAACGTCATGGCTTCTTAGCAAATGCAATGTATCGATCGATTGTAGCCAGATACGTATATTGGATCGTGTCAGGCATGCAGTTGCTGAGTATAGTATTCGTGATTCGACAATTTAGCTTCCTGGATGGATTTTTATTGATGATTTTCAGTACTTCGACGACAAAAACCACAAATATAACTAGAAATACGTGACTCGCAGAACCTCGCGAAGCTCGGGCACGGGTGCACCACAAAATTGATTGATGGGGGTCGGGAGAGGATAGAATTTCGGTTTAACTGGAGGTGTGGATGGGTGGCCACAATGGTCCCGAATTGTCAGTTAAGATCAACATTCTGGTTCCCAATCGTTTCCATGTAACTTGCATCCAATCCTCTGTCATGTATAAGAAAGTACGTTCAGCCCCCACCCCCCCTCCACCTCTCTTCATTCTGACATAAGGTAAATTGCTCTCAAGAGAGGATGTACATAGTGTTGCTGTGGACCTGTTGTCGGGGCCAATGTGTGGTGTTTCTGTTTATTTTGGTTGGGTGAGAGTAGAGGTTTATCAGAAGTGCAGTTCAAATTCCAACTTGGAACTTGTTATCTCCAACATTTACCCAGCCATTTCCTTTAGATTCTGTTCTACAGCTTTTGTTCTATTTTACTGGATATTGACAAGTGTCAATAGCTAACACAATTCATTATTTCCCTTGAATGGTTGAGATACTGTAGCAGGAGTCTACTACTGCTGAATAGTGATGCGGTGTATTAAAAAAATTATCCATTTTTTCCCAAAAATTGAAATGAGAATAATACAGAATAATGGCAAGCAAAGCACAGAGTTTCATATTGATGTGGTAGCATGTTTATTCATTCCCCCCAACACACTATAAAAATTGGATTAGATAATTGTCACAATAAAATAATAAGTTAACCCTTGAATCCCCAGTAACCAGCATCTCCCTACAATAGCAATGCTTTAATTAGGTCATCAGAATTAAGGAATTGATCACCAAACATGAATAGTGTTAATTTCAGTAGAAAGAAGTTCTCTGCACTAGTACTACAAGAAATGTATAAAGACCAGTAAGGAGAATTTGCAGGCTTACATTGGGGCTTAGGGAGGTCAGTTGGTATGGAAAGCGAGAGTAGCTAATTAAGGGAAAGGGTGAATGTAGATTATAGCATGGGAAACCTTCAGAAGTAAGTAAACTTTCACATAGACAGATCATGTTGAAGGTGATCAGGATCTCAATTCCCCTGATTTTGGTGCTTGCTTGTGCACTGCGAGGAGACCTGTGATGCTGGTCACTGTATGTAGCATGAAATTATTGTCAATAATTAATGTTAAGCAGCAATTTTTGTTTCACATCAAATACATGCATGTATGTACCTATACCCGCTACACATTTTAAAGTTGTAATTGCTAGGCAGAGCAGTACTTGTAAGTGCATTTCCAAACCAAATTGTGAACAGAAATTGTCCTTTCTGATCCATCTGAATATTATTTTTTAAACTATTAACAGGGTCAATATCCATAACGGAAAACATAAACTTTTATAAATTCTTACTGATCCAATATGAATCATTTCTTTCAAATATTTTTCGGGAACGTCCTAAACTTAGAATTTAAATTCTTTTTACTGCTCATGCACAAATATGCAAATTGTTGTGGGAACTGAAACCTATTTTGTGAAAAAAATTTCATTTCTCTTGTGTAATCTGTAATTTTGATCGTACTTGGAAAAGTAATTACATGTTTATAATAATTACTAGTACATCAAGAGTAAAGATAACGGTAGAGAGAGGAAATAATTTTGAGCCAACCTGTTCAGTCACCGTCCGTTGGAAAGGTAAATTTCTGGCAAAAGTATTTTGATGATCGTGCATTTTTTGTCGCCTCTCGTTGCTTCTATAACAAAATCCGTTTGTCGAAGCACTTCTAGTCGGTGTCGCTGGTCCTGATCATCGGTTTCAGCACACATTTTCTCGAAGAGTTTGTAGCCGCTGAGTTCATTCTCATTATTCAATTGGTGTGACTGAGTTATAATTTCGAAGACCTTGTATCGATTCTGGCGTTGTTGGGGAATCTCGTTTTGTGGCAGCGCTGTGCTATCAAGCTAAATTTAAGCTACGTTGTGTATGTTCCAAGATTCTTTCCTGTAATATTCCAGTCTCCTGTTTGTGTCCTGCTGACGGCTTTAGTCTTGCTAGGCTATTACCGGTAAACGATGTTCTCCTACCTGTGCTTTCTTGTCGTCGACTCTTTCGCCTTCGTTGCTCGCGCGGAATTTCAAGTCGGTGTTGACGCTCAGTTTCAGTTGTAAATCTACCCCGGAATGGATTTTGAGCGACTTGTTAAACCAGGGGTTGCTGTCTAATTGCTTGTTCACAGATGATGAATAAAAATATCAACACGTAAATGTACGTAGGCAAGAAATGAAGAAACACGCCGAAGAAACATGAGAGTGCGCAACTGTCAGCGGTCGCGATTTGGTTTTGTTGCTAGGCAACTGTGCGGACACCATCGAAATATATATGGGCAGATCGAGATTTGACCGCCCTAAGCAATCCTCGCGCGATCCCCACGCGACAAATTTATAAATCTCGCTTCGCGAGGAATCACCGTGCTTTGATCTGCGCAATCGTCCTTTATCAAGTATCTGCGGACAAATGCGCCATCATCTGTGGTTTAAATCAGCGATAAGGGGATGTAGGATGGGGCAAACTAATATATTTAACCTGAATGCAATATGTTGTGCTAGATTTGGTCAAAAAACGGAGCGAGCGAAGGAGAAATGCACGCGATCAATGAATCCTGTAAAAATGGGCAAAGCTCACAAGGTAGGCCTTGTATCATTCCTATTTCATCCATACACGTGTTCCGAAAACCTTATAAAGCAAAGTAAGTTAACAACCAAGATCGTAAAGAATACCTTTGAAGCTTGAAAGGTCTATCCAAAGCTTTTCTGGGCGAAACAATGGAGCCCAAAGATGGCCAACTTTGACATTCATTCAAATTTTCTTCAAATGTGATCAACGGCCATGGCCATAATATAGTGTTCCCCCAAAAGATTTTATAACCTTTAGCATCTTTAGTATCTACGTAAACTCTGGTGCTAATTTGGTTCCTAGGAAAAGAACACTTTGGGAGAAATTGCGAAAAAGGTTGCGCTTGTTTTGGCTGATTGTCAAAATGGCCGAAAGGTAACTTGGTTCAGCGATCAGTTTTTCCACGTTTATAAAAGTCAAAATACTTTGACATCAAGTTTTTGAAACTAGAGGAATGACGCTTCTCCTTGGGTGATTTTTGTTTCAATTGATTCACATTCACCAGAGAACCAGACGCGTTTATTTTTGCTTATTACGGGTAAAATGTTTGCTCAAATTATGCCATTGAGGCTAGCGGGATTGATTGCGGTTACCACTGCAACGACACATCTGCTGACCCTTATATGGTTGTTTTGGTACATCTTCCCAGGCAACCTAACTTCACATAAAAAATGAAGGAAGGCTAATTTTTTTTCATTTCCAACTTTGCCACACTCTCAGAAAACTACTCTTACGTACACAGCAATATTATATTTTACATTTTTCATTACTTCTTGAGTCTAACAGAGGTTCTCTAATGCACGGCCGTATTTACTACTTTGAATATATTCTACAGCGCTACATAAGATGGTAGAAAGCAATTCACAACTTATAGACGACATAGAAGACCTCAAGAAAATTCTATCAATAGCCAAAGAGGTGGGCGATAGGGTTGGAGAACGAATGGCCTATTGCGATCTTGGCAACGCTCATTACAGCCTAGGAAAATTTAAAGAAGCCATAGAGTACCACAATGAAAACCTTTCAATAGCCAAAGAAGTGGGCGATAGGTTTTCAGAAAGAGGGGCCTATTGCAATCTTGGTAATGCTTATTACAGCCTAGGAAAGTTCCAACAAGCCATAAAGTTCCACAAAAAAGACCTATCAATGGCCGAAGAATTGGGTGATAGGGCTGCAAAAGGAAGGGCCTACGGAAATCTCGGCAACGCTTGTGACGGCCTAGCAAAATTTCAAGAAGCTATAGAGTACCACAAAAAACACCTTTCAATAGCCAAAGAAATTGGCGATAGGTTTGGGGAAGGACAGGCCTATTGCAATCTCGGCATCTCTTTGACTAACCTATGTAAACCTTTGGAGGCCATAGAGTATCACAATATAGACCTCTCAATAGCCAAAGAAATAGGCGATTTGGCTGGAGAAGGAATGGCCTATTGCAATCTCGGGAACGCTCATCAAAGCCTATGCAACTTCCAAAAAGCCATAGAGTACCACAATCAACACCTGTCCATAGCCAAAGAAGTGGGCGACAGGGCTGGAGAAGGAAGGGCCTATGGCAATCTCGGCAACGCTTATTACAGCCAAGGAAAATTCAAAGATGCCATAACGTTCCACAGTAAACACCTATCAATAGCCAGAGAAGTGGGCGATATGCCTGGGAAAGAAAAGGCCCATAACAATCTTGGATGCTCTTATCAGAGGCTAGGAAAATACCAAGAGGCTATGGAGCACCAACATAAATGCCTTTTAATAGCCAAAGAAATGGGCAATAGGGCTGCAGTAGGAAAGGCCTATGGTAACCTTGGCAATTCTTATTTCAGCCTAGGAAAATTCAAAGAAGCCATAAAGTACCACGATAAACACCTATTAATAGCTATAGAAGTGAAGGATAACGCCGGGGAAGGAAGGGCAGAGTGCAATCTCGGTAATGCTTATCACAGCCTAGGAAAATTCTTGGAAGCCATAGAGTACCACAAAAAACATCTATCCATAGCCAAAAAAGTGGGCGTTAAGGATGAAGAAGGAACGGCCTATTGCAATCTCGGAAAGGCTTATTGCAGCTTACGACAATTTGAAGAAGCCCACGAGCACCACAGCAAACACCTATCCATAGCCAAAAAGGTAGGCGACAGGGCTGGAGAAGGAACCGCATATTGCAATCTTGGTATCGTTGATAACAACCTGGGAAAATGGCAAGATGCTATAGAGTACCACAATAAACACCTATCAATAACCAAAGACGTGGGTGATAGGGCTGGAGAAGGAACGGCCTATTGCAATCTTGGCAAATCTTATGACATCCAAGGGAAATTCCAAGAGGCCATAGACTACCACTCTAAACACCTGTCAATAACCAAAGAACTGGGTGATAGGGCCGGAGAAGGAACGGCCTATTGCAACCTTGGGAACTCTTATTACAAGCTGGGAAGACTCCAAGAAGCCAAAGAAAATTTTCAATTCAGCGTTGAGGTTTTCGATATCGTCAGGGCTAGCCTCAAGTATAAAGATGGCTGGAAAATTAGTTTTCGGGATCTTTATTGCGTTCCATACAATGGTTTGTGGACGTCCTTATTACTTCTGGAGCGGGCCGATGAAGCACTAATTGCTGCTGAGCGCGGTCGAGCGCAGGCTTTGGTCGATGACTTGAAAATACAGTATGGTTTAACAGCTCTTCCATCCTCGTCACGTGAAATGAAAGAAACAGTTTCTTACGTCTCAAACGAATTTTCTACGCAAACAGTATTTTTAGGACTTCACTGCAACAAAATCACTTTCTGGATAGTCAACAAGGAAAACAAGCTGTTTGAGGTTCGACAAAGAGAGTTACATGGGCGAAAGGGAGCCGAGCATACGATAACCGTCATGTTAAAAAATACTTGGAAGAAAATTAAAGTTGACGTTCCTGTTCGTTGCGAAAATCGTTCACTGGATAAAGTAACTGATGATTCGTTGTCAATTAGAGGAGATGATGAAGAACCAGCCCAGGCGCTGTGCTCTATCGACTCGCTACAGGAATTACATGATGCAATTATTGGACCCATTGCAGACTTATGTCAGGGTGACGAATTGGTCATTGTCCCAGTTGGTCCATTGTGCTTAGTTCCATTTTCTGCTTTGAGCGAATCTTTAAGAATCCGCACTGTACCTTCACTTACCATTTTAAAATTGATCACACGTTCTTATGAGAACTACCACAGCAGGAGTGGGGCACTGCTTGTCGGAGATCCCTGTCTGAAACAAGTGAAGGATGAATGGGGTAAATCCAAGTTCAAGGAACTAAAATATGCAAGACAGGAAGTAGAGACGATAGGGGGTATCCTGAAGATCAAACCACTAACGGGCACAGAAGCAACCAAAAGCAAGGTGTTGGAACGAATAACATCAGTTGCCTTGGTTCACATTGCAGCACATGGACGAGCAGAAACCGGGGAAATTGCCTTGTCTCCGAATGCAGACTGGGAAGATGATCCAACAATCCTCAAATCAAGATTAGAGGTTAGGATCCCTAAAGAGGAGTACTATATGCTAAAGATGTCAGATGTGCAAGCAGTCCGTCTGCGAGCAAGGCTTGTTGTGCTCAGTTCTTGTCATAGTGGTGAAGGAGAGGTGAAGTCCGAGGGTGTTGTCGGTATTGCTCGCGCTTTCTTGGCTGCCGGTGCTCGCTCCGTTCTAGTGTCACTCTGGGCAATTTCTGATGAGGCAACAATGCAGTTCATGAAGAGTTTCTATTATCATCTGACAAATGGAGAAAAAGCCAGTGTGGCTCTTAATCAGGCTATAAAAACCCTTCGAGATTCAGAGAAGTTCTGTGCCGTGAGGAACTGG
Source organism: Siderastrea siderea (assembly GCA_964030785.1). Classification (NCBI taxonomy): domain Eukaryota; kingdom Metazoa; phylum Cnidaria; class Anthozoa; order Scleractinia; family Rhizangiidae; genus Siderastrea; species Siderastrea siderea. Next base: position 24,512,290 of record OZ034977.1, read on the forward strand.
GCTCCATTTGTACTGATTGGTGATGACGTCAAGCTCGAATTTGGAAACCAAGCTTCTGAGTATTGTAAGTAAAATGTTCTTTTGAAAATGAAATGATAACATAGCTGCACAGTTCATTTGAAAGTGGGAGAGGATGAAACCACGGTGTTGGCTGAGGCTGAGATACGTACTGACTGGAAAGAGTTTCATTATACGTTTGAGTTTGATAATATTCCACTTTAGCACAACTGCTAAGCAAATTTGGTAACCTATCTGTACGAGAGAATTTGGTTGTAACGTCAGCGTACGCGCGCTCGCCCGTTTAGACTCTGGGGGAGTGGGAGGGGAGTCCCAAGACAACCCGACGGGGGATGGAGAATGCCATCTTTTTCTTGGCGAGATATCGCATGACCACCGTCGCTTTTGAAAAAGAGGTTTTTTTGTAAGCTTAGCTTGTTTAGCGAACCGATTCAGTTCAACAGAACTGAAGTTTAGAGCTTGACAAAAAATATCAAATATCTATAAATGGAAAGAAAAAGTTCAAAAGAATACTCAGTTGTCTTTTTGCCTTCGAGGACTTCATTTTTGTTGTCGGTTCTGCTGCGAACTTGGTATTTCGCAGCGGTCCCGACGCCAAATATAGCAGAGCTAGTGCTTCCTGTTTTTTTTTCTGTCCACGACCATGGTTTTTGCGAGGTCTGAACAAATTTTCCCAGGAAAAACACCGGCATGTTCATGTTGAACGGCATCTTTTCACGGGAGAAGAAATACGTAGTAAACTTAACTTCTTCAAAGTGTCAACGTTCGTAACGTAGTGTTATTCGTGGCGGCCTACGATGTCTGCGACCCGAGTTCAGAGTGGGCATAAATTTTTTCTCCCTTCTTTTTATTCTTATTCTTATTCTTATTCTTATTCTTATTCTTATTCTTATTCTTATTCTTATTCTTATTCTTACTATTATTATTATTATTATTATTATTATTATTATTATTATTATTATTACTGTTATTGTTATTGTTATTGTTATTGTTATTATTATTATTTTATTTTATTTTATTTTTTCTTTAACAACTTGAACAAAAGTATTATGTGGAGCTCCGCCTTTAGGCTTCGCTAAATCTAGATACTAAAAATTGCGTTATTACTTGGCCAACACACACTCAATGATAACTTCTACCCCAACAGGTCGTCCTCCTGAGGAAAAACCAGATGTCTCAGAAAAAAAGGAAAAGAAAACAGAGAAGATCTAGAAAGAAGAGACAAATTTTCAAAATAAAGTAGAAAATACTATTAAGCTCTAGGATTGGATGTTCCATACATGACCTGAGTTCACTCTATGAATTAGGGAATGTCCCGGGTGCCATTCCACAAACGCAGTAATAAAACTCAAGACAAAATTTTCAGCAAATCTTGGTGAACAAAAGAAGTATCATTATGTTCTGGCTTTAATTGAGATTGAATGCTGTTACTTACATTACGAGATTTAACAACCACCAATTATTGCCTTTAAATTGAGTTTTCATTATCAATTTCTGAGAAGTCTTAAGGCAGTACCTTTTTCTGTATGATTGGTAGGTAGTCAAAGATTCTTAGTATTTAAGAGCCATTTTCTGAGAATATCGAGAATCGAAAGACACTCGCGAAAAATCGACTTTTTTATTTTGCCAAAACACACCTTCGGGTAAGTTAATTCAAGAAAAAATAATCCAAAGTTCCAACGAGTTATTTAAAGTATGAAAATTCAAAAGTTCGAAAAATGCATAAAATGGCGGTATTAGGGTCTCTAAACGGGTCAAATATTCACTCAACTTTAGGAAGCTGGTGAGAGCGTAAAAAGAGATTCTTTTAAAACGAAGCAAACCACGAACATTATTTACCCTTTGTACTTTAAAACTATGTAATAAATTTGCCAATGTTTGATTTCGAACTTTTTCAAGCGGCGTTCTTATCGAGCCGCTCTTGACCCTATTAAGCCTGGGGGTGGGGGGCACACTGTGCCCGCACTGACTTTAACGACCTATAACTTTTAAACGGCTTGCTGAATTATCGCCAAATCTCGTGACTTTTCCTAAAATTTGTCAAGGAAAATCCTCCTCTGTCAATAACGTGTCTATGATGATTGACGTTTCCATAGCAACCGTCTTCTCAGGAGTGTATTTTGACTATTTTCTGTCGTTTTTCAGTCTTTTTTTTCCAGTTTTTTACCCTTCGTTTGTAAGAAATAGATAATCCTTTGCTTTTTGGTGCTTATTTTGGTTAAGTATGTTTCCTAGAACAGATTCATATATTTTTCGATGTTGTCATTGTCAACTGTATGACTGCAGGCTCGGGATCCAAGATGGCGGCCTCAAATTCAAAATGGCGGGTTTGTGACGCCATGATGACGTCATGACACGTCATAATTGACATGTCATAATTCCAATCTGTTAAGCTAATGACGTACTAAAAACGTGCCAAGTTTCATTACAAGAGCGTTAATACTTTTCGAGATCTATGGGGGGTGGCACTTTATGCCCCCCCCCAGGCTCAGAAACTCAAAAAAAGCCCTGGCGAAATAGGGTAACCTCGTTTATCACAAGGTAAAATGAAGGCCAACTTCGGCCACTTAAAACCGCATCTGGTATGTATCATTCAACGATTGAGACTAACAAAAAGAAAGCTCTGCCATTGTATTTTTAACCAGGAAAGTTACAGCTTTGGGAATTAAATACTTCCCCGTCATCAAATTTTTACTGTTAAGTGATCTAAGCGGGTAGAATTATATGCAACAATTACCAAGATCGTTTAAGATGGGCTCCCCATAAGTTACACATGTACGCACAATGTTCTTCCTTATCCTTGAAAGAAGGTTCTGTTTTTTTGAGTCGTTCTGAGTCTTATAATGTTAAAACAAATCAGATTTTTGACGGCATTTCAACAAGACAGGAATCCACTCAATCAACTGAACCAAGATAACAGCGAAAACATTGTGATACGACATATTATGCCGCCTACCTTGCCAACCATGAAAGTAACAATACAATAGAAAAACATTCCACACTGTAAACAAACGAATTTTCAGTTTCCTGATTGAGCGAAGATATTTTTTCGTAGAGAAATAAGCGGAAAGACAGATGACCTCTGCACTGACCCGCACGTGTCACACCACACCGACAGAGAGGAGTCGATTCTGTCATGTGATTTGAGATATAAATACAGGACTTAAAACTTGTTGGAAAATTAAAAAAAAATTAAAACTTGCAACAGATAGCGCCTATTAGCCAGTACTTTGTTGGATTACATGCTAGCATAAGCTCCACAAAGGAGTTTTTACGGTCACGATTGTTTCTATAAGGCGTGGTTATTTCGCAATGTACATGCTGTAAGTCTATTACTAATTTAATTATAGCCCATGAAATAAAATAAATATTGCAGTAAGTTACATTCAGAGTGTGTTAGTACTGATATATGCATTGGGTCGTGTAGTTTTTCCGCTCTTCTGGAGAGGGTTACTGCCTGTGGATTAAGCAGTGATTACCCAGGCCACGTTGAAGTTATGCATCCGTCAATTCCAGCTGCGCCCATCCCCCCCCGGGCAACTGCGGGGCATTTGCGCACCCTGTCAGTTCCGGGGGTGGGGCATTAGCAAATTTGGCACGGCCCGGGGTCGGGCATTTGCCTACCCCGGGGCTACCCCCGGGATTTTGACACACTCGTGGTTTCCAACTCTAAATCCAAACATGGAGGATTTTATCGCAAAGGACCAGCAATTCGTTGCAGATTGGATCGACCGTCATGGACTGGAGAAACTAGTGGAGGTTTTCTCGATTTTATGCATTTCTTCATTGCTTATCAAGGTACAACTTGAGCTATCAATGTAAAATACCGAGATTGGGAACGATCAACGTGAATCGACGTACGCATGCTTCTTTGTTCAAGGATTTAAATAAAATCTAGTCGCGATGACTCTTAAACTATAATGATCGATTATTAAATTCTAAAAAAGCGTGTATAGGATCGACGTTTTATACTTTCGCATATTATTCACATCAGATGACTTTTATAATGTCAAGATTTTTGTTTACTAGCGAACTGTTTCCAAACATTTAAGTAACAGTGGACTATCATGTAGTGTTGTTTGTGAAGTATTAAAATACCATGTTTGGCGTTATTAAGTTTATTAACATCGGATAGTGCCATTACAAACAATAGAAGACGGAGAGGCAGGCCTACAGAAACAAAAAATCACACATGTAAGTAAGTTACATTCAGAGTGTGTTAGTACTGATATATGCATTGGGTCGTGTAGTTTTTCCGCTCTTCTGGAGAGGGTTACTGCCTGTGGATTAAGCAGTGATTACCCAGGCCACGTTGAAGTTATGCATCCGTCAATTCCAGCTGCGCCCATCCCCCCCGGGCAACTGCGGGGCATTTGCGCACCCTGTCAGTTCCGGGGGTGGGGCATTAGCAAATTTGGCACGGCCCGGGGTCGGGCATTTGCCTATCCCGGGGCTACCCCCGGGATTTTGACACACTCGTGGTTTCCAACTCTAAATCCAAACATGGAGGATTTTATCGCAAAGGACCAGCAATTCGTTGCAGATTGGATCGACCGTCATGGACTGGAGAAACTAGTGGAGGTTTTCTCGATTTTATGCATTTCTTCATTGCTTATCAAGGTACAACTTGAGCTATCACTGTAAAATACCGAGATTGGGAACGATCAACGTGAATCGACGTACGCATGCTTCTTTGTTCAAGGATTTAAATAAAATCTAGTCGCGATGACTCTTAAACTATAATGATCGATTATTAAATTCTAAAAAAGCGTGTATAGGATCGACGTTTTATACTTTCGCATATTATTCACAACAGATGACTTCTATAATGTCAAGATTTTTGTTTACTAACGAACTGTTTCCAAACATTTAAGTAACAGTGGACTATCATGTAGTGTTGTTTGTGAAGTATTAAAATACCATGTTTGGCGTTATTAAGTTTATTAACATCGGATAGTGCCATTACAAACAATAGAAGACGGAGAGGCAGGCCTACAGAAACAAAAAATCACACATGTAATGCTGAAAGTGGCATTATTGTGCAATGAATGAAAACTGCTGCAGTGCTGATTGGGGACGTACGACCCCGGGGGTGGGGCATTTGCTCTATTCCGTCGTCCCCACCGCGGGGCATTTGGTAGCTTAAGTGTCCCCACCCCCGGGGAATTCGCCATCCAAGAGAAAAAAAATGCTAATGCCCGGGGGTTAGCCCGGGATGGGGGGCGGCATGGGCGCAGCTGGAATTGACTGATGCATTATTTCGCTAAAAGAATGCACACGAGACATCTCGCGGCATCTTCAATGGCACAGACTATGCGCAGATAAAGCGGTTGACAAAGAATTCAAGTTGTTGTTAAACCGAGCAGGTAATGTTATTGCTTGTTCTGGAATTACTCTGTTCTATAATTTTGGCAACAGATACTTTATAGTACTCGGCTTCCCTTGACCTAGGTTCTGCAGATCAGGACTTCAAAAGTCGCTACTCCCGTGCCCACCCGTGGAGGGGGGAGGAGGGGAAGAAAGGGGCCTTTTGACCAACGTTTCGGTGTGGAGGGAGACGCTGCGGGCTTCAATGGAGGAGTTTAAATGAAAAGCAAACATTATCACCTGTCATAAATGTTATTTATGGTGAGGCATGATGCTCACGTAATAATCCTTTGGGCCTGTTAGTACCAGGTTCAAAGGGCGGAGTTTACTAGGATAAAGGCACGATCTCCTGGTTAGTAAATCCTTCTCTACCCCGC
>OZ034977.1:24518251-24525751 GCA_964030785.1 Siderastrea siderea
CATCACAGCGACCAGATCACTAGAAAGCGATTTTCTACTCTCTTCCGTTAAATTTGGCGGCAAGTCACACTATTTATTATTTTATCGCTTAGATTTGTTTGTGTTACTTGTTTGTCTATACGTTTAACAAGCTTTTGGATTTGTCGGATCTCTTTTATATACATATTCACGCGGACTCCGCTTTCTATCAAATGGCGCCAATTTCTACTTTATCGAAGCGGTTCGTATCTTATCGTTGCATATTGCATCATTGTATTTTCACCAAGTTATCTTGTTTTAATATGCTAAAAATTTTCTTTGTGTTTTTTACAGGTTGTCTTTTCGTTTGTAACTTATACTTGAAAAGTATAAATGGAAGCTTCAATAATCCAAGGTTAACTCTATTACCCTACAGCTTGAGAGGGGCATTTTTAAAATCTTACTGGGCTATATTAGTATCACGACGTAAACTGTGTTTGAGGAGAGTATGTTTGTATTATTTTGCCAGTTCACATTTTGTTTGCAAAGCCGATTTATTGTCATTATTTTACGCCTTGCCTTGTTGTTCTTTACTGGAATTTCCCATTTGACAGGCTTATTTGTCTGTCCAATGGACTGCATTTTAGTCACGATAGTCGTAACGTGCTAGCCCCTTTTGCGGCTTTGGTAATTTTTGCTGTGTGCTTTCACTTTGCCATATGAGTGTACAACCCTTTTTGACCATCCTTTTATTGGGGCAGTGTCCAGTGCACTCAGTAATGTGACATAGCAATTTTTATTGTGCGTTCAAGTACTTTGTAGTTGTTGAACTTGGCATTTTATTTTCTGCCATCTCATGTTTTTACGGTTTTTTCAAGTTGTTTTAAAAAGAACTTGCTGCGTCTTATCAAGATATTTGGCTTTTTGTAGGCCGCATTGGCCTTAGAAGTCTTGTAATTAGGCGGCAGTCGTGCGCATGCGCACGTCGCCGACTCATAAAATGGGCGTTTTTCGTTTTTCATTTTCGTCGTCGTCGTCGCTAGTAGTCGTCCGTCGCTTGACTTAGTCCTCTTGGTGTCGCGCGGCCAACAGACACAATTGCCCATTATAGCTTGTTTTGCCAGCTTTGAATCTTCAAGACAATTTTCTTTTTTATTATATTGTGTCCATTTTCTCGATTTCGGAAAAGAAGTCACTGGATTCCCGTGAATATCTGAATCTCCCTGCCTTCAGTGATGAGGCTAATTAAATGTTCAAAATAAAAATGGTCCCTTGAACGACAATTGCATCGCTGTTATAACAATAGATTGCAAGTAGCCTGCACTTGTGTCGTTAGGATCCAGATGGAGCCCTTGCCTGAAGGCTGAAACATTTTTCGTGAATGCTTAGGGGCCGTACTTCACGATATCACGGTTTAAGAACGATTTATTTCTCCAGCTAAAGCTACAGGGTTTTCTCTCTCACTCTTACCAAGGTGAACTGTCAACAAAACAAAGTTCTCAGGTTGCCATTGATTTTATCAGTTTTCAAAACTAATCTTTAAAATCCGGAAATTCTCCTTGTGACTAGTCATCTTTGACCTGTAATACGTTTACATACATTTAATGCCTTACATACCAGAAGCGCAAATTGTCCATAACAGGTCACCGGAAACCAAGAACTACTAAAGTTTTTTTTTGAAGAAACCTTTTTCCTTAGGAAAAAGGGAGGGGGGGAGAGACTATCGGCCGCCTGTAAATTCTTCAGAATTTCTTGTTTATTACAGCCTCCTCTCAAGCTGTCGGTTTTTTATCAGGCGACAGTTGGTGTAGTCTGTCAGTCGATTCCAAATGTTGATCACGCATTTTTTTTCGCTGTTAATCGTCATGCTTTATTTCAAGCTTTTCATTTTCGTGTATTATTTTCTCTTGTGTTTTTATGTTTTTCAAGTTATTTAAAATTTTGTTGCGTTAGATCACGATATCAGATTTGGATTTTTGTTGGCTGCATAGGCCTTACAAGTCTTGTAATTTATCACAGCCTCCTCAAACTGTCGGTTTTTTTAGACGCCTTTGGACTAAGAAATTTTCCTTTGCGCCATCTTATTGTTCGAGTCTGTCAACACGTTATCGGAGTCGATCCCAATGTTGATCTTGCAATGTTGTTGCTAATGTCTCATCGAGCTTTATTTTACATTTTTGTATATTGTTTTGTCTTGTTGTTTAGCGGAGCCTGCGGGCAAAGCCCGCCAGCGGAGCTCCATTGCTAAGCAAATTTGGTAATCTATCAATCCGAAAAAGTTTGGTTGTGACGTCAGCGTACGTCCGTACAGACTCTGGGGGAGGGGGGGAAGTCCCAAGGCAACCCGACTGGGGGTGGAGAATGCCATCTTTTCTTGGCGGGAAATCGCGCGGTGCTTTTGGGCAACCGCGTTTTTCTTGGCGGGAAATCGCATGACCATCGTCGCTTTTTTAAAAAAAGGTTTAAAAGCGTTTATTTAGCAAAACGATTGTTCGACAGTACAGTAGTTTTAAACTTGAGAAAAAAACAATATCTATAAATGGAAAGAAAAAGTTCAAAAGAATACTGGTAGAAGGCGAAAACGTCAAGATACGACAGCTGCCTTCAAAGGACTTCATCGCTTTGTTTTCTTCACGGCGGAGAGCTCACCTTGTTCTGAAACACAACCGAGTAAATGAAGTTTTTAAGGCTTTAAGGTGCATGATTCTGAGTATTTATTACGGTCAAAAAATTACATTTTGAAATGGAAATTTACTTTATGTCATTAGAAATGTGTCATTTACTTTTGACTTCAAAAAATTATTAGAAAACGAGCTCAGATTTGTGACAGGTGTAGTCTTAGAATATTTTGCCATGCTGGAAGTGTAACGCGAATTGCATTTAAGTATAAACCTTACGGGTTTTCGAATAAACTTTTTAAAAAATGATTTCTCTGTTTATTATTTTGTGTTTGTTTATTCATAACAGTAGGTCAAAGCACAGTCGCAAGGCATCTGCACAAGCGTCACTTACGGCGAACGATTGCTTTCAATTTTAACTGTTGGGTCGGTTTGTGCAATTGTCGATTATCTTGTCCTAGAAGTTTTCAATAGTACTAATCTTTTAAGCGAAGCAGTTGTAAACACCAAACACGCTTTAAATTATGGCATACGTTTTACGGATGCGAAGTAAGACTTAAGGCTATATAAGGTTAGGCGCTTTGAGGAACGCAAAAAAACTTCTTTTTTTCGGAAGCTTTTCGAATTAAATAGTCTTAAACCGACTTTGCTTGTTTTCAATCTTGATGGTATAAATTTTTGACCAGACTAATAGGGGCAGTTCATGTTATTTGTGACTGAACATCCGAACATGATGAAGATAACCCATTTACTTCAGAATAAGTTTTATTTTGTTGTTGTACATGAGCGCCGTTTCAAGTTCATTCAAGCCAACAGCCAATAATCCAAAGAGATTTGACGAGCCTTGACAGTTAATGACAGGATATGGAAACATTGCAAAAACCAAACAAGACGGCTCCTGAGTAAAATATGTGTTCAGTTTGATGCCCGAAAAAAAATTAAGCTGTGCTCAGCATCTAGAATGACCTTTTGAGCTTGGTTTTACAGAACAGATCCTCAGAATGTTGGGGGACAATTCGGAACACTTTCGGGCCTTTTGAGAAACACCTTTCGAAAGCGAACGAGCCAAAGAAAATTTTCAGGAATATTTTTGAGGAACGAGCACCAGTTTATTCCTTGGCGGCTCCGCTTTTAGGCATGGCTAAATCTATATATTATGGTTTTCAACTTATTCCACACCTATGCTGCGTCGTGTCATGATATTTGGATTTTTGTTGATAGGCCTTACAAGTTTTGAAATCTCTTAAACTGTCGGTTTTATCAAACGACATTTGACGAGGGAATTTTCTTTTGCGCCATTGTATTGTTTTAGTCTGTCAACACGTTCTCAGAGTGGGTTCCAAAATGTTGATTGCACAATTTTGTCGCTGTTGTCTCATCATGCTTTATTTTCCAGTTTTACTCTCGTGTCGTCATAACGACACGATGCGCATACGGAAGGAAAAGCGAATTCCTCTGTTAAATATTCTAAGCAGGTAGAAATATGAAGGTAATGTGCCATTTTATTTCTTCTGTTAGCAGTAAACAATAGTCAACGAGTAATGTTTGAATTGCTCGTTCAAGATTACGTAAGTGTATGTGCCCTCGTAAAAAAACAAAGGCGACCTAAAAGAGTACTCAAGAGAAGATAACTGAAATGTTAATCTCAGTTAACAAAAACGTCGGGTAGCAAGAATGAAGGATTACCTCAATTCAAAAGACAATATGTAACAAATGATGGTTAACAATACGTTCATTTATATGACAAAACGGGAGCCCAGTTAAGTAAATATGTGTAATGTTCAAGATAATCGCATAGTAATCACGCATAATGTTTCAGTAGGGTATAATCTCTAACGTGGGTGATAAAACCTGTTTAGCAAGATTAAATACACGTGACGGAAATACTAAGCTAAACCCTATGTATATAACGCGGAACCACATGTTAACCTTATTGCGATTCTAGTAAGCTATTACGTGTAGATTTCAGCTGTAATCTTAGTAAACATGGCAAGTTTTGATTTCAAAACGTGGTGCAAGAATAGTGATCTAAAGGAGGCAACAGTGGAAAGCTTGCAAAAAGAAGACCTCGACACCGAGGACGCGCTGAAACTCCTGCAAGGCAACGATTTGGAGAAGCTGGGATTGACAGTTGGACAAAAGCGAGTGCCTGAAGCGACTTTAAGAAAGCTAAAACACGAGACTAAAGAAGGAGGAAAACTTTCCGACATGACCGATGTAACAACAAAGTCCCTGGCAAAAGTTGGTGGCCTCGATGACATATTAAAGAAAATTGAAGGAGCGGGTTCACTGGAACATTCCTTATTGGCCCTCGGCTCAACAGAACCCTTTATGAAACCATCCCCTGGCTCTTCTTGTCTTCCCCGATTGGACAACGATCCGCATGTATTCTTGGGGCCACAACATGAAGCAGCCAACAAAACAAGGTTAGAAATCTTTAATAATACCTAACTTCGTTAGCCTGGACACTTACGATAGCAACGAAGATGAGCAAGAAATTGGCAACGCGGGTGGCGGGGCAAAAATCGTACTTCGCGCAACCAAAGGAAAAGCTAAACTAGGGAGCATTACCCTGTCCCAGTGGGTCATCGCAAACTCGCGCATTATGCATGAACTGTTACGAACAGGCAAACTGTCCACCAACACATCCGACATTGCGGATTATGTAGTATACACTGTGAAGTTCGCCGAACTGCTCGAATCTCACACACTCGCTTCGGTCCTCGCTTATGACAACGAGTATCGCAAATTACAATGCAAGTATGGTTTTAGATGGGGAAGTGACTCCCAGCCTCTACGTACTAGGTTTCTTGTCAAGCGTCGTACCCCTCCAGTTACACCAACAGCCACACCTACATCACAACGAATCTCAGCCCGGCCTAACCGCCAACCACACACCAATTCCACTCCACCAATCTGCCGACAATTTAACTCCTTAACTGGATGTTGCTGGCCACAATGCCACTTTTTGAATATTTGCTTGGTACCGAATTATAATCAGGCTCACCCTCAGCATGAGCATCAAGCAACGCCTGATGTGTGACTCCAGAATCTTACAACAGTTATGTCCCCTTTAAACCGACAAGCATGGATGCAAAACCTCATGGGCGATCACGACAGAGACTTAATCATTGACGGCATCACACGTGGTTTTCAAATCATTTCCAGTGACAGCAAGTTGCAACCGGCGGAAATAACAAACTACAAATCGGCGACCACAAGCGATGTTCGTGACAAAGTAGAGACTCAAATACGCGTAGAAATCCGAAACGGCAATTACGTATTAACACAGACAAACCCGACTATTGTTAGCGCTCTGACAAGATACGACTTATTCACGATTGTAGCAGACCACAGCACTATAATGTCAACTCCTACGCAACGGCGCAACATTGTTCTTATGTGACCGTAGAAAAAGCAGTGTCACGTATCAAACAAAACGCTTATCTTGCCAAAATTGACCTCAAGAGTGCCTATCGCCACGTGCCAATACATCCATCTAACTACTGCGCGACCGGCGTGGCTTGGCAATTTCAGGGAGATAAACATGTTTCATACATATACGATACTAAACTCCCTATTGGAGCTTCCAAATCTCCGGAAATTTTCCACCGATTGACACAAGCGGTCACTCGAATTATGGCAAGACGAGGATTTCAAACAATCCTTGCCTACCTCGATGATTTTCTGATTATTGGTGACACGAAGGCCGAGTGCGAATTAGCTTATCATGAACTCATTCGTCTTCTACGTGAACTGGGTTTTACCATTAACTGGGAGAAAGCAGTGGCTCCCACACAGCGATTGACTTTTCTTGGAATAGAAATTAAGTGGCTGTCCGCGTAAGAACGGATAAGGCAAATTTTGGACCTTCACCCAATTTCCTCAATTTTCTCAGTGAAAGACAACCATTATGTACCATGAACAAATATCACATCTATTTGGATCAATTCTATGTTTTGTCATATTTGCGAGACGGTTTACCAGGTCACCTCAGAACGACCAAATTTGCCTCCAGAAACTCGACGATTTTGCTGCAAATGTCGGGCACTGGCAAGCCGTAATTCCTTATCCGAATTGACTGAACACTTGATACATTAAAGTTTCATTTTTCTTCAATAGTTTAAAGGTTTGAAAGTTTTATTCTATAAAATTTTGACTGAGTTATGAATTTTTCAAACACCAGAAAAATTTTCCGGAATGCGTGAAAAAGTTACACATATGTAGTAACGACTATTTTCTCAAAAGTGGGACCTGACTTAGAGTCAAGTGCGTAATAATTCAAAAGTACTAAGACGAGTCTACTTACTTATTGAATAAAATTTCTGGGCACTCTCCTTTACGCGCCGTACCGAGCCCTGCGAATCTCCCTAAGTCGCCATTTTGACCGAAACCGAAGATAAGGTGGTCCGACTGATAATTATTCCGATTTCTAAACCAAATTGTTTGAAAATATCATAATCATCACAACACTATAGACTCTGAAATACAAGTGAGTATTATTTGCCTTTTTAGCCTTAGTTCTTGAAAAACAAGAACATTTTTTTTCGGTATTCAACAGTAGGAGCGATAACAATTTTCTCTTCTTGAAATGCAAATTAGCTCAGAAGTTCGCGTTCCCACTGAACGTGTCCATCCGACAAAAACACTTTTCTTATTAACAAAAATTAAGGTTTTGGGAAATGAATTGTTTTATTAGGCGAAAAGAGTCTTTCAACTCAACGCACGTGAAAACTTTCCTTGTGTGTACTATTTTCGTTTTCCATGTGCGCTAACTTGGTTTTTGTTTTGCGAAGGTCACTTGTTCATTTCATTCTAATTTAATTAAAACCTATCACAAAGTGCCCGGACGCGCTGGACAAATTTTTGTTTATTTTGCGAAAAAATCTGTCACCAGTTCCGTGAGACAAGTACGCCCGGTGAT
>OZ034977.1:24530751-24557251 GCA_964030785.1 Siderastrea siderea
TGTAAACACAGCGCTTGAAGTTTGTACGTTGGCCATTTCACATCTGTTCGCATAGAATTACTGTAAGTCAAGAATTTACGTTGTAAGAAACTAATTGGCCTTAATACTCAGTGCTAACAAATAGGGGACATTATATTTGGGAACATAACAACAATTGTTAGTGCAGTGGATAAATCCGTGCACGTTTTTTAGGCTAGAAGACTCCGTGAACTTGATTATAGATAATATTTCAGTTCCGATTGCAACTGAACGGTCACTGTTTTTACAAGTTCTTAAATTAGAGAAAACCCAGCTTCTAGCATAGTTCTCTTACGAGGACTTGTCCCCTCCCTCTTCCGAAGTCACTTTATCGCCCTCAGAATTTGTCCTCTCTGCCTTGCACCTAACGTCAGTGAAGGTCCCGTTTTCCTATATTCCTTAGACTCCTTGTATCTAGGGAGGACTTCTGTCGTCAGCCACTACACCCTTTCCCTAGAAACACGGCACATTAGAACTTTTCTCCGTATTTGCAAACCCTGAATTTGACAAAGTAAACATGCGCTGGGGTCAAGCTATCAACCCAGATTTGAATACCAGGCTTTACACTTTGCTCTTTTTCCCCTTCCTTTTCTGGTATGATCATTTTCAGGAAACACGTCCATCGCAACGTACTGGCCCCGTTATATTCAAAGCGAAAGAAAAACTAATACTTTCCTTTAATTGCATTAAATCAACGGTGATAGAAATATTGCCGCATTGCTGAGTACGTCACGGCCTTCGCGCCGTTTGTGACCGGACTACAAACTAACGACCCCTACCTGTCAACACCTCTTCAAATTTCTGCTTCTTGACACACTACCAGACAAAAATAGTTGGGACACAGAAATTCTGCACCCCAAGACTGACTGGTGCTGCAGAAATTCTGCACCCTAGACTAACTGGTGTCGCAGAAATTCTGTGGCCCCAAATTGAGTGGTGCCGCAGAAATTCTGCACCCCCCTGGACTACTTGGTGCTACAGAAATTCTGCACCCCGCTAGACCAACTGGTGCCGCAGAAACTCTGCGGCCCCAAATTGACTGGTGCCGCAGAAATTCTGCAGCCTCAAATTGACTGGTGCCGCAGAAATTCTGCGGCCCCAAATTGAGTGGTGCCGCAGAAATTCTGCACCCCCCTGGACTACTTGGCGCCACAGAAATTCTGCACCCCGCTAGACCAACTGGTGCCGCAGTAATTCTGCGGCCCCAAATTGACTGGTGCCGCAGAAATTCTGCAGCCTCAAATTGACTGGTGCCGCAGAAATTCTGCGGCCCCAAATTGAGTGGTGCCGCAGAAATTCTGCACCCCCCTGGACTACTTGGTGCCACAGAAATTCTGCACCCCGTTAGACCAACTGGTGCCGCAGAAATTCTGTGGCCCCAAATTGACTGGTGCCGCAGAAATTCTGCAGCCTCAAATTGACTGGTGCCGCAGAAATTTTGCAGCCCCAAATTGAATAATGCCACAGAAATTTTGCACCCCTAGACTAACTGGTGCCGCAGAAATTCTGCACCCCCAGACAAACTGGTCCCGCAGTATTTTGCAGCCCCAAATTGACTGGTGTCATAGAAATTATCACTATTATTGTTATTATTATTATTATTATTAGTATTATTATTATTATTATTATTATTATTATTATTAAATTCTGCAGCCCCTCTTTGATTGGTGTTGCAGGAATTCCGAATTCCAATGTTTGTTATTGTTCCCCCATACAGGCTACCAGCTAATAAGCCTGCTTTTTACCACAATGCAAATGGCAAGAAATTAGCTATCAGATAACAAAGGTGATACTTAATTGCACTTGTTGGTTATGGGGTGATCACAACCAGCTAAGCACCTTATTCATCCATATCCAACAAGCATGAGAGAAATAACTTTTAAATGGCTGATTTCTACCTCAGGTAAAACAATTGTATTAAACTAATACTGATGTACATGTTCAAAAGTTAGGGTCAACAGGACATTTCTTCAATTGAAGATTCAATATACATCAGGATTATTATCACAAATTTCAGTTTCAATCCGTGCCAATTACTGTAATGTAAAAACCTATCTACAAATAAAAGAAAGCATCAAAGATCAAGGTGTTCAAAAATGTTAAATTGTAAAACTACTCAACAAATAACCTTCCAATTCGTAGTATTGTCTTTTAGTGCTACAAAATGACATAGATTGAAAAAGACTACAAAATGTTGTAGACTTTCAGGATCACACTGAAAGAAAATTCTCACTTTTTATCCCATAGGCCATTTCCAAATTGTCTTGTGCCTCTTTTTCAAAGTGAGGCTTCGTGCGAAACATATATGGAAATGAGTTTTATCTGCATGTGAATGAAAACCTAAGACTCGCTTTGAAAAAGAGGTACATGTACAAGACAACTTGGAAATGCTGATACAGGCCTGATAATACTTAGTAGCTCAGTATTTCATTTCTGAAATGATATCACAATTATAATAAAACACAATCACTTCAAAACAAAATGGTGGCTATTTTCAGTTGAAATAGTCATTTGATTGAAGAGAAGGAATTTCAATTACTTTTAACCATCAGCATTCAGATAAAACAAATTTTGAGAAAAATCGGAAATTCAATTACTTTTCCATGACTTAAACAAAATTTTCAATTTTCCTTGACTTTTCCAGTACTTGTCATGACCATGTGAACCCTGACTTGGTGAAAGTTAAATCAGGCAGACACTTTCATAATTGTCTTTACTGCTGGTTCTTGAGAGTAGCATATCTATTTTTTAGAAACGTTTTGGTGGATGGCATAAGCTTTTGATCCTCCATAAGATCGAACCCGCAGCATACAATGCAGGCAAATCCTCGAGCCATGGTTCTGTTTTCCTTCTTGGAATATTTTGAGGAGACCATTTTCCATTGTAAGACCCCCTCCAGTAGTGCACGTGAAAATTGTGCTCGCCAACAGAGAGGACTCTTCCAATGACAGGTTCCTTGTCCCAGTTGTCAAAGAAAAGAGCCACAAAGCAACCAACTTCAAGCTTGTCCAGAAAATCGTCAGTCATCTCGACGGGTGCTTCCCTCTCACGAGGATTTCTGTATCGTCCAGTGTAGATCTAGCATTAACAAAATAATAAATATTAATTTTAATTACAGTATGACCATAAATGTAAAATAGTATAGTAAACAGTATTTATTGCACATGAACTCTTAAATATTACCCTAGTGACCACCAGTTTTCTAAACAATATACCAGTATTTGGGAAATTTAACGGTGACATTTCAGCACCAAAGGGTACAGATCGAGACTTAAAGACCCTAACAGCCGGCAGCCGGCAGAATTAACCGGCTACTTCGGTCGTTTGTGCCGGCTACTTTTGTGATATATCTATTTTTTTTTCAAGACAAATTATTTGTTCCTTTACTGGCACAGATATATGAAAATGAAACTTATTTCCCATTGCAGTTTATTGACTTAAAAATAATCTGGTTGGCAGAGAGATACACGATTATTAGTTCATTACATTGAGTTCTGGGAATTAGATGTAGATAACCACTGAAGGCATGAGTTAATACAAATCAAATTGAAAAGTTACGATTACTTTTGGAGCTGACATTATTGGAAATTTGTGCTCCGAATCAAGGAAATTCTCTTTCTGGGGACTTAAAATGTAAAACTTTCCGGGGGGGGCATGCCCCCAGACCCCCCCTAGAAGGGATCGCCTTCGGCGCTCGATAATCATTATCCGGCTACTTAGACATTTTTGCCAGCTATGTGAAAAGTTGTGCACAGCCCTACAACATGTCATACAGTATCTTGCCTGTGGGATACTAATTAAAGAACAGTCTAAACTGTCTACTCAATCCTAAACTTTTGTGATGGTAATAAATTTTGGGATTGTAATGTGCACAGAGGTACATTGGCTTACCTCCTGTGTGGGCTGGACTTCCTTCTCTCTTAATTCTAAGAGATCGGGTGGGAGATGGGCAGAAGGAGGAGCTAACTCGGTTCTTCTTGCATTCTTCAACTACGTCACTGGCCATTCATAGCTCTCGGGAACAAACGTCAATCCATCAATCTTGCCCAGCCATTGTTCCCAGGTACTTGATGCTGGCTGGGGCATGTTAAGGTGGTATTTTGGTATGTCACGCTTCAGAGCTTCCACATCCAACTTGGTCAGTGATGGGGTAACAAGGTTGGGCTTTCCAGATGGCATAGACTGGTGAATCAAAAGGAATAAACAACTGGTGGGTGTAGGTCCATAGCAAGCATGTTGGTAAGCTAACATGTGGGGCCAAACATGTTAATGAAAGTCAGTCATGAATCAAAAACCATTATGGGACCACACAATATCTGTTTGTTGTGTGTGTGCACAACTAATTAATGTTCACTGAGTGATACAAATGTAACTAGGATATTTAGCTATAAATCTTCAAGTTAACAAACAGTGATACAATGAAACACTTATTAGATGGGCCAGGCTGGAAGGAAAAATATTCAGCTTTTTGTACAAATATGCAAGGTGCATGCTGTACATGGTACAACACAAGACAGACAAAAATTTAATATTTCACATTTGGCTCACCCACTCAATAAATAGTAAGGATGTTTCCAGAGTAAAATTTTCAGAGTAATGTTTACCTTCAGTACAACAAATGGCCCCTGCCACTGTTCGTGGCTCCAGTTCCAGTAGTACATTACAGCTTTGCCAGCATCATTCAGTTCAAACTTGAAGCACTTAGGGACCGTGTGTGCATGAAGCTCCACAACATGACTTTCAATCCATGATCTTATGTCATAAACTCGCTGAAGCAGATATGGCTTGGGGGTGGGATGGTTCATACAAAGTTCAAGTGCTCTCAGTAATTCTTAGCTTAAATTCCACTTGAGATTTTTCTAAGCTTACATTACGTGGAAAAAAGGAGTCTGTTGCTTGTATTAGGATAAATATGTGACTCGCAGAGATAGTCAATCACAGGCTATCTTACCTGCAATGGATGGTTTCATTTTGATCTGTTTGGCCGCTCCATCGACATGCTGGTCATCGTAAGTGCTTGCTGTTACACTCTCGTCGTCACTGTCTACCATATCCACAGAAACCGACTGACTGGCATTTTGAGGAGTAGACTCAACCATAGCTTCTTTAATTGGAGTGCAATCACTCCAGCGCTCCGATGTCGAATTACTGTCGTTCAGATCAACCCAACATTTGCTTGGTCACTTGGTGACGATCGCCTTTTGGCAGGTGTTCCGAGATCTACACTGCTCGAGTCCGAATCATGCATACAGATCAAGACATCTAGATTGACCTTTCTTTGGTGTGGAAGTGCAAACAGGCTCTAAATAGGTTTCAAAACTGCAATTTTTTTCTGCATGATTTCCGCGGGACACACTCATTTCTTCGGGACCAAGAAAGAGAAAGACGATGGACCGAAACACAGAATCAGCGGAAAGCAACTGGAAAGTGCGGGTCGCTTGCTTCGCTGTCAACAGTCTCTTATTCTGCTCTTATCCAATCAAACTACCTAAAGTCTAAACAAAGGCACCGATCGATTTCCGGTTAAAATCGCGCGACCTATAGCCTACTAGCTGAAAACAAAAGGTCAACTACATCTTCATTTTAATGTGTTAAAAGACCACCTCTAAAGCGTAAGCTAAGATGTCGACTACCAACAGATTTTGACAGCAGATTGCTTTGAAAAGGTAAGTAAGCTAAAATGAAACGAAATAACGTAACTTTTTCTGAATGGTGATACCGTAAGAACGTCCTTCTTGCCCAGCTTAAGTGATCAGTCGACCGGAAAGCGGTGTCTCTTATACGTTTACCAGTCGTTCATTTTGTTATTTATGTTAGTTTACTGTTGTATGTTTGCGGCACACCACTTTACGCTGTCCGTTCGTGTTGTGGCTTGACTAACAACACAACGGACGCCTAGAGACTTCACATTTTTTAAAATAGCGGACGCCGATCGACGCCGATTCGTATCTTGTCACGTCCACTAAATTCCAACTACTCTGTATTATTTTCAATGTCAAATCTTCTCTTCTAGCATACCGAAAAGGTCCCCTACGTAATCGACTTGTTCATCAAAGACATAAATAACACATTCTTTGATTATGCGGATAAGAAATTCCGAACTCGACGAGAGAACAATAGCGAGTTTGTTAACTTTCTCGCCAATAAATTGAGTTTACCTACGCGGCGGTCCTTGTTGGTCAAATCCATTGTTCGTCACTCTTGCGAAGCGTGGGAAATTTTAGCTTATAAAGAGAGTCGATCGTTTAAATTAAGAAAACTTTTACTAAAAGTTTGAGATACGACCAGCACGAGTACGAGCTTTAACATAATATGTTGAAGAATTTGATTTACAGGATAGTGAAATGTAAGCTGTTACAATGCGAATGAAATTTGGATCTAAACAATAGTGAATGAAATTTGGATCTAAACAAACGTGTACGTTCAGTATTTCCGCAAGCTCATGTGAGGCGATGACTGTGTTAACCGTCAGCGCTTTCATCCTCTCGATTTCTACGCTTTAAATTTATTCATTCGGGGAAAAATTGACGTCCTTGTAAGTTTCCGTAGAACGCCTTCAGTTCGAAATATTAACAAACTAATGCCATAAGCTTAATTGTTTTGTAGTTTAATGATTTCGGCGGGAAAGCTAGAAAGAGGGGCAAATTTGTTCTCACGGTTTAATTTTCTTGACTGAATGCGGCATTTCTTAAGGTTACACATTTTACTAACGGGTTTAGTTGTAACTGCGAAGTTCAGAGTAGCGCCCGAGTGTTCAACTCTGAAATTTTTAGCCCGTTTCACCTTTTTGAGAGCGCGAGGCTTCTTGTAAACATGGGGAAAAGTACTGTAGCTAAACTCTGCTGCATCAAAATTATATCCAATGCTGCTTATTTATTTAAGGGAGGGAAAAGAGTTCCACATTTTCAAAATATTGTCAAGGCCGAAGCCAACATATATGAAAGCAAGCAGGACTCATCAAGTTCAGTTTCAGCAGCGGGACAGTCGTCTGTTATAACGAAAATTGTTAAGGTAGTAAGCGAAACATGTTGAAGTAAGCTGTTAACCGTTCTGCTAAGGTTGAGGATCATTTTCAGAGTTGAATTAGTCGCTAATAATGGTTTTCCTGTGCCTTCAAAGCTGGAATTCGTACCCTCTGAAAGTGGCAGCTACCAGTTTGCTTCAGTCAACCCACATTACTTTAATCCTGTTGAGTGTGATGGCTCCTTCAAAAAGGCCTTGCAGAAGCAATAACTGAGAAGCGACAAGGACTAACTACCAATCAGCCTTCCAATGAAAGGCAACAGCAATCCAAAGCTCCTCAGAAAAGACAGCTCACCCCACGCTCTACTCAGATCCTCCCAGCAAAAAGCAAAAAGATAGAAGAGTCGAGTCATGTTGTAAAGCAGATAGAAGACAGATGCAATGAGTGTCAGTTGGATAGTAAGTACCGTAACTAGTTACAAACTTACAACTTGTATAACTGACTGAGAAAGTATAATATTGCCCTACATAATTTCCCCTGGCCACAGGCCTTGAAAGAAGAAATTAGAAGTGAGAATCATTTGTCTACATTTCAGTGGTTGCAGCATACTACAAATGGAAACTAAGGCGCCTTTTACATGGGTTATTTCATCCCGGGATGAGTTTCACCCCGGGATGACTTTCATCTCATCCCGGAATGACTTTCATCTCGGTGTCTGGTCATTTACCTGTAAGCGTTTACATGATTTGGAGCAAAAATGGGTTTGCCCTGGGATGATTTCATCCTGGTGCTGAAGACCGGATGAAATCATCCTGGGGCGAACACATTTTTGCTCCAAATCATGTAAACAGTCAAAGGTAAATGACCAGACACCGAGATGAAAGTCATCCCGGGATGAGATGAAGGTCATCCCGGGGTAAAACTCATCCCGGGATGAAATATAACTCATGTAAACGGCGCCTAAGTTATTCAGTGTAGTCAATGAAAGAGCATAAAGGGTTGAATCAGTCTTTTTTTTCAAAATTTGCATCAAAATGCACTAATTGTTTTTCTGAACTGAAATTAGTGCAGTGCACAGGCTCAAGTGTTAATGCTGAAGCATGTGATTCTTGGGACACATTTCAAGAAGATAGTTATCTCCCTCACCCAAGTCTCTCTCTTGTCTTGCTCTTTTTACACATGTTCATTCCCAAAATAGTGCACTACATCAGCTCTCCTTCAATGAACTTCACTGTTATGGATTTTTGACCACGATATTATTATGTTCTCAAGTCTGCCCTCTTCTGTTATTTTGATTTTTTCAGAAAAGACAAGGTGACAATACATGTACATGTGTAAATATTTTTAAAAGCAATTCAGTTCAGGATAAAATATACAGTAACAAACCTCTTCGAAATTTAAATCAAAGGGACAGGGACGAGTGTCTGTATCACAGAGGTATCAATTTAAATAATAAAAAGGTTAACAGTTATATACACATTGGTCCCTTTGGAACTGAGAACTGTCCCTTATAGAGTTTAGCGACAATGCATGTATTACAAAGAGTTCTCTAGAGATTTGCTTGTATTATATTATGACTGAATCAGCTTGAATAAGAAAAATCCTTAGTAATATTCAGCTCTGAGTAGAGTCTTTTAATCTGTTAGTCTTTTTAACATGAACGTACAAAAGTGTCATTTTTGGTGTACAGATGTTAATGTATTATTTGGCTGGATCTTGACCCAGTGTTTGCATTTTTTTCTTACACAGAATGTCCCAAATGTTATTAGTCTAGTGTGAAGATTGAACTACACAAAGTTAACCTCGTTTAATGTTGTACTGTTTTGCAATTTTCATGATGTCAAGGCAGTGAAAGACAAAGTGAAGGAGGAGGGTGCCACTGATACCCAGATAGGACATTTTTATGTCCAGAATTCACCATGCAGAAGTGAAAGCCAAGGTACATACACTGTATTATTCATTCTTGTTTTGCATGAAAGTAACTGTTAGTTAAATTACATCCAACCACAGTTGGCTTCTTCTTTGTTTTACCAGGTTGTCACATTCAGCTATTGGCCTTCTTTCCTACATCTGGCTAGATCTAATTATTAGGGGGTGACCTGAGATCACTTTTATCTTAATTTAAACGCTGTAAAGCAAAATAAATATTTAATACAAATGGAAAGTGCATTCATAAACCAAATTACCATTGCCATTTAATCGAGAAGTTTTCTAGGGTTTTTGTCTTCCTACCTTAAATAGTACTTTGTTGTGCATTATTTACCACTAATTTTGTTAAGAGCCTTTTTGGAAACAAAGCTGACTCATACGATTGTTATTGTGATTACCCTGTTTACAAATTGTGACATTTTTTTTAGTCTTGATATTATTAAACTTGTTTGATTGCTCTTTATGTTTTTTTTCAGGCCCTTACTTGATAGACTCCTTGACGACATTTTGTTATTGGACACTGGTCTGTGTCAAGGCAGGTCACGTGCAGACATGTATGTATTACAAGATCCAACCGGGACAATCTTGTCATAGTAGACCATGCCACAGACCAGCTGTTACCTTTGGAAGCTTACACCTGGCTGGTCAAGTACCTTTCAAGAGAAGGTGACACCGTAATTGATGTTGACAGCAGCAGTGGTAGTGCCTGTGTGGCAGCCCTTAAGGGAGGCAGAAATGGTGTGTGGATAAGCACTGCATCATCTGAACTGCAGCACACACTTCAGTGCAACATAAAGAAAAACTTTGCTGCACTAAGCAATCACGAAAGTAGTGAAATTGAGGAAAGTTCTGAAAATTCAGGAATTGATGACTGTGGAGTCTAAAGTAATAATTATTATATTTTTATGAATATGTCCACAATGTAGGCATCAGATGTATTGATTGCCAAATAGTCAATATTTAATATATTTTGAAGAACAACACAACACTTTTCACTTTCAAAAACATGTTTTGGCATCCCTGATGCCATCCTCAGTTGAAGGATGGCATCAGGGATGCCGAAACATGCCTGATCCCTTCAACTGAGGATGGCATCAGGGATGCCGAAACATGTTTTTGAAACTAAAAAGTGTTGTGTTGTTCTTCAAAATATTAACTTCTTTCTTGCTACCAAGACCTTTTAGTCAATATTTATAATTTAAAAGAAAAAAATTGAGCACCTTATGTTTTGATTGTTTATTGTTATTATTATTATTATTATTATTATTATTATTTCAATTGGATAAAAAGGTTTCATAATTTGATTGTTTCAAGAGCTAAACGTGTTGATAATTTACTATTATTATTATTATTATTATTATTATTATTATTATTAATTGGCCTGTGACATAAGCATGTGCTGCAGAAATTCTGTGCCTTAAGCTCTGAGTTAAGGCTGCAGAACTTCTGCAGCTTGTGTTCTGAGCAGGGGCCGCAAAAATTCTGCGGCTTATGTTCTGAGCAGGGGCCGCAGAAATTCTGCAGCTTAAGTATCCTGGGCAGGGGTCCCAGAAATTCTGCAGCTTGTGTTCTGAGCAGGGGCCGCAAAAATTCTGCGGCTTATGTTCTGAGCAGGGGCCGCAGAAATTCTGCGGCTTAAGTATCCTGGGCAGGGGTCGCAGAAATTCTGCGGCTTAAGTTCTGAGCAGGGGCCGCAAAAATTCTGCGGCTTATGTTCTGAAGAGAAGCCGCAGAAATTCTGCGGCTTAAGTATCCTGGGCAGGGGCCGCAGAAATTCTGCGGCTTAAGTTCTGAGGAGGGGCTACAGAGATTCTGCGGTTTAAGTTCTGAGCAGGGGCCTTAGAAATTATGTGGTCCCAGAATTGAGGCTGGGGACAGAAATACCATCGAAAGTGGGAATATAGTTCCATGAAATGTTAAAATTTCAATGCATAGAATATATGATGTAAATATAAAGTGTTTGGGATGTCCTTGTTACAACACTTGTGCAAGTTTCCCAATAGAATTCTCTGGACAGACCATGAAAGCAGGATGTCTCAATGAAGTTAATACTGCATGAACTACTTTTTAAATCAATTCTGTATGACTTTCTCATTTTAAGATGCCAATTGTACGGTTGTGATGGGAATAGCATTAAGTAGCATAATTTTTGATTGAGAATGTCGTATGACTAAGAACATCAACAAAATTGCAGTATTTTACCCTTTCATAAAGACAAGGTCGTATTATGTTCCTTGGTAAGTCTGAAATAAAGATGTGTTCTTAAAACTCACAGAAATACACTTTTCAGTGACCTAACATGTAATTAGCTCTGCACAGCCATACATCTTTAGAGAAAATGGTAATATTTTGCCGATTACCACTAAAAAATACCAACAAAAGAACCAAAGTTTGCTGAAATGTGCATTTTGGAAAAACACAAAATGTTTTGGAAGGCGTTATGGGACATTATCATAACAACAAAAACCACTAGATAGAGTAAAGGTACCTTCCTTGAATTAGGTACATTACGAGGTTTTCCGCAGATATTTTCCTGCGATGGACATTCACTTCGAGTGTGTTTCATTAGTGTACATTTTGGTGACACGATTCAACGGCTCACCACAACGGGTCACCATGTTTCCAACAGCTTTTGTGTTGAATCTTTAGGTAGTTGTAATAAGAGAAGAGAAAAAATCGAAAAAAAATATACGTAGTTTTATTTCGCGCAGTTTGAAGGCTTTTTAACTCTGTGCGATTTTTTTATTAGCGTTTTGAGCATGGTGACACTGCTACTCATGAAAAAAGAAATCATCCTTTCTTTATTTAATTAACTAGCGGTGACCCGTGTACACGCGAACCACAACGTCCCATTTCAACGGTTGAAGCCAATTCTTTCTCAAATTATAGTGGTGTGAGAGTTCAACGCTTTTATCCCCATCATTTTAGTGAACTGCTTTGTTTGCAGGCCATGTTTAAAGGTTTATATGTGGTCAAAAGATTGCTAATCGGTGTCACCATTTCGAGTTAACCTGATTAAGAGAGAATGTAAACACAGCGCTTGAAGTTTGTACGTTGGCCATTTCACATCTGTTCGCATAGAATTACTGTAAGTCAAGAATTTACGTTGTAAGAAAATAACTGGCCTTTAATACTCAGTGCTAACAAATAGGGGACATTATATTTGGGAACATAACAACAATTGTTAGTGCAGTGGACAAATCCGTGCACGTTTTTTAGGCTAGAAGACTCCGTGAACTTGATTATAGATAATATTTCAGTTCCGATTGCAACTGAACGGTCACTGTTTTTACATGTTCTTAAATTAGAGAAAACCCAGCTTCTAGCATAGTTCTCTTACGAGGACTTGTCCCCTCCCTCTTCCGAAGTCACTTTATCGCCCTCAGAATTTGTCCTCTCTGCCTTGCACCTAACGTCAGTGAAGGTCCCGTTTTCCTATATTCCTTAGACTCCTTGTTTCTAGGGAGGACTTCTGTCGTCAGCCACTACACCCTTTCCCTAGAAACACGGCACATTAGAACTTTTCTCCGTATTTGCAAACCCTGAATTTGACAAAGTAAACATGTGCTGGGGTCACGCCATCAACCCAGATTTGAATACCAGGCTTTACACTTTGCTCTTTTTCGCCTTCCTTTTCTGGTATGATTATTTTCAGGAAACACGTCCATCGCAACGTACAGGCCCCGTTATATTCAAAGCGAAAGAAAAACTAATACTTTCCTTTAATTGCATTAAATCAATGGTGATAGAAATATTGCCGCATTGCTGAGTGCGTCACGGCCTTCCCGCCGTTTGTGACCGGACTACAAACTAACGACCCCTACCTGTCAACACCTCTTCAAATTTCTGCTTCTTGACACGTCTTTAAAGAGCAATTTATGGTATATGCTCCATGTAAGGCTGTATTGGCGGGAAAATTGCTGCGAAGCGTGACAATGTTTCCGTGTTGGTTTTTGCACTGCAACATGGGACATTATCATAACAACAAAAACCACTAGATAGAGTAAAGGTAGCTTCCTTGAATTAGGTACATTACGAGGTTTTCCGCAGATATTTTCCTGCGATGGACATTCACTTCGAGTGTGTTTCATTAGTGTACATTTTGGTGACACGATTCAACGGGTCACCACAACGGGTCACCATGTTTCCAACAGCTTTTGTGTTGAATCTTTAGGTAGTTGTAATAAGAGAAGAGAAAAAATCGAAAGAAAAATATACGTAGTTTTATTTCGCGCAGTTTGAAGGCTTTTTAACTCTGTGCGATTTTTTAATTAGCGTTTTGAGCATGGTGACACTGCTACTCATGAAAAAAGAAATCATCCATTCTATATTTAATTAACTAACGGTGACCCGTGTACACGCGAACCACAGCGTCCCATTTCAACGGTTGAAGCCAATTCTTTCTCAAATTATAGAGGTGTGAGAGTTCAACGCTTTTATCCCCATCATTTTAGTGAACTGCTTTGTTTGCAGGCCATGTTTAAAGGTTTATGTGTGGTCAAAAGATTGCTAATCGGTGTCACCATTTCGAGTTAACCTGATTAAGAGAGAATGTAAACACAGCGCTTGAAGTTTGTACGTTGGCCATTTCACATCTGTTCGCATACAATTACTGTAAGTCAAGAATTTACGTTGTAAGAAAATAACTGGCCTTAATACTCAGTGCTAACAAATAGGGGACATTATATTTGGGAACATAACAACAATTGTTAGTGCAGTGGATAAATCCGTGCACGTTTTTTAGGCTAGAAGACTCCGTGAACTTGATTATAGATAATATTTCAGTTCCGATTGCAACTGAACGGTCACTGTTTTTACAAGTTCTTAAATTAGAGAAAACCCAGCTTCTAGCATAGTTCTTTTACGAGGACTTGTCCCCTCCCTCTTCCGAAGTCACTTTATCGCCCTCAGAATTTGTCCTCTCTGCCTTGCACCTAACGTCAGTGAAGGTCCCGTTTTCCTATATTCCTTAGACTCCTTGTTTCTAGGGAGGACTTCTGTCGTCAGCCACTACACCCTTTCCCTAGAAACACGGCACATTAGAACTTTTCTCCGTATTTGCAAACCCTGAATTTGACAAAGTAAACATGTGCTGGGGTCACGCTATCAACCCAGATTTGAATACCAGGCTTTACACTTTGCTCTTTTTCCCTTTCCTTTTCTGGTATGATTATTTTTAGGAAACAGGTCCATCGCAACGTACAGGCCCCGTTATATTCAAAGCGAAAGAAAAACTAATACTTTCCTTTAATTGCATTAAATCAATGGTGATAGAAATATTGCCGCATTGCTGAGTGCGTCACGGCCTTCCCGCCGTTTGTGACCGGACTACAAACTAACGACCCCTACCTGTCAACACCTCTTCAAATTTCTGCTTCTTGACACACTACCAGACAAAAATAGTTGGGACACTTCAAGTGAACGCTATTGTTTTTCCTTTTCGTGCTCCCCTTCTCCCTCTCAATGTTGTTAACCGTAGTTTAGTCACCCTATCTTGTACGCCAACATTGAGGGGGAAGCAGACGGGAAAGTGTCCCAACAATTCCGACTGGTAGTGTCTTTAAAGAGCAATTTATGGTATATGCTCCATGTAAGGCTGTATTGGCGGGAAAATTGCTGCGAAGCGTGACAATGTTTCCGTGTTGGGTTTTCCACTCCAACATGGGACATTATCATAACAACAAAAACCACTAGATAGAGTAAAGGTAGCTTCCTTGAATTAGGTACATTACGAGGTTTTCCGCAGACATTTTCCTGCGATGGACATTCACTTCGAGTGTGTTTCATTAGTGTACATTTTGGTGACATGATTCAACGGGTCACCACAACGGGTCACCATGTTTCCAACAGCTTTTGTGTTGAATCTTTAGGTAGTTGTAATAAGAGAAGAGAAAAAATCGAAAGAAAAATATACGTAGTTTTATTTCGCGCAGTTTGAAGGCTTTTTAACTCTGTGCAATTTTTTTATTAGTGTTTTGAGCATGGTGACACTGCTACTCATGAAAAAAGAAATCATCCATTCTTTATTTAATTAACTAACGGTGACCCGTGTACACGCGAACCACAGCGTCCCATTTCAACGGTTGAAGCCAATTCATTCTCAAATTATAGAGGTGTGAGAGTTCAACGCTTTTATCCCCATCATTTTAGTGAACTGCTTTGTTAGCAGGCCATCTTTAAAGGTTTATATGTGGTCAAAAGATTGCTAATCGGTGTCACCATTTCGAGTTAACTTGATTAAGAGAGAATGTAAACACAGCCCTTGAAGTTTGTACGTTGGCCATTTCACATCTGTTCGCATAGAATTACTGTAAGTCAAGAATTTACGTTGTAAGAAAATAATACTCAGTGCTAACAAATAGGGGACATTATATTTGGGAACATAACAATTGTTAGTGCAGTGGATAAATGCGTGCACGTTTTTTAGGCTTGAAGACTCCGTGAACTTGATTATAGATAATATTTCAGTTCCGATTGCAATTGAACGGTCACTGTTTTTACAAGTTCTTAAATTAAAGTAAACCCAGCTTCTAGCATAGTTCTTTTACGAGGACTTGTCCCCTCCCTCTTCCGAAGTCACTTTATCGCCCTCAGAATTTGTCCTCTCTGCTTTGCACCTAACGTCAGTGAAGGTCCCGTTTTCCTATATTCCTTAGACTCCTTGTTTCTAGGGAGGACTTCTGTCGTCAGCCACTACACCCTTTCCCTAGAAACACGGCACATTAGAACTTTTCTCCGTATTTGCAAACCCTGAATTTGACAAAGTAAACATGTGCTGGGGTCACGCTATCAACCCAGATTTGAATACCAGGCTTTACACTTTGCTCTTTTTCCCCTTCCTTTTCTGGTATGATTATTTTCAGGAAACAGGTCCATCGCAACGTACAGGCCCCGTTATATTCAAAGCGAAAGAAAAACTAATACTTTCCTTTAATTGCATAAAATCAATGGTGATAGAAATATTGCCGCATTGCTGAGTGCGTCACGGTCTTTCCGCCGTTTGTGACCGGACTACAAACTAACGACCCCTACCTGTCAACACCTCTTCAAATTTCTGCTTCTTGACACACTACCAGACAAAAATAGTTGGGACACTTCAAGTGAACGCTATTGTTTTTTCCTTTTCGTGCTCCCCTTCTCCCTCTCAATGTTGTTAACCGCAGTTTAGTCACCCTATCTTGTACGCCAACATTGAGGGGGAAGCAGACGGGAAAGTGTCCCAACAATTCCGACTGGTAGTGTCTTTAAAGAGCAATTTATGGTATATGCTCCATGTAAGGCTGTATTTGCGGGAAAATTGCTGCGAAGCGTGACAATGTTTCCGTGTTGGGTTTTCCACTCCAACATGGGACATTATCATAACAACAAAAACCACTAGATAGAGTAAAGGTAGCTTCCTTGAATTAGGTACATTACGAGGTTTTCCGCAGATATTTTCCTGCGATGGACATTCACTTCGAGTGTGTTTCATTAGTGTACATTTTGGTGACACGATTCAACGGGTCACCACAACGGGTCACCATGTTTCCAACAGCTTTTGTGTTGAATCTTTAGGTAGTTGTAATAAGAGAAGAGAAAAATTCGAAAGAAAAATATACGTAGTTTTATTTCGCGCAGTTTGAAGGCTTTTTAACTCTGTGCGCTTTTTTTATTAGCGTTTTGCGCATGGTGACACTGCTACTCATGAAAAAAGAAATCATCCATTCTTTAGTTAATTAACTAACGGTGACCCGTGTACACGCGAACCACAACGTCCCATTTCAACGGTTGAAGCCAATTCTTTCTCAAATTATAGAGGTGTGAGAGTTCAACGCTTTTATCCCCATCGTTTTAGTGAACTGCTTTGTTTGCAGGCCATGTTTAAAGGTTTATATGTGGTCAAAAGATTGCTAATCGGTGTCACCATTTCGAGTTAACTTGATTAAGAGAGAATGTAAACACAGCGCTTGAAGTTTGTATACGTTGGCCATTTCACATCTGTTCGCATAGAATTACTGTAAGTCAAGAATTTACGTTGTAAGAAAATAATTGGCCTTAATACTCAGTGCTAACAAATAGGGGACATTATATTTGGGAACATAACAACAATTGTTAGTGCAGTGGATAAATGCGTGCACGTTTTTTAGGCTTGAAGACTCCGTGAACTTGATTATAGATAATATTTCAGTTCCGATTGCAATTGAACGGTCACTGTTTTTACAAGTTCTTAAATTAGAGAAAACCCAGCTTCTAGCATAGTTCTTTTACGAGGACTTGTCCCCTCCCTCTTCCGAAGTCACTTTATCGCCCTCAGAATTTGTCCTCTCTGCCTTGCACCTAACGTCAGTGAAGGTCCCGTTTTCCTATATTCCTTAGACTCCTTGTTTCTAGGGAGGACTTCTGTCGTCAGCCACTACACCCTTTCCCTAGAAACACGGCACATTAGAACTTTTCTCCGTATTTGCAAACCCTGAATTTGACAAAGTAAACATGTGCTGGGGTCACGCTATCAACCCAGATTTGAATACCAGGCTTTACACTTTGCTCTTTTTCCCCTTCCTTTTCTGGTATGATTATTTTCAGGAAACAGGTCCATCGCAACGTACAGGCCCCGTTATATTCAAAGCGAAAGAAAAACTAATACTTTCCTTTAATTGCATTAAATCAATGGTGATAGAAATATTGCCGCATTGCTGAGTACGTCACGGCCTTCGCGCCGTTTGTGACCGGACTACAAACTAACGACCCCTACCTGTCAACACCTCTTCAAATTTCTGCTTCTTGACACACTACCAGACAAAAATAGTTGGGACACTTCAAGTGAACGCTATTGTTTTTCCTTTTCGTGCTCCCCTTCTCCCTCTCAATGTTGTTAACCGTAGTTTAGTCACCCTATCTTGTACGCCAACATTGAGGGGGAAGCAGACGGGAAAGTGTCCCAACAATTCCGACTGGTAGTGTCTTTAAAGAGCAATTTATGGTATATGCTCCATGTAAGGCTGTATTGGCGGGAAAATTGCTGCGAAGCGTGACAATGTTTCCGTGTTGGTTTTTGCACTGCAACATGGGACATTATCATAACAACAAAAACCACTAGATAGAGTAAAGGTAGCTTCCTTGAATTAGGTACATTACGAGGTTTTCCGCAGATATTTTCCTGCGATGGACATTCACTTCGAGTGTGTTTCATTAGTGTACATTTTGGTGACACGATTCAACGGGTCACCACAACGGGTCACCATGTTTCCAACAGCTTTTGTGTTGAATCTTTAGGTAGTTGTAATAAGAGAAGAGAAAAAATCGAAAGAAAAATATACGTAGTTTTATTTCGCGCAGTTTGAAGGCTTTTTCACTCTGTGCAATTTTCTAATTAGCGTTTTGAGCATGGTGACACTGCTACTCATGAAAAAAGAAATCATCCATTCTATATTTAATTAACTAACGGTGACCCGTGTACACGCGAACCACAGCGTCCCATTTCAACGGTTGAAGCCAATTCTTTCTCAAATTATAGTGGTGTGAGAGTTCAACGCTTTTATCCCCATCATTTTAGTGAACTGCTTTGTTTGCAGGCCATGTTTAAAGGTTTATATGTGGTCAAAAGATTGCTAATCGGTGTCACCATTTCGAGTTAACTTGATTAAGAGAGAATGTAAACACAGCGCTTGAAGTTTGTATACGTTGGCCATTTCACATCTGTTCGCATAGAATTACTGTAAGTCAAGAATTTACGTTGTAAGAAAATAATTGGCCTTAATACTCAGTGCTAACAAATAGGGGACATTATATTTGGGAACATAACAACAATTGTTAGTGCAGTGGATAAATGCGTGCACGTTTTTTAGGCTTGAAGACTCCGTGAACTTGATTATAGATAATATTTCAGTTCCGATTGCAATTGAACGGTCACTGTTTTTACAAGTTCTTAAATTAGAGAAAACCCAGCTTCTAGCATAGTTCTTTTACGAGGACTTGTCCCCTCCCTCTTCCGAAGTCACTTTATCGCCCTCAGAATTTGTCCTCTCTGCCTTGCACCTAACGTCAGTGAAGGTCCCGTTTTCCTATATTCCTTAGACTCCTTGTTTCTAGGGAGGACTTCTGTCGTCAGCCACTACACCCTTTCCCTAGAAACACGGCACATTAGAACTTTTCTCCGTATTTGCAAACCCTGAATTTGACAAAGTAAACATGTGCTGGGGTCACGCTATCAACCCAGATTTGAATACCAGGCTTTACACTTTGCTCTTTTTCCCCTTCCTTTTCTGGTATGATTATTTTCAGGAAACAGGTCCATCGCAACGTACAGGCCCCGTTATATTCAAAGCGAAAGAAAAACTAATACTTTCCTTTAATTGCATTAAATCAATGGTGATAGAAATATTGCCGCATTGCTGAGTACGTCACGGCCTTCGCGCCGTTTGTGACCGGACTACAAACTAACGACCCCTACCTGTCAACACCTCTTCAAATTTCTGCTTCTTGACACACTACCAGACAAAAATAGCTGGGACACTTCAAGTGAACGCTATTGTTTTTCCTTTTCGTGCTCCCCTTCTCCCTCTCAATGTTGTTAACCGTAGTTTAGTCACCCTATCTTGTACGCCAACATTGAGGGGGAAGCAGACGGGAAAGTGTCCCAACAATTCCGACTGGTAGTGTCTTTAAAGAGCAATTTATGGTATATGCTCCATGTAAGGCTGTATTGGCGGGAAAATTGCTGCGAAGCGTGACAATGTTTCCGTGTTGGTTTTTGCACTCCAACATGGGACATTATCATAACAACAAAAACCACTAGATAGAGTAAAGGTAGCTTCCTTGAATTAGGTACATTACGAGGTTTTCCGCAGATATTTTCCTGCGATGGACATTCACTTCGAGTGTGTTTCATTAGTGTACATTTTGGTGACACGATTCAACGGGTCACCACAACGGGTCACCATGTTTCCAACAGCTTTTGTGTTGAATCTTTAGGTAGTTGTAATAAGAGAAGAGAAAAAATCGAAAGAAAAATATACGTAGTTTTATTTCGCGCAGTTTGAAGGCTTTTTAACTCTGTGCAATTTTCTAATTAGCGTTTTGAGCATGGTGACACTGCTACTCATGAAAAAAGAAATCATCCATTCTATATTTAATTAACTAACGGTGACCCGTGTACACGCGAACCACAGCGTCCCATTTCAACGGTTGAAGCCAATTCTTTCTCAAATTATAGAGGTGTGAGAGTTCAACGCTTTTATCCCCATCATTTTAGTGAACTGCTTTGTTTGCAGGCCATGTTTAAAGGTTTATATGTGGTCAAAAGATTGCTAATCGGTGTCACCATTTCGAGTTAACCTGATTAAGAGAGAATGTAAACACAGCGCTTGAAGTTTGTACGTTGGCCATTTCACATCTGTTCGCATACAATTACTGTAAGTCAAGAATTTACGTTGTAAGAAAATAACTGGCCTTAATACTCAGTGCTAACAAATAGGGGACATTATATTTGGGAACATAACAACAATTGTTAGTGCAGTGGATAAATGCGTGCACGTTTTTTAGGCTAGAAGACTCCGTGAACTTGATTATAGATAATATTTCAGTTCCGATTGCAACTGAACGGTCACTGTTTTTACAAGTTCTTAAATTAGAGAAAACCCAGCTTCTAGCATAGTTCTTTTACGAGGACTTGTCCCCTCCCTCTTCCGAAGTCACTTTATCGCCCTCAGAATTTGTCCTCTCTGCCTTGCACCTAACGTCAGTGAAGCTCCCGTTTTCCTATATTCCTTAGACTCCTTGTTTCTAGGGAGGACTTCTGTCGTCAGCCACTACACCCTTTCCCTAGAAACACGGCACATTAGAACTTTTCTCCGTATTTGCAAACCCTGAATTTGACAAAGTAAACATGTGCTGGGGTCACGCTATCAACCCAGATTTGAATACCAGGCTTTACACTTTGCTCTTTTTCCCCTTCCTTTTCTGGTATGATTATTTTTAGGAAACAGGTCCATCGCAACGTACAGGCCCCGTTATATTCAAAGCGAAAGAAAAACTAATACTTTCCTTTAATTGCATTAAATCAATGGTGATAGAAATATTGCCGCATTGCTGAGTGCGTCACGGCCTTCCCGCCGTTTGTGACCGGACTACAAACTAACGACCCCTACCTGTCAACACCTCTTCAAATTTCTGCTTCTTGACACACTACCAGACAAAAATAGTTGGGACACTTCAAGTAAACGCTATTGTTTTTCCTTTTCGTGCTCCCCTTCTCCCTCTCAATGTTGTTAACCGTAGTTTAGTCACCCTATCTTGTACGCCAACATTGAGGGGGAAGCAGACGGGAAAGTGTCCCAACAATTCCGACTGGTAGTGTCTTTAAAGAGCAATTTATGGTATATGCTCCATGTAAGGCTGTATTGGCGGGAAAATTGCTGCGAAGCGTGACAATGTTTCCGTGTTGGGTTTTCCACTCCAACATGGGACATTATCATAACAACAAAAACCACTAGATAGAGTAAAGGTAGCTTCCTTGAATTAGGTACATTACGAGGTTTTCCGCAGACATTTTCCTGCGATGGACATTCACTTCGAGTGTGTTTCATTAGTGTACATTTTGGTGACATGATTCAACGGGTCACCACAACGGGTCACCATGTTTCCAACAGCTTTTGTGTTGAATCTTTAGGTAGTTGTAATAAGAGAAGAGAAAAAATCGAAAGAAAAATATACGTAGTTTTATTTCGCGCAGTTTGAAGGCTTTTTAACTCTGTGCAATTTTTTTATTAGTGTTTTGAGCATGGTGACACTGCTACTCATGAAAAAAGAAATCATCCATTCTTTATTTAATTAACTAACGGTGACCCGTGTACACGCGAACCACAGCGTCCCATTTCAACGGTTGAAGCCAATTCATTCTCAAATTATAGAGGTGTGAGAGTTCAACGCTTTTATCCCCATCATTTTAGTGAACTGCTTTGTTAGCAGGCCATCTTTAAAGGTTTATATGTGGTCAAAAGATTGCTAATCGGTGTCACCATTTCGAGTTAACTTGATTAAGAGAGAATGTAAACACAGCCCTTGAAGTTTGTACGTTGGCCATTTCACATCTGTTCGCATAGAATTACTGTAAGTCAAGAATTTACGTTGTAAGAAAATAATACTCAGTGCTAACAAATAGGGGACATTATATTTGGGAACATAACAATTGTTAGTGCAGTGGATAAATGCGTGCACGTTTTTTAGGCTTGAAGACTCCGTGAACTTGATTATAGATAATATTTCAGTTCCGATTGCAATTGAACGGTCACTGTTTTTACAAGTTCTTAAATTAGAGAAAACCCAGCTTCTAGCATAGTTCTTTTACGAGGACTTGTCCCCTCCCTCTTCCGAAGTCACTTTATCGCCCTCAGAATTTGTCCTCTCTGCCTTGCACCTAACGTCAGTGAAGGTCCCGTTTTCCTATATTCCTTAGACTCCTTGTTTCTAGGGAGGACTTCTGTCGTCAGCCACTACACCCTTTCCCTAGAAACACGGCACATTAGAACTTTTCTCCGTATTTGCAAACCCTGAATTTGACAAAGTAAACATGTGCTGGGGTCACGCTATCAACCCAGATTTGAATACCAGGCTTTACACTTTGCTCTTTTTCCCCTTCCTTTTCTGGTATGATTATTTTCAGGAAACAGGTCCATCGCAACGTACAGGCCCCGTTATATTCAAAGCGAAAGAAAAACTAATACTTTCCTTTAATTGCATTAAATCAATGGTGATAGAAATATTGCCGCATTGCTGAGTACGTCACGGCCTTCGCGCCGTTTGTGACCGGACTACAAACTAACGACCCCTACCTGTCAACACCTCTTCAAATTTCTGCTTCTTGACACACTGTCTTTAAAGAGCAATTTATGGTATATGCTCCATGTAAGGCTGTATTGGCGGGAAAATTGCTGCGAAGCGTGACAATGTTTCCGTGTTGGTTTTTGCACTGCAACATGGGACATTATCATAACAACAAAAACCACTAGATAGAGTAAAGGTAGCTTCCTTGAATTAGGTACATTACGAGGTTTTCCGCGGATATTTTCCTGCGATGGACATTCACTTCGAGTGTGTTTCATTAGTGTACATTTTGGTGACATGATTCAACGGGTCACCACAACGGGTCACCATGTTTCCAACAGCTTTTGTGTTGAATCTTTAGGTAGTTGTAATAAGAGAAGAGAAAAAATCGAAAGAAAAATATACGTAGTTTTATTTCGCGCAGTTTGAACGCTTTTTAACTCTGTGCAATTTTTTTATTAGTGTTTTGAGCATGGTGACACTGCTACTCATGAAAAAAGAAATCATCCATTCTTTATTTAATTAACTAACGGTGACCCGTGTACACGCGAACCACAGCGTCCCATTTCAACGGTTGAAGCCAATTCATTCTCAAATTATAGAGGTGTGAGAGTTCAACGCTTTTATCCCCATCACTTTAGTGAACTGCTTTGTTAGCAGGCCATCTTTAAAGGTTTATATGTGGTCAAAAGATTGCTAATCGGTGTCACCATTTCGAGTTAACTCGATTAAGAGAGAATGTAAACACAGCCCTTGAAGTTTGTACGTTGGCCATTTCACATCTGTTCGCATAGAATTACTGTAAGTCAAGAATTTACGTTGTAAGAAAATAATACTCAGTGCTAACAAATAGGGGACATTATATTTGGGAACATAACAACAATTGTTAGTGCAGTGGATAAATGCGTGCACGTTTTTTAGGTTTGAAGACTCCGTGAACTTGATTATAGATAATATTTCAGTTCCGATTGCAATTGAACGGTCACTGTTTTTACAAGTTCTTAAATTAAAGTAAACCCAGCTTCTAGCATAGTTCTTTTACGAGGACTTGTCCCCTCCCTCTTCCGAAGTCACTTTATCGCCCTCAGAATTTGTCCTCTCTGCCTTGCACCTAACGTCAGTGAAGGTCCCGTTTTCCTATATTCCTTAGACTCCTTGTTTCTAGGGAGGACTTCTGTCGTCAGCCACTACACCCTTTCCCTAGAAACACGGCACATTAGAACTTTTCTCCGTATTTGCAAACCCTGAATTTGACAAAGTAAACATGTGCTGGGGTCACGCTATCAACCCAGATTTGAATACCAGGCTTTACACTTTGCTCTTTTTCCCCTTCCTTTTCTGGTATGATTATTTTCAGGAAACAGGTCCATCGCAACGTACAGGCCCCGTTATATTCAAAGCGAAAGAAAAACTAATACTTTCCTTTAATTGCATAAAATCAATGGTGATAGAAATATTGCCGCATTGCTGAGTGCGTCACGGCCTTTCCGCCGTTTGTGACCGGACTACAAACTAACGACCCCTACCTGTCAACACCTCTTCAAATTTCTGCTTCTTGACACACTACCAGACAAAAATAGTTGGGACACTTCAAGTGAACGCTATTGTTTTTTCCTTTTCGTGCTCCCCTTCTCCCTCTCAATGTTGTTAACCGCAGTTTAGTCACCCTATCTTGTACGCCAACATTGAGGGGGAAGCAGACGGGAAAGTGTCCCAACAATTCCGACTGGTAGTGTCTTTAAAGAGCAATTTATGGTATATGCTCCATGTAAGGCTGTATTGGCGGGAAAATTGCTGCGAAGCGTGACAATGTTTCCGTGTTGGTTTTTGCACTCCAACATGGGACATTATCATAACAACAAAAACCACTAGATAGAGTAAAGGTAGCTTCCTTGAATTAGGTACATTACGAGGTTTTCCGCAGATATTTTCCTGCGATGGACATTCACTTCGAGTGTGTTTCATTAGTGTACATTTTGGTGACACGATTCAACGGGTCACCACAACGGGTCACCATGTTTCCAACAGCTTTTGTGTTGAATCTTTAGGTAGTTGTAATAAGAGAAGAGAAAAAATCGAAAGAAAAATATACGTAGTTTTATTTCGCGCAGTTTGAAGGCTTTTTAACTCTGTGCGCTTTTTTTATTAGCGTTTTGAGCATGGTGACACTGCTACTCATGAAAAAAGAAATCATCCATTCTTTAGTTAATTAACTAACGGTGACCCGTGTACACGCGAACCACAACGTCCCATTTCAACGGTTGAAGCCAATTCTTTCTCAAATTATAGAGGTGTGAGAGTTCAACGCTTTTATCCCCATCGTTTTAGTGAACTGCTTTGTTTGCAGGCCATGTTTAAAGGTTTATATGTGGTCAAAAGATTGCTAATCGGTGTCACCATTTCGAGTTAACTTGATTAAGAGAGAATGTAAACACAGCGCTTGAAGTTTGTACGTTGGCCATTTCACATCTGTTCGCATACAATTACTGTAAGTCAAGAATTTACGTTGTAAGAAAATAATTGGCCTTAATACTCAGTGCTAACAAATAGGGGACATTATATTTGGGAACATAACAACAATTGTTAGTGCAGTGGATAAATGCGTGCACGTTTTTTAGGCTTGAAGACTCCGTGAACTTGATTATAGATAATATTTCAGTTCCGATTGCAATTGAACGGTCACTGTTTTTACAAGTTCTTAAATTAGAGAAAACCCAGCTTCTAGCATAGTTCTTTTACGAGGACTTGTCCCCTCCCTCTTCCGAAGTCACTTTATCGCCCTCAGAATTTGTCCTCTCTGCCTTGCACCTAACGTCAGTGAAGGTCCCGTTTTCCTATATTCCTTAGACTCCTTGTTTCTAGGGAGGACTTCTGTCGTCAGCCACTACACCCTTTCCCTAGAAACACGGCACATTAGAACTTTTCTCCGTATTTGCAAACCCTGAATTTGACAAAGTAAACATGTGCTGGGGTCACGCTATCAACCCAGATTTGAATACCAGGCTTTACACTTTGCTCTTTTTCCCCTTCCTTTTCTGGTATGATTATTTTCAGGAAACAGGTCCATCGCAACGTACAGGCCCCGTTATATTCAAAGCGAAAGAAAAACTAATACTTTCCTTTAATTGCATTAAATCAATGGTGATAGAAATATTGCCGCATTGCTGAGTGCGTCACGGCCTTCCCGCCGTTTGTGACCGGACTACAAACTAACGACCCCTACCTGTCAACACCTCTTCAAATTTCTGCTTCTTGACACACTACCAGACAAAAATAGTTGGGACACTTCAAGTGAACGCTATTGTTTTTTCCTTTTCGTGCTCCCCTTCTCCCTCTCAATGTTGTTAACCGCAGTTTAGTCACCCTATCTTGTACGCCAACATT
Organism: Siderastrea siderea; assembly: GCA_964030785.1. Classification (NCBI taxonomy): domain Eukaryota; kingdom Metazoa; phylum Cnidaria; class Anthozoa; order Scleractinia; family Rhizangiidae; genus Siderastrea; species Siderastrea siderea. The sequence continues at coordinate 24,556,847 of OZ034977.1, forward strand.
GAGGGGGCAAGCAGACGGGAAAGTGTCCCAACAATTCCGACTGGTAGTGTAGTTCAAAGCTATATGAAGAGAGATTTAAAGGCATACGTCGAAAAACAGTAATCAAATGGAGTTCTAAGATGATTGCCTTTCTTGCACTGGCCATCATCATACACACAGCTTCTGGTACTGTCGCTTAGAATATTATTAAAACTGAACATACAACACAGAACTCACCAATTGCAAAGCTTGAAAATTGTTGCATGGTGTCTGAGAACACATTATTTGGTCTCTGTCACTGTGGTACGCCACCCAAAAGAAAGCAGACAAATAAGTTAGAACAAATTGGGACTTCAACATTCCTTGCTTTAAGAGCTGATTATTTTCTTAGTAAAAAATTGTGTATTATGAATGGATGAATCTGAT
>OZ034977.1:24557451-24780451 GCA_964030785.1 Siderastrea siderea
CGTTGAAAAAGGGTGGAAAACCACCTCCCAATCGCAAATTCGAGTTAAGTACGGATAAATACAGATGTAGTGCATAAACATATCCAAGGATCGGTCAGAATGCATGTAACAAGCCCCAGCTTCATCGTCGGTTTCCGTATGACAAGCTAGCATCATTGACACACTAATATTTTAAAACCAAAAACGAAGCTCAAAATGGAGTTTTAGGAAGACTTAATGATTAAGCTTAAGCTTATGTTTACCGGCACGTTTAGAAAACTCGTTTTCATAAAGTAAGAAGGGACGAGAAATGAAAACCCTGATTAGAAACGCTTGTTTATGGCGCTTTCAATGGTAAATGTCAAAGAGACTTACCTTTGTAATATCCATGTAAGCCTTAGTTAAGTCAAAAAGTAGAAAAATTATTCTCCGAAAGGTCTTCCAAACGCGGCGGTATCTTTTCTCTCCCGACTCACTTTTTACGCGTCAGTTCTATCTTGGTTGTGATTGGCCAAAGAGAGGCATGCCCGGCAAGCGGCGAAAACGGCGGGAAACTGGCTACCTCTGCTCCAGTCTCTTTTCGTCCGGGCTTTAAGCAGGCAGCCATTTTGTTCGATGCGGTCAGGATCAGTGAAGGTGTTGAAAAGTTAAAAGCTGATCTTTGGGGATCTTGTGAATTTTTGTTCATCTGAGGAGTGTATAGAACTGGTATCTGCCCTAAAAAGAAGTGATCGTAAGGGACAAACATGAAGGATAAAAAAATTCGTGTCTGACATTGGCTGAGCTTCAGAGCAAGGTGAATATCGAATGCCATCCTGCGTTTTGTAAGTGAACTCGAGCGAACTTCCAGATTATTAAGTGTTTAAAAAACATTGCTGAACCACCCAATCGACCCAGTACCGTGGTTGTTTTTGAACAAGACAAGTAAGCAACTGGAAAGAACGATACCAAAGGTGAGTACATGTATCAACAGTACTGTATACGTCACAGACACATGTCAGAAACATGTTTTTAACCATTTTGTTTTTCGTTTTTACCTTTCCACGAATCATGAGAGGCTTAAGCCGGATTAGGAAAATAAATACCCACTGTTTAGGTATTTTTTAACCTAAATCTCTGTAGGAGTTACAACAAAAACCACCCTATGTTAAAAAGCAGATCAGAAACATCAATCTTAAGAGAAAGGTGTCAATCACTACTGGGAGCAACCCTGTGAAAAGCATGTGAAGTACATGTGAAAACCATGTGAATTTTACTTAAGTTTTCACAGGGAGTTCACAGGGTTTTCACATGGTTTTTCTCACCTCATTTCACAGAAATGTGAAATACCATGTGAAAGAACCATGTGAAACACCTGTGAAACGGGCTCCACGTTTTCACTTGGTATTTCACAGGATTAGGTGTGAAAAAGATGTGAAACATCAGTAAACGGATAGGTAGCCCTTCCTGTGAAAATTGATGTGAAAATTATTAGTATGTGAAATACCTTGTGAAAAATGACGTGAAAACCAAAGTGGAAGGCAAGGGAAAGCATTAAGTTCGCCATACAGGTGAAATACCATGTGAAAAAGTATGTGAAAACCCAAGTGGAGAGAAATGCATTCCCATACATGTGAAAAAACCATGTGAAAAAGTATGTAACACTAGAAAAATCCTGTGAAAAAAGGGGAACGTTATACTAGCTGCACGTAGCTTAAATAGGTGACATTGAACTTAAGAGCTCTCGGGTATGCATATAAAAACACATGTTTTTTTTTAAAATCAGTCTAATTTTAGCTATGTACCCAAAATGAAAGGCAGGCTAACAGTAAAAGAATGTCTTGCTAGCTATAGATCTAGATAGACCTTTTATCAGTTATTGAAATATGGGTGACTAACAAAATCTGCATGGATCACATATAGATGTACACTATACCTGTACATGTCTTGCAATCCAATGTACCTGTAGCCTAACTAAGATAGTGACACTAGTACTAGTCCTGCACAGAGGTCCCCTTGCGAAATGAAGCTAGGAATTCCTAGGAATTTCCTAAGAATTCCTTGGAATTTCTCGGGATTGCTGAGAATAGTTAATATTAGGATCTAAAGCACATCAAACAACAAACAAACTTAAAGCTGATTAAGTATTTATTCCAAAATTTGTAAGGATTCTTCACAATTTTGTCATCCAGGCCACAAAATTCATTGTTTTGATTTAATGAAAATTTTAAACTTCATGCCTGTACTATGAAATCGAAACCTTAAAACCTTTTCTTGTGAATATATTTAGAGTATTAATTCACTACAGTCTCAGCACTATAGAGACTATATAGTCTCAGCATTATAGTAATAGTAATGTATACATTATAATTATTTAGATATTTATGTAACATAGAAGAGCCAATTAATTTTTGGAGTGTTATTAAACCATTATTATTAAACCATTATTATTATTATTATTAGAAACTAGCCTGGAGACTACATCTTGTACTGATGCAGTGCAGCTGTGATTAAACATCTCCACAAAGTTCACAAGAGTCTTTGCACGACATAATGAATACTATGTTTTTCGGATGTGTATGTACATGACCTACATGTATGTATTGTCCTCTGAAATTCACATCAGGGAATACATTTTCAAGAATTGTCAACACAGTCAGTGACTGGAAGAAAATTTAATTCAACATTGGGAAAATTACAATTTTTTAATTCTGAATTGCTACACCTAGAACTTTTTGCAAATAAAGCTTCATCAGTATTCACAAAGTGAATCAGACGACGTTGTCTTGATTTTTCTTTTTTCTCAGAGACAAGTGACTTAGCTTTAATACTGAGCAGGTTGCTCTTGACTTGACACTGCAGTGCTCTGGCCATGAGTGCCACATCTGTTCTAACAGCAGCTGATCATGAATTTAATACCTAGTAGAGCAAAACAGATCATTGTGTGATTAAAACCAGTTCTGAGTTATTGTTGTACTTAGTTAATAGTTCTGTTCTTTCGATTCTTTAGAAAATGATCTCTGTTATTGCTTTCAAATCAAGATAATGTAAACTTAAGACATCAGTTATCTAATGTGTCTTTTATAAACTACAGCGATGGAAACACTCTGCAGTGGAAGGCAATGGAGAACATTTTATTTTATGCTTCATTTTAACTTTTCTATAAACTGCACAATTATGCCATAACTGCTTCTTTAGTTAAATAAACTCGCAAATTCAGCCTGCCTCAAATATAACTGTCTAGTTACATGTAAGCTTAAATATAGCTTCGAATTCAAGAAGACAGGAGAGAACATGATCTTCTTAGAGTCGTTAATTTTGAAGCCAATATTTCATTACAAATCATTTTCTTTTAAACTTACCTCCTTCTTAAGAGTAGATATCCAAATTTTGTTGCTTTGAGGCATCCTTTAAGCTTGAAAGAATAGAAATCCAAGCTAGGAAACTTGCGTTGAACATTTGAAACAAACTTGAAATTTATGGCGCCGAAAAATTCAATCGTTTTCTCTGAGCCCGCAATGATAAGGTTGCTGACCAAAGCAGCTCATTCATTACCAACCAGTCTCTCCCAACATTTTCATGATTCCAAAATGGCGGCTGCTCCTGGCTCCGTTTTTCTTGCTCACTTTAAGGATTGCATTCTGTGAAGAAGTCACTACTGAATCGTTTTTTGGGACCTATGGAGACTTAGAACAAATTTACCCCTGCAAAAGTTTGAAAACTACGGATTTTAATTGTTAAATTGCTGAGTGACTCACTGCGTGAATGTTATAAGACAAATATGCAACCAATCCTGAACAGATATGATCATGTAAGATTAACAAGGTAAAGTAAAACTGGTTATTCTTTGACAAATGATCTTTCCTGTTTTATGGTTAATTCTTGCACAGACTAAGCATAACATTCCAAGAAGAAATTGAAACTACATGTATATACTTATCTGAAAGTTTGAATTGTTTTAATGTTATTTATTTTTCACAGGATGTTTCACAGGGTGGAGTGTCTTTGTTTACAATCCATGTTTCACGTGCTTTAACATGGCTTTCAAAGACAAAAAAATCTCAGAATTTCACAGGGTAGTATATTGACATCATTTTTTTTAAATTAAAGAAATTAAAGCGCTTCTCATTTCACAGGTGTTTCAAAGGGGGACATTTTGCTTCTAAGATAAAGAGATGTTTCACAGGCTGTTTTACATGGCTTTTTCACTGCCAAAAATCACGAAAAAATGTTCACACATTTTTTCACACGGTGGAATGAAGCTGAATTTTTGGTAAAAAACCAATTTTTATTTCACAGGATGTTTCACATGGTGTTTCACACCCCCAAAAAAATTCACATGGTTTTCACATGTACTTCACATGGTTTTTACAGGGTTGCTCCCAATGCCCACTTAATCTGAGCACGTATTTTCGGCTGCATATTCCTCTCACATGTCCTTTGCTTAAGGCCGGATATTAATCTTTCGTGGAAGTTGTTAGTTAGCATGCAAGGAAATTATTGAACAGTAAAGAACAGGCCAACTTATGTCCTGGTCCATCCATTAAATCCAGGTAAATTTTACTCAAGGAGTTAAAGGGACATTGTAACGGATTGGCATGCACAAACAACACCCACTTCCGGTCACGCCAATTGACTTCAAAACATTGATCACTCTCTTTTTTGCTCTTTTGGGGGAATCAAATATTCGTTTTCATCCAGAGTTTCTGCATTTTCTACCACAACTGGCACCACTTGTCCACGCCATTTTAAATTTGGCACTTCAAACTTGAAAAGTCTGCCTGAATTTTTCAAGGTTCGATTCTAGTAACTGCCACATTTGCTTAGGTGATGTTGTCTCTTTAATGCGCTGATCAATTCGAAACTTCAACATATCCCCCCGGGTGACCCCCCTGGCATTTAACAACTTTTGAACATTGGCTCCTTCAAATCCTCCCCCCCCCCGACCGGGACCAAAATGGTGTTCAAATGCCCCCCTTAAGTGCCAGGTTTGATTGTCAAATGCCCCTCCCAAAGAACAAAATGTTTTTAGGAGGAATAATACAGGCATTTTGAATTTATTCTGGTGTATGGCTTTTAATATTAATCTCACTTCTACATTGCATTGTAGTTGCCTTTACTGAATGTTCCGGTTGTTTTAGAGTGAGTCAGGTCAATAGCTCCCAACGATACTAAAAATGTAGTCATAAATTTTGTGTATTAAGGTAGTGATTAATACAAGGATCATGGTATAACATAATTCTTGTGACTTTATATGATGTTGCCCTTTTTACCACTGATGGTGTTTAGCTTGAGGTGGTAAAAATTAACACAAAATTAATACTAAACAGACTCTACATGTACTTTTCATAAATGCAGTGTAACTTTAAAAATACTGCAGAGCTTGTTAAACCCCTTTTTCGCCAGCTATTCACTCATAAAAGCGAGGTCTTTGCCTATAAATTGGTCCGTATTAAACAACCACGTGCGTTAGGCATCGGACGAAAAAGATTTTAAACTTGGCACTCCCGGTTCAAATTCCTTACCATACCCTGGCAAAGGTCACATTCCCCCACCCCCGGAAAGGCGTTTCGCTTCAAATTCCCTACTCCCTTGGCACGGAAAATAGTCAAATGCCTGGCAGGGTTCTATCTAGGATTTATCATTTGGGGGGAGAAGTCCCGAGTGGCCGAAGGCCACGAGCTTCCTAGGGGGGTCCGGGGGCATGCCCCCCAGAAATTTTTTGAAATGAATATGCACTGAGATGCAATCTGGAGCATTTTGATACACAATTTTGAGATAATGTTTGTAATACTCTATGTTCGTTGTCATATAGTGTCCTTAGACAGGGAATACTTACTTCATGTGCACTGACCCCGTTGCGTCTGGTTAATTTTTCCGATATAGTTACTTATATACTGTAATGATAACAATATTTTTTTGGGGGGGGAAAGCTTCTACCCCTCAAATACCCTGGATAGAACCCTGCCTGGGGTATGCCTGGGGGTAGATGTTGAAGTCTCAAACTGATCGGCGCATACATGTAACAGATAAATTACTGCACAATAAACCTTTCTTAGACTGGTGAGGAAATAAATTTGTTTTTGGCTCGTGCATAAGGAAATTATTGAACAGTAAAGAACAGGCAAACTAATGCCCTGGTCCATCTGTTGCAGTAAACCCAGGGAAATTTTACCCAAGGAGTTAACAGATAAATTACTGGACAATGCTGAAGCCTTTCTTTGGCAAAGAAAATCTGCCATTTCGACTCTAGAGTTATATGGGTTTTATTTGTGTCTGTTAAGCAATGCAAATGTTATTCGTTACTGGCAATTGTGCATACAAGACTGAGCTAGTACATCTCAGTTGAGGTTTATATTAACCGGTGTAAACCATAAAATCAGTATTCTTCCATAATGCCCACCAGAATGTATTTTCCTACTTTGTAGCAAAAACTGTTATCCAAGATGTTTTCTGCTCCAAATTATGCTGTACATGTAGATCACAATAAACTCGTTACACCTTAAACCTTTGTCGTAATAGGGTTTAAACTTTGCTGTAAAAGCCCACTGGGTTCTGCCCTCCATGCTTTGCCATTTGTAGAATTTCATTTTATCCTGCCAGAAAGATTAAAAGATAATACTTTATTGAGTGACTTACCAGATATTGTTGTGAAATCTCACCTTACCACACAGATAAATGTAAAGAGGTTGCCAAAATGTTGCAGAATTACATGGAGCGGAGGGATTTCTCCTGTCACGGTTGCTTTGTTATATATTAGCCTTGTTGATTTGCTTTAAAAAATAGTGTCATTGTTGACAGAAATAGGGTCTCTAAGGTAATTGTCGTTTTATGATACTAGACATATCCAGCAGGAAATTCCTGAAATATATATTTTTTTACTGCAATGCAGTTATCACATGATGTCAACAGATGTCAAGCAGAAGAACTCCCACTGAATCCTGAAAAGGCCCACGTGCAAGCTGCTCATCTATCAAAGTCAGGTACGTGATGTCAGAAAGCCTTCGTACATGCACATTTGTCAACATTGGGCATCTTGCATCCGATTTGGATCTGAACATGCAGACTTAAAAAACATTATTCCAGAGATATTGAACTCTGCATGAATACTTTACTGAGTGAAATTAACCCCCCCCCCCCCCCCCATGATTCATTTTGCCCAAGACTGGGCGAAATGAAGCAGCTTCTAAACAGTTATTTACTTAACTAGAACATTTAAATTTATACTAGGTCCCTCATTGGTACTTTGGGAATGTTGACCTTTGACCTGTATTATGTAGGCCTTCTGATAGTGTGCGACAAATTCTTTTAATGATGTCTATAATTTGGTTGAACTAAAAAAGAAATTAAAGCCTTAAAAGGCTAATTATTTTGTTCATTCTATTGCTAATTCTAGAACTTTTAATTTTGCTCATATGCATTGTATTTATCTTCTTGAAAATTTTTCCCACTTCGCTTCCTATTTTTGTTCAAAACTCTCCTAATTTCTTGACCGTCCATACCGCATGACACCAAGTAATATAAAAGCTGTCAGTTTAATGAGATATTTAGATAAAACTTTAACTGAAATACAAATTGCTTAGTAAAGTAAAACCATTTTCTTTTTTAAGGAGATCTTCATGACCTTGCAGTTCACAACAGGCTTGCTGCTTCAAATGACCAAGACATGGACTTCATCTCACTGGTATTTCTTTAATAAATTAAGACAAACTTGTATTCAGTGAATACCCTCACTGCTTGCTACTGGGTGTACATGTACATGTGCAGTACAAGTGTATTAGAGATAAATTATTCTTCACAGGAAACATGTACAGGTAAAAATGAATTTTTGGGGCTTTCCGTAGTTCTGTCCTCTTGATAAAGGGTGTTTGTTCAATGCATTTACATCTGTATGAAATATGTACTATTAAGTCATTACATTCATAAACAGTTTAAACTTACGTTTTCTTATAAAAATGCAGATTGCTGCTACCAAAATAAAGACAGTTAAAATAATTTTACCCATCCTTGCTGTTTTTTTTCTGGAGTTTGCTGTTTTATTGCATTTGAGATCTTTAACAACAACAACAACAACAATTTCATTTCAATAAATATAGTACATATTGCACTGAAGGTGGCCATGGACGTTTTGTGAAATACATCTACTTGGAACACTTAAGATTTTATTATCAGGTACAAGTTTGGTATTAAATGAATTGGGGAGTGGGAAGTCTGGGAGCTGCCATAAAGCAACAAGTGTTTACCTAGCCAGAATTTCATATTGTAGCCGTCTGTAATTGGGGAAAAACATTCCAGGCCTTTTCTTGGTATTAGACTCTTAGTTTGTTATCAAGCACTAAAACAGTTTGTCACATAAATGAACAGGACCGAAATTTCATGCTCGCATGGTTTTAACTTTATTAAATTTACCAGACCTAATCCAAATGACTCTTGACTTGTAACTAAGGAAAAAGCAGCAGCCGGGACCAGGGTTTCATGGTCGCATGGTTTCGACTTATTAAATTTATCAGACCTAATCCAAATGACTCTTAACTTGCTACATGTACATCTTGAATAAACTGGTATTGTATTGTATACAGCTGCATGTTCACAGCTGCAGCGGTTTCATTTGTCAATACATGTAGTTGAAAGGATCAAAACAAGCTTTTCTCATTTTCCTACTAAAAATGTCCATAAGGTGGAAAGAGCTTTGCTTAATCAGTGACCTATTTGAGTTTAAACTAGTGACATTGAAAGAGATAAGCTACTTTTCAGTTCACAATCCATTCGCTTGGCTTTGTCTGTTGGATAAACCAACCGAAAGCCATCCATATTTCCCTTTGTTCAGTAAACCAATCAAATTACTTCCTTTCAGTTTGTTTGTTGGCTCTTTTACAAATTCTCAGTCTCACACAGTTTTCCTAGCATAAGCTCCTACATGTAGGTGTTAATGTGCTAGAAATTGCTTTTTACACTAACAGTCATCTCACTCATTACATATCATATCAGTCATTACAAAAATAGTTATAAATCAAGGCTGGACAGAACACCCACGTCCATTTGAACTGTGGTACATGTAGCACTGAAACTAAAAATTGCATTAATGGTCCTCAAAATTAACAATCCCTGCCTGCTTTTCTTTCAAACTTTTTCCATGTTATCATTTGTAAAAAAATATATACATAAGTATAATGCTCAGGTCTACCATTTTAGGGGTCCCAACAATAATCTCTGGTTTTAACTGAGAACTTTAGTAGACCACTTTCTGGATTTCCAAGTTTTCATGAAAGAAAACAGTCATGCCACAAATTCTAAGGCCTCAAGTTCAACTCCTGGTTTTTCAAGGATTCCTAGTAATACCTTATTTACTTAGTCTTTTATGCCCCAAAATCAACATTCATATTTTCCTTACTAGCCTTCTGTATTCCCTATGAAGCATGTTTGGAGAATTGTTTAAACATCAAAACATTTTATCTTTGGTGCTAGTTTCATTATTCTCATTTCCTGTATGTTTGATCAAGTACATAGAGTGATGTTAAGATAAGAAATTAAATGCCTGTAACACCAGGCACATTTATTACAAAGCGAGTTCTTTTAAGTACTCACTCCCTATAGGAGGCATTTTATTAATTCAAAACTTAATTAGCAAAATACTCGCACTGCGAAGAAACATTAGATATACTAAGTATATTAATATGAAAGTCAGGAAGTTCTAGGTTTTGTAGGTGTAAGGTTACCAAACTAAGTTCAAGTTCCTCTCCAAACTTTTCAGAGGCAAATATCCAGATTTCCTAACCTTTAAAAAATCACACTTTCAAAGTACATGTAACTGAAATGACAATACAGTAAGACTGGTAAAAATAACTTTTTAAAGGTTGGAAATATGGTGGTATATCAAGGTCAGAGTTTTTACTGGCTTTCAAAGCTTTTCAGGAAAGAACATACCTGGGCTTTGCACGAAAGCCAAGAATTCCTAGGCTAGGCTTACTTGAACTGTAATAGTCAATGCAAATTTCCAGCTTTCCAGGAAAGCCTGGATTTTTGTTCTGTGTTTCTTGGTTTTCCAGGAGTTAGCATGTCCTGCTTTTCCATGAAAGCCAGGAATTTCCACACCTGGCACAGTCATTCCTGCCTTTCCTGGCTTTTCTGGGTTCGGTTTGTATGGACAAAATCCACGCTTTCCGTGAAAGCCTAGAGCCCTCTCCTGGCTTTCTAGGCTTTTCTTGGAAGAACATTCCGGTCTTTCCAAGAAAGCCAGGAATTTCCATGCTTTCCTGGCTTTTCCAGGCTTTCCAGCGTCAAAAAAAGCAGGGAAAAGCAAGAAAGCCAGGGTCTCCAGGCTTTTCCTGGGTTTCCACGCTTTTCTTGGCTTTTTTTGGCAAGGGTGGCCCTTTATATGTACAGTGTACTTTTGTTACTTTTTCATTTAGACCTGAAACTGAACAGAACAGAACAGAACAGAGGCATTAGTTTAAACATGGAGCAATCCTGTAGGGTGAGACACTTTTGCTTGGATCACTTGTTACATGTACACATTAAGCCACATTAGCAGTTCAGACATATTTGTAAGATTTTTACATGATGAAACTCAAAATGATAGTTTAAAATGTTCGTTTAGCCATGGACTTTTGCCACAAAAGTTATAAATGAGGAAAAGAATCAAGAGGCAAAAAAAACCAGGCTCAAAAGAAAACTGGGGCTGTGAAGGAAAGAATGTAATAATTAAAAATCAAGTTCAGCTAGCATGATGAAGGTGGCAACCGGCATAATGAGACATCAAAATAAACCAAATTGAAGTCAACATGTACACACAATGTACGTCGTTCTCTTTCCAGATTTTTTTTTGTGGAAACAGCTTTCTATCTTGCATGTCATGGTTAATACATGTATTGAATGAGATCAAGTAACTGAAACTTATAAGTCCTGGGCCCAGTTGCATAAAGCAACTTGAGATTAAAAGGGTTTTTTTGCAACAATTCCTTTTGTTCTGGAGGATTTCTTCGTGTTCTCTTTGTGTTTCCTAAAGTACTCTACTCTATACTCACTAACTGTCTTCGGCCGAGTTATCCGTGATACTGTGCCAAAAAGTCCTCCAGAACGAAGGAAATGGTTGCAGAAAATTTGCACTTAATCTTAAGTTGCTTTATGGAGCTGGGCCCTTGTGAACTAAACGCAAATACTAGGAGTTACACAGTACATGTATCATGAAAGGCCCACATGTACATGTGCACACACAATTACTTAAAGAGCCAGTGTCACCCAAAGTGCTTTACGCGCCGAGGAACATTTTTCATATATGAAAAATACACCATTTTCTTGATTGTCGTGAAGTCCGATTTGTATCTTCTTCCATCACTGCTGTTAGCGATCCGAAAGCACTCGTGTGAATTTTGACTTGACATTTAAGTGTCGCCGTATCGATTTCGTTGTATACATGTATTTCCGAATTCTGAAGTGTTTTCGCAGTGGAGAAGGAGATCTTTAAATTGGATGCCTCGTAGGGTTCAGGAAAGTTGAGGCGAAGACCGAGTCTTCCAGGCTCTGCCAAAGTTGTACGGCTGAAGGAGTCCGCGTATCAGCAGCGGAGGGAAAGAAAAACATCTACGGGTTTCAGCAATACTACTGACGTTTGCCGAAATAGTGCTACATTCGTTGCCAAATGAAAACAGAAGGAACGTTAATTTACCATGTAAAATAACAGTAGCTACGGGCTTGCTCCAAAATAATGCTTATGGTCATGAGCTTGTGCTGTTTTGCTTAATTATTCCTTGTGTTCACTGTCTGTTTATGTTTTATTTTTACAAAAAGCGTAAGTGGCTATTCTGGTTTTGTGTCCATCGACATCAGTCGATGCGATCAATCGCGCAATCAATCGATTGGACTGTAATAGATCCATGTATATGCATTGAATGCAAACTCAGATCTTGAGTAGTTTTCTCCAGTGACATCTAGCGACGAAGACGTCAATATTCTTACTACTTGTTTTTGTCTTAATATTCTTATATCGAGTGGAAGTGGCTACTCTGGTTTTACGTCCATCGAGATCGATCGATCAATCGATCGATCAATCAATCGGTTGTTATAAAAGCTCCATACGCGTTGACTACAAAGTCAGATCTAGAGTTATTTTCTCAGGTAACATCTAGCGAGGAAGATATTATGATTTTCAGGGGCTACTACTGTGAATATCAGCTTGCTGAAAGGCCAGTGCAGCAGGGTATAGTTTGCGAAACGTCCGGCAAATGCGCCAGCCAAACTTCAAAACAAAAGCACAACCGCGCAAAGTACTTTGAGTGACACTGGCTCTTTAAACAATACTGCACCAGCATACTACCTAATTAATTAAATCTTCAAGTACAAGGTATACATTGTAGGTTGTAATGAGAAATGATAAAATATAAAAAGAGTAATATTTGTCCAGGTTTATCCTGCATTCAAGACTACTACAGCAAACCCCAAGCCCAGTGTACATTAAATGTACATGTACACTGTATGACGCTTTGTATTCTATGCCAGTCACTTTGTGGCCACATTCAGTTTACCTCAGAATGTCTATTTTTTAACAAATCTCCAATATCAGTTAAAATATTTACAGTGTATCTGTGCATATGAGGCAAAACCAAATGAAAAGAATCATTGAGTAACAGGGAGTATACACATTCACTGATTTTACGTTTACGGTCTTATCTGTTTTGGCTGCCTTCATTTCACTTGCGGTTAACAATCTTCTGAGTTCAGTCCTCTTATGGCCTTATACATGTAGACGTGGTCCTAGAAAAAAATATTGAGAAGAAATTAAAAAAAGTTCTAGGCCTGTCATACACTCAACATTATTAGGTTGTAATGTTAATTTTCAATAACATATATAAAGGTTCATGTAAATTTACAATAATATTATGAATACAGTTCAAGCAGTGAACAAAATTAGTAAAAGGTGTAAATATTAATTTAATGACTTTTAGTCAAGTATTGGGTTCCAAATCTGTGGAGTGGCAAAATAAGAAGGATTTCTTAAAATAAACTGTCACTTTAGTGACATCGACAAACATCGTAAGCATTACAGTGATAGTCCATTTCAAAACCTTAATAGCCCTGATCAGAATACAATTTTCTAGTACACCATAACAGAACACATCCTGTTTGCATGTATTGTACTCAGTGAATACACGATGATCCAGTTTTCACATGTTCATGTATGAGGTTCCAACAAATCTCCAAAAATGATGTGCCTATTGACTGAGTGAGAGGACTAGGCAGGAAAATATCTGGCTTAAGGTCATGGTGTACAGACTGAGCACAGCGAGGTCTGTGTGCCACAACCGGCTTGTCTTAACTCTGTCAATACACATTTATCATACCACCAAAATCATGCTACAATTAAATACATGCATTTTTGGAAAATTTCAAAACTATGCTTAAAAATACTAAAACCATGTTAAAGTGCACGCATGTTGAATGAACCAATGATGTGTGCAAGACTGGACGGCTTTTTCCAGACTGGCTTGCATCAACCCACCTGGCCCTACACACATCAACTCGGAATACATCTGTACTGTATATAATACACTAAGAGAGAACTGTTGTCCACCCATCATGGAAAAACGGCTTAGTTACAAAAAGCCAAAACCACATCACTTCTATACTTTCCTGGCAGGGATGTGCAACACTGTGCCATGGCTGTTGGTGTGTGACTACTTTCAACTGCTTATGCAAATTGATGTCAGTTTTCAAGATATCATGTTGTTGAGTGGTGAATTGTTCATGGGTACCAGCTAGTTTTTTTTATAATATTGTGTTGTTGGGGATGTACGGTGGTATACATGTAAGAAGTTGAGTTCTCAAGTGACTGAAAAATGAAAATGGTGGACATGAAATTCAAAGCCCAGATGCAAGGAAATACAATGTATGCTACTATTGTAGTTTTAACCCTGTTATCCCTATATATAGGTGTTCCCTATACCAGCCAGGAGTTCTAACCACTACATGTACAGTAACCTACATTGTACAGAATGTAGATTACATAGGAGTCCAGACGTGAGCTACAGGTGTACAGCTGTATTGTAGGGCATTACTTACAGTACAAGGTCACCATGCAGTCAGATGCCTTCAACACTGCCCTTTCTAGCACTATGCAGGACATGATACAGTATGAACCTAGTAAGATGACCTACTTCACTAACAGTTTTCTTGTAGATTAGTACAATCATGTAGCTGGAGTGCAGAAGGTCATGGGTATGACTTCAGTTAGGGATTTAACTTGGTGTCCTAATCCCACAATTGCTTCATGTTGAGCACATGTATCATCATTCTTTTGGTTAATAAATGACCAATCTTAGAAATTATTTACAACATCAGTAATTACTTTACAATATTAATAACCATGGCTCTATATCAGCAGGGCTTTTGTTTCAGTGTACTGTTCGGGATTGTGGTTTGTCCACAATAATCTAGTATCCATGTCTTAAAAATTCAAGCATTCAATGATCACCAAGGAGACAATGTCTTCATATGACATGAATCCATATGCCATTCTGTCAAAATCTTTAAAAGGAAAGCCTACAACCAACGCCCAATACACTGTACATGTACACGTCCTTTGATTAAAGAAAACAGATCTACATGTAAGCAACACAAATTTGAAGTGTAACATGAGGATTCTAATGTATACAGCTAAAACGTTGTCTGATTTTACAGCCTTGAGCTTACAAGAGGAGACCGAAAGGTAGTATGGGTAGCTGAAAATGGTTTGTGATTCGGCTGTAATTTCGCAGTTGTCGCTACCGTAGGAGGGGTGAAAGTACGATAAACACTTGCCTGTATGATTTAATTTGTGTAGGGGTGAGCCACAGCTAAGTTTGGTAAATTTATTAATAGATTACCCATACATGTAGCACCTTGTGGTCTTATTGCGTAGGTTTTCCGACAACGTTGATTGTAGCTGTATGTTTGAGTAACTTACCTGACCATGTGCGATGCATTCCTTTGTTATGTACAACATGCATCAAGAAACTGTTTTGCTGTAGAACTTGGAGTCATACTGATACAATGTGTATAAATGTAGAAACCTGCTGAAAACTTTTGAGAGTAAAATTAATAAATGGATCATAAAAAATAAACTTACTACTCACATACATGTACATGTAGCTACATGTATAAAAGTGAAGGTAAATCATATTTTAATTTCATCTATACCACAGTACATGAACTACTTTACAGATCCCAGGAGATTGTTGAAGGAGCAGTGTACATGTAGATGTATGAGGTTCAGGTTTGAACTGAAATTTAACTTCTATATAGGATGTAACTAAACAGCGCCAGTCATCTAGCCCAGTTGATTGTGTTATTGACCTTTCAATAATTTTGCAAACAAATCAAGAATAAAAAAAATAGTGTGATAAAATACATGTACAGTACATGTGTAAGATAATATTTGGTTCTTGCCAAAAGTGCAAAAAACTCACTGGAGACAGTTTGACACACTGAACACCATCCCCTTAAAGCGAAATAATTTTTTCCTTCAGCTCTTGCTTTAGGTCAGTAAACACATAATTTTTTGAATTAGGAAATAAGCCAAAAATTGAAAAGTTGCCATTTTGAAGGCTGTTTTCCCATAACATGATTGAGCAGTTTTGATGATTTTCAAAAAAAAAGTTAACATTCATGAGACACTCAAATGCCCTCCTGGATTTATAAAGTTCTTTCATCTACATGTAGACTACTCCGAACAAGTAGGTACATTGTTTTCATAATGTTTTCTGCACACTGCAGGTGTAATTTGTATATCACATGCCATTCACCTCCGAGCACAACAGTGGTCACCTCCACAGTTTTTGTCCATATCTGATAACAAGTTACCTGTACCAGTCCGTGGGGCTGGATATTAACTTGTGTGGCATAATAATTATTATACTGAGAGAACCATTATTCACCTTAATGTCTGTGACATTTAACATTTATTCCATGAGCATGTATGTACTGGATATAGGGTGGTAAGTGACCAACAAGGTGCATAGCACAAAGTTGATAAAAATCACCTCATATCCTGAAAGAGCACAACAGAATAAATAATATTCCTTTATTAAATCTCAACTTTAGTTATCTTTTCTGAATTATGGGTGGCTGTATTTTGGACAAGCTTCTAGCTTTTACTTGGACGATATGCTATCTTGAATGCCATGGTACTTGGCATGCAGTTTCCATGCATGCAGCAAAATCAAATTTAAGGTGCCAGTGCATGAAGGGACATGTTGAAATTTGTGTTGCATGGGCTCAAAAAGCACCAGCCACACACCAAAGGGTGTCACATGTTGTTGCAAAAATGTAAGCACCTTTCGATTTCCTCTCTGCTAATGTTCCTGCTACATTACATGCCTTTAGCATAACAATTGCAGTGACGCACTGCTGTGTGTCTCTGTGACATGTCCCTGCAACATGTCCCCTCATACCCTGGCATCTACTGTACAGTGTGTACTGTATACAAAAGGAAGGAATTCAATGCCTGAAATTGAGAATTTAGTGTATTACTACTACATGTATAGGGTCTCCACTGTGAGTCTGTCATGGAGAAATTACTGTTTAGTATTTAGGCATACATTGGTCATTAGGTTGGGATGAAAGTTCATAAATCTGCTGACCATTTTAGAACTATTGATTGCAATGAAAAACTCCCATATGCAAACTCCCTTGAAAAGAGGACTTTGAGAAATGCACACATTTCCACCTTATGCCACTAGAATAAAAATGCTATGGTGTCAAGACCTGGAGTCGTTACTATTGAAATAATATCAAATCTGATCATGTTAGTACACATCACTATCTTTGCTTAAAAAAAATCAAGAAAACTCATAAACCGTTAAAGAACTCAATAATTGGCAAATTATGCATGTTTCATTTCATGTTTACTCCGCTTTGACAAGTGATTAAAGAAAAATTTAGGCTTCCATTGTATTCAAGTTTATGTGTGCACGTATCTGAGTGAAACGCATTTCAACTGAACTGTTGGTTAGCGTGTAGGCATTATGAAATCACCTACAACTAATCACCAATGATACAGTAGATGCATGGAGATACACGTACGTGCTTACATGTGAAATGCCTATCCTCAAATTATTCGGATTTGCGAAGTTCTGATAGTGGTACGTCGACTACTTCTAGGTCGGTAAACGTTTGTTTTACTACGCCGGGCTTATCACACTTTGATGTGAAAAGTGTAAGTCACAGAATGCCACATGTGTGAACAATGGCTTTCGTTGTAAAGCTTGTGACACTCATTTGGCAGAATGTCACAAAGAAAGGAACTTTACGCCCTCCATAGAAAACTAAATGTACATGAAATGTTAGTCATACCAGCTACGTAATATATAGATTTAGCCAAGCCTAAAAGCGGAGCCGCGAAGCAATAAACTGGTGTTCGTTTCTCAAAAATAGTCCTGAAACTTTTCGGTCTGAAATACATTTCGGGGCTTTTTTTGGCTCGTTCGCTTTCGAAAAGTGTTTCTCAAAAAACCTGAAAGTGTTCCGAATTGTCCTTCAATATTTTGGGGATCTGTTCTGTAAAACCAAGCTCGAAAGGTCGTTCTAGAGGCTGAGCACAGCTTGATTATTTTACTCACGAGCCGTCTAGCTTGGTGTTTGCAATGTTTCCATATCCTGTCATTAACTGTGAAGGCTTGTCAAATCTCCTTGGTTTATTGGCTGTTCGCTTGAATGAGCTTGAAACGGCGTTCATTTACAAAAACAAAATAAAAATTATTCGACTGTTTAAATGGGTTATCTTCATCGCGTTCGGATGTTAACAAATAACATGAACTGCCACTAAATAAAAATATTAGTCTGGTCAAAAATTTATACTGACATTTCACCGGCATTTTACTGGGATTACCCGAAATAAAGGATCTGGGGAGCTTCGAAGCACTTGTAAGAAACTTATCGAAGAAATGTCGCGTAGGTTTTAGCAGCCGCGAAAAAATTCAAGCACTTTGAGGAACACACATTACTTACGGGATAAAATAGCTTTAAACTCAAAACTGCTTCGCTTATATTTCGTTCTCTAACTTGAGACCATCGAGATTGAAAACAAACGAACAAACACCGTCCAAACATTCTTAACTCTGTTGCATAAGTTTTGCGGCTGCAAATTGTCTGAAGTTAGAGCGCTTTAAAAAAAATGCACCGAACTGTTTTTGGAAGCTTTTCGGGCTTAATAGGTTTAAACCGACAACTGCTTCGCTTATAATTTTTCAAATAACTGTTATATTTCGTTCTCTAACTAGGGACAATCAAGATTCAAAACAAAGAAACGCCAAACACGCTTTAATTAAATTGTTATTATGCTGGCATAAGTTTTGCGGATGCGAAGTAAGCCTATATAAAGTTAGGCGCTTTGAGGAACGCACAAAACTGTTTTCGGAAGCTTTTCGGATAAAATAGCTTTAAACCGACAACTGCTTCGCTTAAAAGATTATTACTATTGAAAACTTCTAGGACAAGAAAATCGACAGTTGCACAAAGAGATGGACCGGACGGTGAAAATTGAAAGCAAAGCTTGTGCAGTTGTCTTGCGGCTGTGCTTAGACCTACTGTTATGAATAAACAAACACAAAATAATGGACAGAGAAATCGTTTTTGAAAAACATTTATTCGAAAACCCCTGTGTTTATACTTAAATGCAATTCGCGTTACACTTCCAAAATCGTAGGTCGGTCCACGCGAGTGAAATCGGCTCAGCATGGCAAAATATTCAAGAATCTGTCACAAATCTGAGCGCGTTTTCTGATAAGTCAAAAGTAAATAACACATTTCTAATGGCATAAATCAAATTTACATTTCAAAACGTAATTTCTTTCATCGTAATACTCGAAATCATGTACCTTAGACCTTTTCAAAACTTCACTTACTCGGTTGTGTTTCAGAACAGGGCAAACACTCCGCCGTGAAGAAAACAAAGCGATGAAGTCCTTTGAATGAAGCTTTCGTAACTTGAACTTTTCGCCTTCTGCCAGTATTCTTTTGAACTTTTTCTTTCCATTTATATATATTAGATGTTTTTTTGTCAAGTATAAAACTTCATTACTCTCGAGCAATCGTTAAATGCTAAAGAAGCTTAAGCTTTTAAAGAAACCTCTTTTTCAAAAGCGACGATGGTCATGCGATTTCCCGCCAAGAAAAATGCCGGCTGCCCTAAAGCACCGTGCGATTTCCCGCCGAGAAAAGATGGCATTCTCTGCCCCTGTCGGGTTGTCTTGGGACTCCCCTCCCCCTCCCACAGAGTTTGCGGACAGACGGACGTACGGATGTACGGACGGACGGTCACGTGACTATTACGTCACAACCAAAATTTTTCGGATTGATAGGTTACCATATTTCCTTAGCAATGGAGCTCCGCTGGCGGGCTTTGCCCGCAGGCTCCGCTATTATGAGGAATTAGGTTACATGTACTCACCGGCCATGAAATCGATCGATCAGTCCGTTCATACTTGAATCGAGCAATCATCAACCATCTTTACAATCATCTTCCAACAGAGCACGTTCTGAGTTGAGCCTTGCTAATCGTAAGCGAAAATAATCTAAAGAATAGCGAAATAAACCACTTTCACGTACGATAACCAGCTCTATTCGACACAAACCCATTTTATTTGAAACTCACCGCCGGTTACCCAGCTATGCGACCGGGCCGCTTTCAAGGGGTCATGTGATTTACAACCGCACGCTCGAGAATTGCAGTATCCGGTGAATGTGTGTGTGACTGTGTGTGTTGGATTTCTCCGTGTTTATGTGCGTCAGAAAGTGAAACGTGGATAGTTTTTACTCCAGTAGTTGAAGAGTTGTGGGATTCGATGCAGAGCTGCCCTCCCTTACACAAAGGTACAGTATTAATCTTAAATTTCTTGAATAGATTCTACCTCCTCTTTGGCGGCCATTTTGGTTCGTTCGGTTCGGCTGAGGTCAGAAAAGTACATGTAAGTTACTCGGCCGAGTTTGGCGACCAGACATAAATGTCCAGTGAAAAAAGTGAGCTTCATTTGCAACATATTCGAATTTTACCTAATAAGTTAGATTTTTGCAAGAATATAGAATAATAATTCTTAGATATTGACTTTTCTTGCAAGTAAATAGGTCGAATAAATTTCAATGACTGTGTTATAGTCAAGCAGCACTCTCGTTCTGCAGCCAATTGGAACGATCTTTACAACAGCTTGATATACAATGTCGCCTCAGGACTAACGTTCGTTACTCAAACTCAGTCAAAAAATTGGACTTGGTGAGCAAATATAGACAGGCTAAATAAGAATCTATCTGGCAAGCCATCTGCATGTCACTGAATAAGAATGGTCTCTTTTGTTCATAAAACATTAATACACAAGTAAATAACTGGCTGGATATTCTAAAATTTCTCAATCAACATTACCTTCTGTAAAATCAAAGTGAACCAGTTTTGGTGTGAATTTTTATCAACTTACCGATATTGTGTTTTTGCATTCCTTCTACCATGAATGACTGGGAATTATTAATTTAGGATAACCTTTATTGTACATGTGTCAACTTCAGATTTCACTTCCAATTCAATTTCTGGTGGTCTACAATAGCAGTACTGTCAAGTTCTATTAGTTGAAACTGTTATTTAAACATACTTTAGCGTGCATGGTTGCTGAAGGAAAGTATTTATGTGGGGCCTCTTTACATGGATTTCCTGTCTGGATGAATAGCCCTACTTTATTTATGTTTTATTTATTTATTTATTTTGTTATTTGCTAAATACTGTATACAAGATGGTCACCCACCAACTGTTTCAGTTTTGTAACTAAATGGTGGCTACATGTATACATAAAGGACAAGACAAGCATTTTAACCCTTTTTGGGTGAGAAATCTAATAAACTAGCCAGTCCACCCACTCTTTCATGTAGAGCTGGCCCTTCAAAGACCTTTGCAGTCACTGAGTAGGTGTTACTGAGTAGGTGTTTCTAGTTACAGTTCACCAATCAACTTCTGTTATGTTACAGTACTTTTTTGCCTCAAATCCTGGTGATGCTGGGAAATTTCAAGAAAGCATTGGAAACCAGTAAACTGAGGCTTGTAGCCAATGTTCAAAAAGACTAAAAAGCACAGTATCCTTAACTATGGATGACATGGATATAGTCCTGGACCCAGTTGCATAAAGCAACTTGAGATTAAAAGGAGTTTTTTTTTTAAACAATTCCCTTTTTTCTGGAGGATTTCTTCGTGTTCTCTTCGTGTTTCCTAAAGTACTCTACTCTATACTCACTAATCTGTCTTCGGCCGAGTTATCCGTGATACTGTGCCAAAAAGTCCTCCAGAACAAAGGAAATGGTTGCTGAAAATTCGCACTTAATCTTAAGTTGCTTTAGGGGCCGACCATTTAACTTTTGAGAGGGGGGGGGGGGGGGTGGATGATTTCTGGTCAGTAAGCTTTTTTTTTTCTAGCAACCTGGTGGGCAGGATATTTTTTTTCCTTCTAAATGCTCTGCAGGATATTTTTTTCCTCTTCATTTCTGTGCAGGATTTTTTTTTCCTCAAAAAAAAAGAGTTCTTACATTAGTTTTCAATTCCAGCTGGAGCTTTGTTCACAGACAAGACAACAAATAGATAAATCATAAGTGAAATGCATGGGCTTGAGTTTGTTTCATGGGATTATGAAAATCACTTACACTTTTTTTTTGTATGAGCTTACTAATTAGGGTTTGACATATTATGCCGGCATAATTTCGAGCATAATACTATAGGTGGAGCATCGAGCATAATGCCGGCATAATAGTGCTATTTGCCGGCATAATAGTGCCATTTTGTGACATAACAGTTATTTATTTTTTTAGAGCTACAACTGTCCATTTATTAAGTTAAAACTACAAAATTTCAAGCTATTTTAATGTTCTTTGTGGTTCCCATTACTACCAAGCACTGTAGGCTTGTTCCCAGAGTATCCTCAAGTGGGTTGGGTCTTTAGGCCTGGTTACTCTCATTACGCCAGGCTTCTATAAAGGCCTTCCTGGTTTTTATTTTTGCGCTTCAGGGGGGTCCGGGAAAAATTTTTTATGGCATAATTATATATCTCATTTTAAAACATAAAAACATTGAAAATATAGATACATGTTACTGTTTACTTATAGCGGAACTCCTTTGCGGCCGAAGGCCTCAAAAGTGGAGCCCCATACTCATACTAAGAGGCATGCTGGTGATTTTTTATGGTCATGGCAAGCGGAATGGCTCGCGGGCGCGTGCGCCGTACATACATACATACGTACGTACGTCGCATTTCATGACATTCTTACATGAGGCAAATTTTCACCCAGCTTATTGCCAATGGCATGGTAAACTGGACGTCAGCTTCGCATTTTTTCTTGACTTTTCATGTTAATAGCTCCATTCATCTTTTATTAAACTTTAATTTAAATGATATACTGAGAAAAATATGTCAGAAGAGCAGAGACGAAGGAGAAGGGAAGGAGATAGAGAACAACAACGGGAAAGGATGAGAAACGCCACTGAAGAACAGCGTCAAGCAGAACAGAAACAAAAACGAGAAAGACGAAAGAACAGTAAGCTTACAGCAGAGCATAAAGGCAACGAGAAGTAAGACGGACGGTACTGAAGAACAACGCCAGAGGAAAACTGAGAGACGCCGACAGAGAACTGTAAACATGTCGGGTACACTTTTCTTGATTTTTATCAATTTGTGATTGGAAATAATTTTGTACCACTGAATAATTTACGTCTACGTTTTTGTATTTTATTCTACAGATGAACAAGGGGAAAGAAATTGTAATGGAGAGAGAGAATGGAGAAGAAATTTTCGCCAAGGACAGCATGAAGTTAGAAGGTGTTCGGGTAAAATCAATTTCCCTGCTTTAGCAAAGTTTGTTTAACAAAAAAAATGCACTGTTACAAAAGGGAACTTTTCGTCAAAACTTAAACCGCACCTTTTACGGTATGTCATTTAATACTACTCGTAGAAAGTGAAAAAAAGAGGAAAAAAGCAAAACAAAACGAAAAAGAGGAACACAATTTGAGGGGGTAGTGCAAAGGTGATGGTATCATGTTACAAGATTTCACAATATGGCCGCGCGCGTCAGGCCGAGAGCGAGAACACAATACCTTTTCAACGTTAGAAATGAAAAGATAGGCTAAAGAAACTCGACTGCGGGTCCCGAATGCCTATTAAGTGGGATATGAATGTCTTTATTGAGAGGAGAAATATGGATTGCTTTGGCCCGATGCTTTAATTGCACCAGCGTGAAGATCTGATTGCTGAGTTTCCCGGTTGAGTTTCTCGGAATTTTTCAATCATTTCACAGAATATTACGGTATGGGAAATTCGCTTTTATTTAGAAGGATCCCACTATCTCAACTCACTTATTTCCAATTCCCCGTTATCTCGAACAAAGAGAAATTTGTCTTGGCTTTTGTCATAAATATAATATTTCCAGTTATTTACTTTTACGACGATAACCCGCTTTTCTCAACTTTGAAGAATACCAGTGTGTTTTGTTTTTCACGGAGCAAAGTGTAGCCAGGCAAAGGAGAAAACAGCTTATGAAAGCATGCAATGAAGTAAAAGGAGAAAACAAGTACCAACGCGAATCGTCAAGATGTTAACTCATTGACTAACAAAAGAATAACAAAACAGGACATAATTGATATATGCCTCGTTCTTTTAAACTCGTTCTTTAACGGTAGATCATAGCCTTCTTTTGACAAAATTGGAGCATGTTGGAGTGCGTGGACATTCGTTAGAGTGGTTCAATTCATATCTAACAAATAGATATCAGTTCGTATACACCAACGGGATTCTCTCTGAACAAGACTTGATCAAATGTGGAGTCCCACAGGGATCCATACTTGGACCACTTCTATTTTTGATATACATTAATGATCTCAGCAACATTACCGATTTTGCTACTACAAGAATGTATGCAGATGACACTAATATGACCTTCACTGCTTGCAGTGTCGAAGGACTACGACATGAAATGAACGTAGACATCGAAAAACTCAAACAGTGGCTTTGCGCAAACAAACTCACTCTGAACATATTAAAAACTGAATACATGTTAATTGGTTCAAGACAAAGAATTGCGACAGTCACTGAAAGTCTTGATCTCTCTATAAACGGCATATCATTAAAAAAAGTTAATTGCAGTAAATGCCTAGGTGTAGAACTAGATGAATTTCTTTCATGGGATTCCCACATTACTAGTGTCTGTAAGAAGGTGTCATCGGGCATAGGTGTTATAAAAAAGATCAAGCCTTTTATTCCATCGCACAGTTTAATTAACATTTACCAGTCAATCGTTGAACCATATTTCGACTATTGTAGTATTGTTTGGAATGGCATTAGTGAGGGCCTGGCCGAAAAACTCCAAAAGTTACAAAATCGCACAGCACGAATTATCACAGGCTCACATTACATGGCACCTACAAAAGACATGTTAGAAAAACTCGGATGGTCAAACCTTAAGGAGAGAAGAAATAAACAGAAAGCTCTGATGATGGTCAAAATTATTAACGGCATGACACCAGTTTACTTAAAGGATATGTTCTCAAAGACATCACGAGCCAGAGAGAACCGGAAGTTTAAAAATTCGCAAGGTCTGGTTGCTAGGGAGTGACGTCGTGGGCTTGCAAGGTAGCCGTCACCGTATTTGACTTGCGGTTTCACACCCGCAGCGCTTCTATCGGGCTCTTTTGACTTAAAGTTCTAAAGAGGTTGGATTTCATAAATATTGACAAGAGCGGTAAAATTCGATTATTCAATCTTTCACTCCTTTCCTTCTGCCAATGGATGCTTTCGATAATCGGCGGGTTCGAGCTCTCTACAAGCGCTTCAGGGAGTGTTTTTAACTAAATTAGAAGATGTGTGAAATGTGGCGTTTCAGTGTAGTCCGTTCACTGGCAAGTTTTATCAACGAAGTGGCCAAGTACCAGCTCGCAGACGTGGCGGGCTTTCTGATCTTTCTGAACGGAGAGTTACCAAAGAAGAGCTGTTTCTTATTTGGTGGTGCTTTTGCCATTCTGCGTTACAAATGTAAAGCAAGCAAAGCGTAATATCGGCGAAAATTACCTACAAACAATGCAGTACAGACTACAAATCACTACGGCGAAACGTCTTCAGGTAATGGAAGGAATCCACTGTAACATGTAACTGGTAGTCTAGCGAAATAACCGTACAACGAGGTAAGTTATTCCTTCGATCGTTTCTTTAGATAAGGTAAACGCTTCCGTCCGCTCGCTTGCAATCCCTCCTTTCAGGGATAATCGAGCGAAAAAAACACAGCAGCAGCGAGCGCCAAAATCGCCTGCCGCGTGGAAACGTGGGCCACGTGTGATGAGCTGCCGCTGTAAGCGCGCGCCACGTTTATATTTATTTTTAAAGAAAAGTAGCTCTTTCACAAATGCGTTTTTCAAAGAGGTCCTTAACGAAATAAATAAACTAAACATCTATGAACTCTTTCGTAAGAAAATAAACAAGTAAACAAGAAGCCCTGTTATACACTCTGTAGTAAAAATAACATAATTGAGTTGACACGCGCATTTGAATACCTTGGGCGCTTTCCATTCAACCAAAATTTCCGGAAATTCCGGTCCGAAACTGAATGGAACGGTTCTGTCCAACCGGAAAAGTTTCGGAAAAGAAGGTCCACCTTTTGAGGTGGACCGCTTTTTTCGGTCGGACCGTTCTGATCGGAAATTACTGTTCCATTGGAAAAATTTCGCCTTGCAGTACCTTTCTGTCATAAATTTCTGGAAGTTTCTTTCCGAAACTGAATGGAACGATTCGGTCCGACCGGGCTGGTGTAACCAACCGGAAAATTTCCCGATTTACTGTTCCATTTGCCACGGGAAATTTTCGAAATTTCAAACCGGAATTTTTGGTCGAATGGAAAGCGCCCCTTTTCTCGTTCACCCAGGTTGGAGTCCATGGCATCACCGTATGCCTGAGCGCTTCTGGGATATGTAACATAATAAACATTTTGAGACAATATTTAAGAGAAATGTTGTTTATCTTTTACTGGTTCACCCAGGTTGAAGTCCATGGCATCAACGTATGCCTGAGCGCTTCTGGGATATGCAACATAATAAACGAAGATGTCGATACAAAATTTAAGAGAAATGCTGTATATCTTTTCCTGGTTCACCCAGGTTGGAGTCCATGGCATCACCGTATGCCTGAGCGCTTCTGGGATATGCAACATAACAAACATTTTGAGACAGAATTTTAGACAAATGTTGATATCTTTTCCTGGTTCACCCAGGTTGGAGTCCATGGTATTACCATATGCCTGAGCGCTTCTGGGATATGCAACATAACAAACATTTTGAGACAGAATTTTAGACAAATGTTGATATCTTTTCCTGGTTCACCCAGGTTGAAGTCCATGGCATCAACGTATGCCTGAGCGCTTCTGGGATATGCAACACAACAAACATTTTGAGACAGAATTTTAGACAAATGTTGATATCTTTTTCTGGTTCACCCAGGTTGGAGTCCATGGCATCACCATATGCCTGAGCGCTTCTGGGATATGCAACATAACAAACATTTTGAGACAGAATTTTAGACAAATGTTGATATCTTTTCCTGGTTCACCCAGGTTGAAGTCCATGGCATCAACGTATGCCTGAGCGCTTCTGGGATATGCAACATAACAAACATTTTGAGGCAGAAATTCAGACAACTGTTGATATCTTTTCCTGGTTCACCCAGGTTGAAGTCCATGGCATCAACGTATGCCTGAGCGCTTCTGGGATATGCAACATAACAAAAATTTTGAGACAGAATTTTAGACAAATGTCGTACATCCTTTCTGGTTTACCCAATTTGGAGTCCTGACATCACCGTATGCCTAGAGGCACTTCCGGGATAAAAGTCACACATTCTCCGTACTTTTTCTGAAGAATCGCCCTCCAATTTAATGGGAAAAAAAGTGATTCTTGTCTTATTATCAATAACCTCCCTCCCCGAAAAACAATCCTACCTCAAAGATTAGCACCTGAAAAAACGGTTTGGAATTGTTGCCTTATTTTACTAGAAATACGTGACTCGCAGAACCTCGCGAAGCTCGGGCACGGGTGCACCACAAAACTGATTGATGGGGGTCGGGAGAGGATAGAATTTCGGTTTAACTGGAGGTGTGGATGGGTGGCCACAATGGTCCCGAATTGTGAGTTAAGATCAACATTCTGGTTCCCAGTCGTTTCCATGTAACTTGCATCCAATCCTCTGTCATGTATAAGAAAATACGTTCAGCCCCCACCCCACCCCCCACCCCCACTTCTCTTCATTCTGACATAAGGTAAATTGCTCTCTAGAGAGGATGTATATAGTATTGCTGTGGACCTGTTGTCAGGGCCAATGTGTGGTGTTTCTGTTTATTTTGGTTGGGTGAGAGTATAGGTTTATCAGAAATGCAGTTCAAATTCCAACTTGGAACATGTTATCTCCAACATTTACCCAGCCATTTCCTTTAGATTCTGTCGTACAGCTTTTGTTCTATTTACTGGGTATTGACAAGTGTCAATAGCTAACACAATTCATTATTTCCCTTGAATGGTTGAGATACTGTAGCAGGAGTCTACTACTGCTGAAGAGTGATGCAGTGTATTAAAAAAAATTATCCATTTTTACCCAAAAATTGAAATAAGAATAATACAGAATAATGGCAAGCAAAGCACAGAGTTTCATATTGATGTAGTAGAATGTTTATTCATTCCCCCCAACACACTATAAAAATTGGATTAGATAATTGTCACAATAAAATAATAAGTTAACCCTTGAATCCCCAGTTACCAGCATCTCCCTACAATAGCAATGCTTTAATTAGGTCATCAGAATTAAGGAATTGATCACCAAACATGAATAGTGTTAATTTCAGTAGAAAGAAGTTCTCTGCACTAGTACTACAAGAAATGTATAAAGACCAGTAAGGAGAATTTGCAGGCTTACATTGGGGCTTAGGGAGGTCAGTTGGTATGGAAAGCAAGAGTAGCTAATTAAGGGAAAGGGTGAATGTAGATTATAGCATGGGAAACCTTCAGAAGTAAGTAAACTTTCACATAGACAGATCATGCTGAAGGTGATCAGGATCTCAATTCCCCTGAGTTTGGTGCTTGCTTGTGCACTGCGAGGAGACCTGTGATGCTGGTCACTGTATGTAGCATGAAATTATTGTCAATAATTAATGTTAAGCAGTAATTTTTGTTTCACATCAAATACATGCATGTATGTACCTATACCCGCTACACATTTTAAAGTGGTAATTGCTAGGCAGAGCAGTACTTGTGAGTGCATTTCCAAACCAAATTGTGAACAGAAATTGTCCTTTCTGATCCATCTGAATATTATTTTTAAACTATTAATAGGGTTAATATCCATAACGGAAAACATAAACTTTTATAAATTCTTACTGATCCAATATGAATTATTTCTTTCAAATATTTTTCGGGAACGTCCTAAACTTAGAATTTGAATTCTTTTTACTGCTCATACACAAATATGCAAATTGTTGTGGGAACTGAAACCTATTTTGTGAAATAATTTCATTTCTCTTGTGTAATCTGTAATTTTGATCATACTTGGAAAAGTAATTACATGTTGATAATAATTACTAGTACATCAAGAGTAAAGATAATGGTAGAGAGAGGAAATAATTTTGAGCCAACCTGTTCAGTCACCGCCCGTTGGAAAGGTAAATTTCTAGCAAAAGTATTTTGATGATCGTGCATTTTTTGTCGCCTCTCGTTGCTTCTATAACAAAATCCTTTTGTCGAAGCACTTCTAGTCGGTGTCGCCGGTCCTGATCGGTTTCAGCACACATTTTCTCGAAGAGTTTGTAGCCGCTGAGTTCATTGTCATTATTCAATTGGTGTGACTGGTTATAATTTCGAAGACCTTGTATCGCGCGATTCTGGCGTTGTTGGGGAATCTCGTTTTGTGGCAGCGCTGTGCTATCAAGCTAAATTTAAGCTACGTTGTGTATGTTCCAAGATTTCTCGCCTGTAATATTCCAGTCTCCTGTTTGTGTCCTGCTGGCGGCTTTAGTCTTGCTAGGCTATTACCGGTAAACGATGTTCTCCTACCCGTGCTTTCTTGTCGTCGACTCTTTCGCCTTCGTTGCTCGCGCTGAATTTCAAGTCGGCATTCACGCTCAGTTTCAGTTGTAAATCTACCCCGGAATGGATTTTGAGCCACTTGTTAAACCAGGGGTTGCTGTCTAATTACTTGTTCACAGAAGATGAATAAAAATATCAGCACGTAAATGTACGTAGCGAAGCAGGCAAGTAATGAAGAAACACGCCGAAGAAACATGAGAGTGCGCAACTGTCAGCGGTCGCGATTTGGTTTTGTTGCTAGGCAACTGTGCGGACACCTTGGAAATATATACGGGCAGATCGAGATTTGACCGCCCTTAGCAATCCTCGCGCGATCCCCACGCGACAAATTTATAAACCTCGCTTCGCGAGGAATTATCGCACGCAAAGCCCAGTGGTGGTTGGACACGGTCCGAAAGGCATGGTGGATCGTTATATTAGCCAATCACGAGCAGTCTCTTAACCGGGACGAGAAATCAACATGGCGGCCTTTGACGGGAATGTGAGCTTCACTTCTTGTCATTTTAACGTGCTATTTGTCCCCACTGTAACTTACATTTAACAAGGATAACTAGGATTGGTGTGTATCTAGATGTCTTGAAATTTTTGGATCTGGTCATCTTTGAGCACAATTTCGTTGTAGGTGGATCGAGCAACGTGTGCTTTCATGATATTTGAGTAGGTCTTACATTTTGAGAATTTGTAGGCTAACCCAAAAATCTAAAACCGTTTATTTTACGCCAAGATTAAGACGGATAAATTTGCTTTTATAAAATGATATAGCGCCCGATAGCGCCCCTCTAGTTTGAGAATTATGCGTTGTTAAAGTTGTCGAATTTTCTCTCCAATATTACTCTCACGCCGCGAGATGTGAAAATTACCCACGAAATATTAACGCGAGTGATCGTCTTATTTTAATTGACAAGTATCAATAGTATGGTGTGGCATCCCAATTGAGTGTTTTCCCTTCGTTGTTTTGTCTTTAGGTTAGGAGGCAAAATGGTTTCTTCAGTCTGCTCTGTTGCCCTGTATGCAACAAACTTTCAAGAATCACATTTTGTTTGCTGAAATGACCAAAATTATTTGGGCTTTAGGCAGACTTAACATCTAGTCACATCATCTGTTGTGGATTGGTTTCCTAAGATCCCCTAAGCAGCAG
The DNA here is from genome assembly GCA_964030785.1 of Siderastrea siderea. Classification (NCBI taxonomy): domain Eukaryota; kingdom Metazoa; phylum Cnidaria; class Anthozoa; order Scleractinia; family Rhizangiidae; genus Siderastrea; species Siderastrea siderea. The sequence goes on from OZ034977.1 coordinate 24,587,652, forward strand.
TGAACCATTGAGAAAGCTAAAAAAATTCAGTATTGATCAGTAACTCAGATTGAAAATTCAGGGTGCTATCTTAGACATGCAAGAGAAACCAAAAATTGTTTGAGAAATCAAAAATTTGAGATAGCTAATAATAAATTAGTGAGCAAGATCAACAAAGGAAAACAATAAAAACATTTTATTTTCAATATAGTTGTGAGCAGGTGGTGGGAGGGGGGTTGGGTTCAAGTTAGTGGGGTACATCTGCCGTAAGAAATAAAATCCAGAGCTATTGAGGGAACTGTGAATTATTGATTTAACATCCCTTTCAATTTGTCAGTTTAGTTGTTATTGATAACAATTAGAGCTATTGAGACCCATTAAAGGGTTGAGAACTGTGAATTGATTAAATATCCCTTTTCAAATGGAACTCACAACTTTCGCATTCTTCATCAATTTTTTTACATTGATATCAATCCTTATTATTTTGTTTTCTACTAAATTGTCTTCCAGGAGACAGATTTCACACCAAAATGAGTGGTCTTTTTTTTTTTTTTTTTAATTTATTTATTTATTTATTATTTTTTTTTTAATGAAAGCAAAGCAAACTGCTTACAATAACAAGTACACTACTTACAATGCTAGTACACTACTTACATAATACATTACTAATACACTAATGACAGTCACTTACTACATACTACTCAGTTACATGTGGTGTTTGGCTTATTATATACATTTTACACTTGTAATATGCCACTTATTACTGTTTCCTTAAATTGCATAACACTTGTAAAATAAAGCAATTAATTAGTTAAATATTTGAGCGACACGTAAAGCTTACATGCGAAAAAAAAAAAAGAAAAGGGGGGGGGGGGGGAAATTGCTATGAAAAGATAAGATATGACCTAATCTACTCAACAGAGTATGAAGAAGAGATAAAAGATCTCCTGCTGAATCGTTGCTTTAAAATTATGAATGAGTTGGAAATGTACGTGATGGGAAGAGGGTAATAGGATACAATGAAAAGAAAAAGAGACCACCTACATATATAAGTATATATGTACACCATATATATGTATATTGAAAAAAAAAAAAGAAAATCAGATGAGATCTAGCTAATATGGAAGGGTTCTAATTCTTTCTTGTAGAATTTTAAGTAAGATATAAAACTTTCTACAACTGGGATTTTTTCCTTACTTCTGCAAAGCCAAATGTAGAATCTAGCAACAAGGAAAATTAGGTCAATTTTATTGCCGTTCTTTGATGTTTCCGGCCTCAGACCCAGCACTGCAGATTCGCTGGGAACGCAATTTTGGGATAAAATATTACATTGTTGGAGAAAAGCGAAAACATGTTTCCAAAAGAGTTGTATTTTGTTACAGCACCAGAAAAGATGAAGGATTTTTTCCGGTTCCTCGTTACAAAAAGTGCACTTTACGTCATTTTTAAAACCCATTTTAACCAAGGCTGTATTTGTAGCCAAGGTGTGGTGCAAGAAACGAAAATTAAACTCAATTAATTTAGTACTTTTGGTGCATTTGAGGGCAATTTGATACGTCTTTTGCCAGTCGAAATCATAACTATCTTGAGTAGCGTTGTACCATTTTAGTTGACTAGGTATTGGGGATTTGGTTTTCGCTTCTATAAGTATTTTATATGCCAGTCTGTTGGGTTTGTTAGATTTCAACATTACGGTTGCCAAAGATTCTTTTTTTTCGGCATTTTGTGTTAAAGCTTGGTTTTGTTTTCTCCAAAGCGTTTTGACAGCAGATACGATTCCACAGAAAGTAAGTGGGCAAACCTTAATATGATACATCTGTTCAAATTCATTTAGGGAGAGGAAGACGTTTGGCTTCTCCTTGATGATTTGATTTACATAGTCAATGCCCGATTGATGCCAGTTTTTATAGTAGATTGGTTTGCCCATAATTCTAATCAGTGAATTGTGCCATAGGCTTTGCGCCAAAAAGGAGTCGACAGAAGTTATTTGGTCTTGATAGTTCAGTTCAGCCCATATTTCCAGTATCTCTTTCAGGAAAGGGCTCAAGGATTTGGCAATCTTTTTTGTGTCAACTTTGTCAAGATTGCTCAGAACCATAGCGCCACCAAGATTCTCCAGCTCAGCGTCAATAAACAATTTCCATTTCCCCTTGTTATTCACATCCAAGTATTTTTTAATCCAGACGGATTTTAAAGCTTTATTGAAGGAGATGATATCAATCATCTTGAGGCCCCCGTCTTTGTAATCGCGGATAATAACATTTCTCTTTATTTTGTCCCCTTTGCCATTCCAAAGGAAGTGGAAAAAGAGAACGTTTATTTCTTTTATAATCTGGTGGTTTGATGGTAGAGGCGATAAGAGATGAACTATTTGAGAGGCTATTAGACTTTTAATGACAGTGATTTTTCCAATCAGGCTAAGTCTTCGGAGTGACCAGGTACCTAAGCAATTTCGCATTTTTTCTAGTTTTTCCGAGAAGTTAAGGTTTAATGTAGTCTCAGGAAAAATTGAGAACCAAACTCCAAGCGGTTTGACCTTTGAATTTTGCCAGTTCAAGTTATGTTCCTTACAAATAACTTCTTTTTTGCCTACATTTGAACCAATCCATAGAGCTTCAGTCTTCTTTTTATTTAATCTTAGGCCTGATATTTTGCTAAAGCCATCCAAGACTCTAAGAGCTTCAGAGAGAGACTTTTCTGAACCGTCAAGTATAAGAGTTGTGTCATCAGCGTATTGACTTATTTTTATCTCGTTTTGTTTTACTGTCAATCCCTTAATGTCCGAGTCTTTTCTGATTTTTTTTGCAAGAATCTCGGCTGAAAGAATAAAAAGGTATGGAGAAAGGGGGCAGCCTTGACGGACACCTCTGTGCACAGGAAAAAAGTTACTTGCCCAACCATTATTCAAGATACAACTTTCCGAGCCACAATAGAAGGTTTTAAACCATTGAACAATAGAAGGGCCGAAACCGAAGGAGACGAGAGTTTTCTGGATGAAGGGCCATTCTAGAGTGTCGAAAGCCTTTTCAAAGTCTAGAAAGAGCAACAGACCTGGGATATTTTTTGTAGCAGCGTAGTTAATTACGCTGTCTATTAGGCGTATGTTTTCGCCTATGAAGCGTCCTTTAATGAACCCAGACTGATCATTATTTATGAGTTTAGATAAGTGGGCCTTCAAACGATTAGCAATAGCCTTTGCAGCTATCTTATAATCGCAGTTTAAAAGTGTTAACGGTCTCCAGTTACGTATATAATAGAGTTCTTCACTCTTCTTGGGAATAAGTTTAATGATACCTCGTCTTTGCGATACGGAAAGCTGACCGATCTCGAATCCATAGTTTAAGGCTTTTAAGAGAGGTTCCGAAATGTCGCTCCAAAACGTTTTGTAAAATTCAGAGGGCAGACCGTCATTTCCTGGGCTTTTCCCGTTTCCCATGTCTTTCAATGCTGCAATGCATTCCGCGTCTGTTAAAAGGCCTTCAATGGAATCGCTTTCTTCCTTGTTTAAAACCGTGTCGTTCTCTTGAAAAAAGTGGTCCGTGTCTAATGGGATGGAGCCTGCTTGGATCTTAGATGAATATAGATCTTTATAGAAGGCTTCGCATTCGGTAAGGATTTCTTTGTCTGAAACCGCAAATTCGTTCTCGCTTTTCTTCAATCTGCTTATTGTGCTCTGTTTATGATGCCTTTTTTCGAGACTCAAAAAATATTTCGTATTTTTTTCACCTTCGTTGTGCCACCGAGTTCTCGAGCGCAGAATAGCACCTTGAGTGCGTTGTTCGATGATTTTTTCGAGCTCGCAATTAAGATTATCAATCTTTGCATGTAGCTGTGATTTTTGTACCTCGCTATTCGTCGTGTCGGTTGCGTCTATTTTCCTTTCAAGATCCGCTATCTCCTCGTGAAGAGCATTTTCTCTGGACTTGGTTTTCGAGTTTTTGACGATCGCATACGAGATTGATTTTTCTCGAACTTTCATTTTAATCATTTCCCAAAGTAGAGCTGGATTAACCGAGTTATCCTCCTTGTATTCAATTTTGGTTTGGGAAATAATTGTTTTAATTTCTTTTAAGTATTCATCATCGGCTAATAGAGAAGTGTTAAGTTTCCAAAAACCTCTTCCTCTTGGATTATGATGCAAGGCTATTTTAAGTGTTATTAGCGAATGATCAGTTTTATACCCAGGTGCAATGTCCGCTTGATTGGTATCACAAATCAAATTTGAGCTAATTAGAAAAAAATCGAGTCTACATTGTATTTCTGGTTTCCTTCGGCGCCACGTGTACCTGTGGCTGTCGGGATTAAGTATTCTCCAAATGTCAGTCAAATCCAGTTCTTCGCAAGCTTGCTTGACAACGTTCAAAGCATTTTGGTGTGTTCTTGGAAGACCACCTTTCTTATCTTCTTTTACGTTTAGTACGAGATTGAAGTCGCCGCCTAATATTATTTCATCACATTGAAAATTTTCTAAGTGATCAAAAAAGGTTGTAAAAAAGGTCGGGTCGTCATCATTTGGAGCGTAAATGTTAGCAAGGGTGAATAGTTTTTCTTCAGCTTTAATGTCACATATTATATAACGTCCCGAGGGATCCGAGAAAATTTTCAAAATGCTCAAGTAGAAGTTATTGTTGAAAAGAATACAAACACCAGCTGCGTTACTTGAGCAACAGCTAAAAAGTGCCTTGTAGCCCCATTCAGCTCTCCATTTGTCAACATTGTTTTCAGTACAGTGCACCTCTTGTAAGAAGTAAATTGACTGTTGTCTTTCTCTGAGCCAATTAAAGGTCTCTCTTCTCTTATTGTTATTCCCTATTCCCCTCACATTGATGGAAGCAATTTTTAGATCAGACAGATTTGACGGCTGTTATTGTATGTTGAAAAAGGACGATTCAGCAGAGGTGAGATTTTATATTTTAACTTAGCACCTTTTGAGTTGAAGCGGTCAAGACAAGTAGTATATATTAAAAGATGGCTGTGATACGAAAAAATTTTTACATAAAGGTATTGCTCCCGGGAGAGAACAAAAAAACAAAAAAACAAAGGAAACACATACAAACACTTACACAATAAAAACGGTCCCTGACTGAGGGCAAAAGAAGACTCTGCTCTCTTGGAATTATGCATAAAACCAAGCAAAGCGATAGAAGAAAGAGTCTTCAGAAAAAAGGCATGAGACGTTACGTTTAAACCTAGTGCTACACGAGTAAAGGGAAACATTTTCTCTCTGTTGTAGCTGCCGACCGCAACTGAAGCGAAAATAAAGCAAACTATTGTAAATAATGAGTAGTTACCCACATAGTGGTAAAATCAAGTAATCCCTATAGACTTAATCATGATCTGACAAAGCTAAATATTATTATGCAAAAAGAAATACCTGATTGTTATTAAGACGTAAAGAAAATTTTGCCTTCAGGCCAAAGTTTCCCTCTTATATACAACTTATCTGGCTGTGACGAGCTAAAACTTGCAGGGATTCCTTTCTTTCTGGCAGCTTTAAAAGACTCCATCTGTGATCTTCGTCGGTTGATGATTTCGGCAGGATAATCTCGGAAAATTTGGTAGTCTGTATCTTTAAGTCTGTGGCCCAGCGAGATAATTTTCTGAACGTCCTTAAACCTAAGAAAACGGGCTAGAATAGGCCGCGGTTTGCCGTCTTTACTTTTTCCATTTCGGTGGACACGTTGAATTTCTACATTTCTCGCATCAGCGAAACCAAGGTCGCGCTCTAAGAAAGATCGAAGCACTTCTTCGGTGTCTTCCTTCTCGTCTATTGTTGTTTCTTCCTTTATGTTCATAAACTTCAAGTTTTCTCGACGTGAATATGCTTCCAAATAAAGGTTTTTAGTCTGCAACTCATTTATCATATCCTCGTTTTTTTGGGCTTGCTCTAAAAGCCCGGCTATTAGGACTTTATCTTTTTTGAGTGCGTCGGCATTTTGTTTGGCTTGCTCGCCGATGAATGTTTGGCTGCTCTTCAGTTCTTCAATGTCTTTCTTCGTCGTATCTTGGAATGTTTCGAGCTCTCGGGTTCGTGTCTCCAGGGTTGCTATTTTGGATTCTATCTTTCCTAAAGAAGATTGTATAACGTCCAGTTTTTCCAACTTTTTAAGTATCTCCTGTAGTGTAGCGCCGAACTCTTGAGACATTGTTGAGTCGATTACCGTTGAGACTGTCGAAGTCTCGCCTTCGTCTTGGTCTGGTTCTTTGCCAGGAGAAGTGTATTGCTTTGTTTTCTTCAAGTCTGGTGAGATAGAAGGCTCGTCCAAAGGCTTCGGTGACCTAGTTTTCCTCTTTTTAAAAGATAGCTCGATAAAATGAGTGGTCTTACTGTGTCTACATGATTATGGTACACGTTTTTGCACCAGATCGAAAATCTTGATCTGGTACAGCAACCAGAATAAACTCGCACTGGAATGACTCGTAATGGTATGAAACCTTTTGCTGGTATCATGTAAACAAAGTTATACAGAGCCATAAGAGGGAATGAAACTCAAACCTGTATTATGTCAACATCCCTTAAGTTTCTGTTACTCGACTTAACAGGCAGACTTGGTGCCCAGTGGTGAGTCCAGACTTTCATGGAGGGTGGGGTACAAGTTTAATGGTTAATGGTGGGTGAGGGGAGACAACAAAATACAAAACTTTTGTGGAGTTATATCTTGGTGTTATTCTGTGCTATATTCTGACTGAGTAAATCAACAAAAAAAATCAGATGCTTTCTGAGGGGGAGTATGCTGTTGTACACAAGCTAATCTGCACTCTGCTTCATTGTAGTCTGGAGTAAAAATATGACTCAATAATTGTTTTGTTCATGTATATTGCTATTTTGAACAAAAAGGGGGGGTTCCCTTGGCCCCTCCTCTGGGTCCAACATTGACATTTCAACAAGGTAGAGGTCTGAAGTAAACAAATGAAGGACTGGGCCATTGTTTGCAAGGGGTAAATGCTCAAAGGTCAAATTTAGTCAGAGTTTGCTCTGTAGTTGGGACAGCATTCTAATAATTATAAAAATATCACTTTACTCATTGAAAGAATTGACAGATTTGTAGAAATGACATTGGATGTATTGCTCTGATGTGCTTCACTAGTTTTAAAAAGATCCAAGCTAAACAGGTTCTCTATGACCTGGATAATTTTGTCGTGAAAATCAGTGTAAAGCCCCAACAACCCTGTATTAAGGGGTAAAAACTATTTTCTGCTTGACATCCTTGAGGGTAAATGAGTCAATGCTTTTATTAAAGTAGCTGAGAAAAAAATATGGGTGCACTGTATATAATATTGTCACACATTCTACAGGCTGAACAGTGCGCTCTGTTAAATTTCTAAAGACAGATTTTTCTGTCCGCTGCAAAAGAAAGTGGAATTCTCGTTCAATCACAGACTAACTTTGTCAGCATCAGTTACTTTCAAAAGCAAAACAAATCAGTTAATTAATTCATATTGACAGCTAGCAATTTGAACAATGATATTTTAATACAGCCTTGTTTAGCTAAGCTGTGAAAGTATAATTTCAGACAAGCCCTTCAGGATTACTACATCCTGCATCAACGGAATTTTTGAGAAACAGAACCTTTTGGATACTCTGGAAGTTAAAGGACTGTTAATGCTATAAAATGAACATTCGTAAGGGTTTTCATGACACGCACTCGACGCTTATCCATCGGGCAAAACTTACGATTTCACATAACTGTAGCAATTACAAGACCTCAGAAAGCCAGGCATCTGTGTTTTCACTTTCGATGATTGGAAGTAAGTCCTTCGTGGCCCAAGGGGCTATTCATTGTCAGATGTTTGCACATATAAGTTACTATTCCCGATAAACCCGGGATTGAAGTCTCCACGTGTACGCGTTCAATGGATCAATGCATGAAACCAGCCGTTAAAATGTTACATCAAAAATTCAGATGTAAACAAAGGATAATTAGACCACAAGAAACGGAGAAACTTCCACCTTTGTTATTTCCAGCTCTTGTAGTTGAAATTTTTTTGCTCTTCGAGATCCGCACAGTACGAAGGTTCATTGCAACTGAGCTCGAATTGATCGATAGCCCCATCATGCTTTGCGAACCGTGTCCAACCACCACTGCGCAAAGCCTGTGTATTTCACGCCCGCCTGCTTAATAGTAATTTTGTTTTCTTTTGACTAAATATTTCCTTTTTCTGATGCATGTGCCTATTCTCAGTGCACCAAAAGAACCCCCGAACACTTCAGTTAGTCAGGAAACCTGCGCTGTCAAATGTTGTCCGTATTTCGCAAGTTGGAACCAGAATAAAACTGAAGGTGCTTATAATTATTCCGGTGCGACTTTCGAACCGGTGTGAGTTTATTTTGGTTCGCTCTGTATTTATTTTACATGATACCGGAAAGTACACAAGAAGACATAGCACAAAGGACATGCGAGAGACACGAGCGAGTGCGAAAATCGCCTGGGGCGTGAAAACGTGATGCGCGTTATGAGCATGTTCACGTTCGACATGACAGGGTGTTCTTTTTGCCTGACTATTCTTGAGTGAAAAGAGACTGCTCGTAGTCTAGATACTGGTCCAGAATTCTATGTCGGTAAAATTCAATCTTTGTCTCACTATTTCATGGCAGAAGGAGCTCATCGTCGCAAAAACGGAATATGTTAACGCGGTATAAATCTCCTACTGGAAAAGGATAATATTAGCTCGTCTGGAAGAAATTTAAGCGGCTGATAATTTCACGTAGTATTTCAGCGTTGTTATCCTTGTTTCAGCCTTTGCCGACCGAGTGAAGCGGGATGAAATTTTTAATTATTTTGCAGTATAACTAACGCCAGGACAGTGTGCTTGAGTAGAGTGTAGTTTTTTCGATTTGCCGATGGAGATCCGTCGCGTGGTCAACAGCCTAAATTTTTCTTCTTCAAGGCTATACGTTTCTAAGGGATTTCCTGCCACACCGCAATTAAAACCTGTTTATGTATCTCTCAAACGCCATGAATAACATTAGAATCAATAAAAACAAGCAAGAAAGAATTTCACGCTTAAAGATTACAACACATTCGCGCAAAAATTAACGCCTAAGTGGAACAGAAACGATCATCAAAACTGATTTAATTACATTGGAATGCTAATAAGTTACTGGGCTTCACGCAGAGATACGTGTCTTAAAGACACGTATCTCTGCGGGATCCCAAGGTAATTTTTGGTTGCTAAGAGCGTCTGGCTCGTGATGCATTGGCACGTCATGTTATAACCTTCGAACATCAAGAGAAGACATCGCTTTACCGAGAGCCAGAACCGACTATTACAGAAACAGTTTCGCCTTCACTGGGGCGAAAATTTGGAATTCGCTTCCAAATGATCTGAAATGTGAACGGTCGCTCGAATCCTTTAAAAACAAGCTAAAATCTCTCAACCTCTGTATCGATTTTTAAATACATATATATTTCCTATTTTTCAAAAAAAAAATTGTAATACAATGATACTTAAGGTTAGTTAGTTTAGCATTTTAAAACACTATTTGTAAATATTGCACGGCTTTTGTGTAAACCAAAGATACTATTGTAATTTTGACAAAACCACCGTGGATAAATAAAGTTTTCTATCTATCTATCTATCTATCTATTTATCTATCTAACTCTGAATCCAGTCATTGTTTACAATATCCTCGGCAAAACCCCTACCAAAATCCATGCAAGTAACGAATCGATGAAAAAGCACATCCTCATTTATGAATCTACTGAAGTAGGTCTTAAATATTTTTTAACCTTTATTCTGATTTCTGAATTGTTTGCTTGAATTTCAATAATTTTATTTGGCTTCACTTAAGCTCAAGACTTGAGCTTATGTGTGAACTAATTTTATCACTTATGAATTGTTTGCTTGAATTTCAATTTTATTTGGCTTCACTTAAGATTAAGACTTAAGCTTATGTGTGAATTAATTTTGTTTATCACTTATGAATTGTTTGCTTGAATTTCAATAATTTTATTTGGCTTCACTTAAGCTCAAGACTTAAGCTTATGTGGGAATTAATTTTGTTTATCACTCAATATTATGCATGGTTCAATTCTACCTGTTACCATCCCCTCCCCCGGGCCTACCCCCGGGGGTTTGCAATTTTTTTCTCACTTGGCAGTCTGTTCCCCACCCCCGAGCACACAGAAAGAGACGATTCCCCACCCCCCGGGACTCCTCATCGACCACAAATACGTTGTTTTGTGTACAAAACCTAAATGACGATATTGATTTCCGTACAATAGCAAATAAACCAGATGTTTTGACAAGAACTTAAACGCTTTTCTAGAGTTTATTGAACGAAGGACACTACATGCATAATATAATAAAAACATGAACAGAAGACTGACGAAAAAACTCTACCTGCACTGGCATACGGCTGGCAAGTAAAGAAATTTTCTTTGCCACATGTTTTATTCTAAATATAGCGCATACACACAAGAGGCCCATGAACAAATTGATGGCAGCATTTAAAGGAGTTTTTCTTAGCTTGTTTCATAAGAACACTGGACTGAGATCTCTGTTTAACATAAAGCTGTGCATCCGTTTTTATATAGAGTCTATTTGAGTCGTCTTATTATAAATATAAACACACTGAAGAAATATTTCTTTGTTTGTGACGACCACCATTCATTCGAGTACGCAACAAACGCACATTCGTTCAACAATTTATAATAAACGTACCGTCGAACACAGATTTTAATTTTGAGATTATTCTTCTCTAAACAGTCTGCTACAAATACTAGAGATTTTCACTGGAATTAGGCAATCTTCTCCACGCGGTCCGGGGCCATCATATCAACTGAAAAGTGACGTACTTTACCAGAACAACAAGAAGTTATTTTCGATTTGCCCCACTCCCCTACCCCTGGGACATGACCACTTCAAACAATTCCCCACCCCCGGGCTCGAAGGGCTGGACTTGTCCCCGGGGATGCCCGGTGGGGGGATGGTAACTGGTAAAAATTGAACCATGCATTAGTTCAGAAGGCGACTGCATTTTTTTTCAATCTCAGTTAACCTACATGTATGAAATAAAAGCACTGCATTGTGGAAAGTGCTTCTTACTATTTGTCACTCATAATGGAATGTTCATGTTTTAGAAAGTTCAAATAGTTACTGCATGCATTTTTTGGTTTTCTCAAAAATCATTGTATTCCCAAGGGGGGTGGGGGGGAATCCAGATGTAAGCAAAGGATTTTTTTTATGCAATTGACGTATTTGTACTGATGTGTTTCTGCTTCCTAAAGGCAATCTGGCTTGTTTAACTGACAATTGTCTGCTGGGATTAGCTAGAACATGTTTGATTAATTGCAATTGGCTCTTTACTGAGTTAAGCAAAGGAGACTGGAGACGATTGAACATCCAGTAAACTTAAATGAGGTCCTGCCATTTTGTTGCTCATTCGATCGATTGATATTCAAGTGCTTTACCTTACCTGTATTACCCAATGAACCGTGCAAAGGGCGGAAGACAATTACAGACATGTAACCGCTTTTTAGACAAATGGCTAAAAGAGTTTGGATAGCTGCAAATGAGGGGTTCAGGCGATGATTTATTATTTGTTAGGATTCCACAGAAGCTGGAAAGAAGAACGCTTTCACGGGTGGATGCAAAAATTTCCAACAATAGGCACTTGTACGTCTCGTGAATCAGGTGGATCACAAAAGTAAAGCAAAGTATAGCTTTGGCAACAACATTTCAAAGCTGGAAGTGACAGTGCTAGCAAAGTGAATGACGACTCCCTTAATAATTGACATTGAGTATAATTACTATTCTGTTCACCCATTCTTTCTGTTCATTAATGTCACATTGGTCAAAAATTGCATTGTGAATGCTTTAATAATGTGTGTTTCATAAAATATTAGTTATTTGATGTTGTCAAAAGAAAAACAATAAAGTTAATATTATTTTAAGGATGAAAGTAATTTGCCAGGTGCTCGTTCTCATGAATTTTGCACTCCAAGAACTGAAAATTCTCTTCAATTGATGAACTCAGAGTTCAGGAGGGGAAAGAAAAGAAAGATGCTCCAATGAAAGCCTAATTTATTTAAATTGTAACTACAGTGTAACTTTTATTTGCAGTCCTCTATCAGGCATTTAAGCCTCGACTTTTAGTGGCCCTGGTCAGTTTTAAATCGCCACTGGCGACTAGGCGACTGCCAATTTTTAGCCCTGAATTTTTTTTTTTTTCACTGATCCGTTTTTTTTTCTGTTCTAGGCATAATGCCAGCAGAGATCAGTGATGCAGCATTTTCTTACAGTGAAGTTAAGGTACGTGGAACATATGAGTTATATAACTACCCAGCTTACATATCTAACTGTTCAGTAAATTATTGAACTGGATTGAATGCAGTGATAGGGTTAACTTGGGTTCGGTAATTGAACACAATACATGTAATTATTAACCAAAAATATGCCTATATATACAGCTGTGTTTGATTCCATTCAATTTCTGAACCCAGTCAAACACAATTAAACAGTTTTAAAATCATTCAAATATATAGATTTAGCCAAGCCTAAAAGTGGAGCTCCAATTTTTATTTGGGCAATCCTATTACTCACAATGGAAAATAAAAATTGAACCAACGATAAAATTGAACCACAACATTTACATGAGTGTGCCATCAAGACTTCCATTTGGGTGGCAATGAGAGCCTTTACATCTGGACTTAAGGGAGGAGACTCTTAATCACCATATTGTTGCCGTGGGAAGTTCCTCAGAACCATCATATCTTGGAAACCCTATTACTTCCACAGATAAGCTGCTTGGCCACGTTTGTTTTATGGGAAAGGTTTTCAAGTTTTCAAGTCACAACCATATTCAGCATGTCACTTGACCTGAACAGAAAAAATGCTGAAACTCAAACAGCATACAGTTCTCGCTATTGTAAACATTGCGAACATTTAAAGATTATCAGGATGCAAAATTTGAAGCAACAGTTTCTAGAAATTTGCATTATTATGAGTATAGACGTTATGATGGCACAAGCACATATCTTTATACATTTTTGTGCTGTAGTTCTTCTATTGAAATTATGAATATATGAAATTCATATATTTGAACTGCGGAATGAAGAAATAAATGATCCTCGCAGTTATTAACGCAACTTACAGTGCAGTTGCGAAAAGAAAGCCTGAAAAAATCAGGCTTGCCGGGATTCGAACCCTGACCTCTGCGATACCGGTGCAGCACTCTAACCAATTGAGCTACATGTAACAAGCCAACTGGGAGCTGGTCATTGGTGTCGCAGAGGTCAGGGTTCGAATCCCGGCAAGCCTGATTTTTTCAGGCTTTTTTTTTTTGCAACTGCATAAGTTGCGTTAATAACTGCGAGGATCTTCTTTACATTTATTTCTTCACTCCACAGTTCAAATATATGAATTTCATATATTCATAATTTCATCTTCATCTTTCCCAGGTATATTACGGACCAATTTAATGACCAGCTCCCAGTTGGCTTGTTAGCTCAATTGGTTAGAGAGCTGCACCGGTATCGCAGAGGTCAGGGTTCGAATCCCCGCAAGCCTGATTTTTTTAGGCTTTCTTTTCGCAACCGCATAAGTTGCGTTAATAACTGCGAGGATCTTCTTTACATTTATTTAGTTCTTCTATTCTTTGTAAAAACAGTAATTGCATGCTTCGGATTGTAAAGAAGGGTGGGGCTATTCGTAAAAAAATGGGAACTTTACTAGTTTCCTCTTAGTTTTACTGATTTTCTTTTTAATGTGCGGTTGGGGACTGGCAGTAGCTATGCACGCGCAATGTTCAGTTGTGGAATTCAGATGTTCTTCTTCATTATTTCACCAATATTTTTTTATATAGCAGCACGAAATGCTGAAAACAGCGTATGACAGAATACCATTCACAAAAATCCCTTAGCAACAATGCGAGATCTGTAGTTAAGAATCTCCCTTCCTCAAGTTACAAAATCCTTTTTTCACAGTGATGTGAGATTTATCTGGATGGCTATATGGTTAATTAACTTAACACAGAATGAATCAAATAGTTACACCATGTTTACATGATACCGGTATGAACTCACCCAGGTATGCCTCGCACAGTTACGAGATTTTGTGCTGTAATCATGTAACAAATACAGAGAAGCAAGAGGGAACTGGGGTGAACTTGTATCAGAATGAAAAGCATACAATGAACTGGTGTCAGGCAAACACCCCCTAAGACTAAAGTTGAGCAGCTCTCAAGAATGTTTAACAACATCCTCAGATACCCAGGGGCAGTAAAACCCTGATTTCATTAAAGCAGTGTAAACTCAGACTGGTGCAATTTTGTTTACATGAGACCAGTCTGAAATTCAGACTGGCATAAGTATTTACATGAGACCAACCATCTCTAAAAATACAGTTTACCTTTTGTCCATTTGGAATGCTTCAGTGCTTCTTATTTAAATGCACATGCTCAAAACTCAAAACAAATACCGTAAACTGCCGCTTATAAGCCCGCCTGCTTACAACCCCCCCCCCGGCTATAGGCCCATCTACCTGTAAACAAAAAATACATCCGGTAATAAGCCCCCCCACCCCCCCCCGGATATAAGCCCCCCTCTAGTTTTCGCTGTTTCCTTAATATTAAGCACACTCACAGAAATCTGTAAAGATTAACTCCGAGCTTCTGTTTTGTTATGTTCCGGTTACGTTCGTGTTGTTGCAGTTTTGATTTTGTTGTTAAAATTGAAATGAATTCGATTTATTATGACATTTCAAAGGTTAATTACAAACTGGTACATTAAAAATGTATTTCGATCAACACTGCTGTGGCTCATTTTGTAACTTTTTTCTTATTCCACTTATAAGCCCCCCCCCGGATATAAGCCCCTCCATTTAGAAGCCCACCCAAAACCCCTTACAAAGTTGTATCAGCCTAGGGCTTATAAGCGGCAGTTTACAGTGTCTTAAAACATTTGGGTAGTTTTTCATGCGAGCGTGCATGCTCAGTGCATGACACGGCATGACATTGCCAATTTTGTGAATTGTGTGCGCAGTATGGATGCACAGAAAAAAATTGCGCAAATATCCTTAGAACCTCCCTAAAGACCTGGGCTTACTTCTGGCAACTGAGATAATTAAACTCTGCTTTGTTTTCCATACAGGTTTTTATTCCATCAACCTGATGTCAGAAAAAATATGGCAGTTTATTGTAAGGCTTTGGTTAATAAATTTGTACTCTTAGCTACATTTATGTTCCCAGGCAGACATTATCAATTGAAATAAAAAATTTTAAGAGCAGTTTTGAAATAAGGTTTTATATTTTTGTTTTTTTTTTGCAAATTTTGATGTTGGTGATAAGTTTGACTGTATCCACATACACTTAAATTTGTTCCCTCAATAACACATCCACACACCAGTAGCATTTATTTGGGAGTAACCCTACTCCCCCCCCCCCCCACACACACACACACACGCACACACAACTAATTTCCCAGGGATAATGATTCAGACTTATTTGATTGAATTCACTTGACAGGGAAAACTATTTCAAATGATGGATTCACCACAGTCTGATCCCCTCTTGTCAGTTCATTACATGACAGGTTTCTGACTATCCTGAACTGATTTATTAAGAGGCTTTTCTTTTTGTTTCTCTTTGCTACCAGATTATGACAATCAGGAACATTGCTCATTGGTGACATTAGATGCAGTGTAAAGGCTAATGATCAAACCAAAAACAAACTAAACCACAAGATTTACTACAATCACAGTCAGGGGTAGTAACATAGTGAGTCATAATCTGTGCATCAAATAAAGTCACTAGTGGTTACTGGACCATTTGTTATTCGCGTTGGCAACGCTGTTAGTCACAAATTTTTAATTGACTGATTGACCGATTTATCAACTAAGTAGTTGAGTGGTTGATTCATGACTGATGGGTACTTAAAGAGATTGATTTTAATATAATAGTCCCTGGGCATCAATAAGAGTAAACAAAGTACATTATTATTCCACTATAGCATCAGTTTATCATATAAGGAGAAAACACACACATGAAAGTATGAGAGTGTATTGCACTGTAGAAAGCGTATTGCACTGTAGTGTCCCGGTTTCAAATCACTCATTGAATAAATCATTTAAAATGATAGGCAAATATTGTAGTGGAATAATAAATATCATTCAGTGGTTTTACAGATAATGGTCAAGGACATTTTACCGGTACTCATTGCTCGCATTTTTCCTCGCTCTATACCACACAACTTATCTGTCAAACCATTGAATAAGGTGGAGGTATTTTTCAATTAGTACCTTGTCTATACAATTTGACAACTCTGCAAAAATGTAAATAAATTAAACCGTAGACTTGTGGCAGAGAAAAGGCCGAGGTAAGGTGAACAAAAATAATTATTGTGCCCAATATTTAAGTTTACAACCTAAAACTGGGGCTTAGTTAGAATTTTGTAAAACAGGTTCATACCTGCCATCCGTCCCCATTTAATTGGAATTGTCCCGATTTTTGAGTTTCAAAACCTAAAAAAATCGGGACACTCCGATTTTCAAGAAAAAAAAAAAAATTTGGAACTGGATTGTTAAAGATTAGTCTTCAATGACTTTTCTACATCCCATTGTTTTGTGCAATACATGTGGTGCTTGAGACCATTAAACAACACCTGAGAATTCTAATGCTAAGACAGTACAGTACAGGCAACATTTTTAAAAATTATTGCAAAAACCCTAGAGCATCCTAGACCCTGCTCAGTGCAGGGGGGCAGTGGCGGGGGGGGGGGGCAGGGCACTACCCCAGGACTGCAGTGAGCATGGGGGGGGTGTGGTCCGTTGGCAGGTATGCAGATTCTAATTTGATGAGAGGTGTATTTACTAATAATGACCTAAAATATAATATTGCTGTCAGGTACCACTTGAAATAATAATAATAATAATAATAACAATAATAATAATAAATAAAATAATAATAATAAATAAAATAAATAATAATAAATAACTAAAAATTGGAGTTCCGCTTTTAGGCTTGGCTAAATCTATATATTTTATTTATAGTTGACAGCAAGAAAGGTTCGGATCTGTTTCTTTTTATACTGAATATATATTATAATAAAGATATATCTTATTTAAAAATATAAAAACATAGAAAAATATAGATACATGTTACTGTTATTTATTTACGTTTGACAACAAGAAAGGTTTGGATCTGTTTCTTTTTATACTGAATATGTTATAATAGAGATATATCTTATTTACAATATTTAAACATAGAAAAATATAAATACATGTTATTTATGGTTGACAACAAGAATCATAGAATAGTTTCATAACAAGAATTAAGGATTTAACCAAGGTTTGAAATGGCAGAGGGTGGGGAATTTAAAAATTTTAGTGACCCAAAATATTTGAAAATGTCAATCATTATAGCCCTTGGGTATGCCTGCACTCCCCCCATTGGGGCTAGACATTGATAGGTGCATTACTAAAACATCGCAAAAATCAAAAATGGCAAAAATGTTATATGTTATAAATGTTATGTTACATGAAAATGCTTCAGTTAAAAAGATTAAAAATGAACAAATTATTTTTCTTTATCTAATAAAACTTGATTCTTTAAATAGAAAAATTTACCTCCATTACTGCTTGTGATATTATAAACCTAACGAGTTTGGATACAGTACGAGCCAGCGAGCCAGAAATCCCTAATCCCAATAAAAAGGCTAACCGCCAGCTACCTATAAAGGAACTGTAGGCTAACTGCAGTGCTAACTAGGTTAGCCAATGTGTAATTTAGGCTAACCATAATGGCTTGCATGACTCCTATGACTCGCGAGCCTTGTGAACCGTGCAAGCCAGAAATCCCTTTATATCCCATTATACAGGGCTAACCGCAAGCTACCTATTAAAGCTAATAACTGTAGGCTAACCGGAATGTTGTTTTGGCTAAACCAGAGTGTGATTTAGGCTAACTGGAGTGGCTCACTGGCTCACAGATTGTCGGACCCTATAAAGCTAAGAATGCATTGCACATTCTGAAGCATAACCAACTCCAGAGTTTAAAGGGAGCAAGGGAAGAATGGTTGCAGTTTTGCTGGGATTTTGTAAAGTCCCCCTGGAATGATGAAATAGCTTTGCAACCTTTTTTTTCTTGCTTGCAGCAGTGCAAGAATTTTTTTTCTATTTCATTTGTGCTGCATGCAATTTTTTTCTTCCGACAAGGGCTTGCAGGAATTTTTTTTTGAAATCATCCACCCCCCCCCCCCCTCAAGAGTTAAATGGTCGGCCCCTTATGGAGCCGGGCCCTCGTGAACTAAACACAAATACTAGGAGTTACACAATACATGAATCATGAAAGGCCCACACAATTGTGCACACACAATTACTTAAAGAGCCAGTGTCACCCAAAGTGCTTTGCACGCCGCGGTACATTTTTCATATATGAAAAATATGCCATTTTCTTGATTGTCATGAAGTCTGATTTGTATCTTCTTCCATCGCTCCCGTTAGCAATCCGAAACCACTAGTGTCGCCGTATCGATTTCGTTGTATAATTCCGAATTCTGAAGTGTTTTCGCAGTGGAGAAGGAGATCTTTAAATTGGATGCCTCGTATGGTTCAGGAAAGTTGAGGCGAAGACTGCTTAATTATTCCTTGTGTTCACTGTCTGTTTATGTTTTATTTTTACAAAAAGCGTAAGTGGCTATTCTGGTTTTGCGTCCATTGACATCAGTCGATGCAATCGATCGCGCAATCAATCGATCGGACTGTAATAGATCCATGTATATGCATTGAATGCAAACTCAGATCTTTTTCCAGTGACATCTAGCGACGAAGACGTCAATATTCTTTCTACTTGTTTTTGTCTTATTATTTTTATATCGAGTGGAAGTGGCTACTCTGGTTTTACGTCCATTGAGATCGATCGATCAATCGATCGATCAATTGATCAGTTGTTATAAAAGCTCCATACGCGCTGACTACAAAGTCAGATCTCCGGTAACATCTAGCGAGGAAGATATTACGATTTTCAGGGGCTACTACTGTGAATATCAGCTTGCTGAAAGGCCAGTGCGGTAGGGTATAATTTGCGAAACGTCCGGCAAATGCGCCAGCCAAACTTCAAAACAAAAGCACAACCGCGCAAAGCACTGTGAGTGACACTAGCTCTTTAAACAATACTGCACCAGCATACTACCTAATTAATTAAATCTTCAAGTACAAGGTATACATTGTAGGTTGTAATGAGAAATGATAAAATATAAAAAAGTAATACTTGTCCAGGTTTATCCTGCATTCAAGACTACTACAGCAAACCCCAAACCCAGTGTACATTAAATGTACATGTACACTGTATGACGCTTTGTGTTCTATGCCAGTCACTTTGTGGCCACATTTAGTTTACCTCAGAATGTCTATTTTTTAACAAATCTCCAATATCAGTTAAAATATTTACAGTGTATCTGTGCATATGAGGCAAAACCAAATGAAAAGAATCATTGAGTAACAGGGAGTATACACACTCACTGATTTTACATTTACGGTCTTATCTGTTTTGGCTGCCTTCATTTCACTTGCGGTTAACAATCTTCTGAGTTCAGTCCTCTTACGGCCTTATACATGTAGACGTGGTCCTAGAAAAAATATTGAGAAGAAATTAAAAAAAAAGTTCTAGGCCTGTCATACACTCAACATTGTTAGGTTGTAATGTTAATTTTCAATAACATATATAAAGGTTCATGTAAATTTACAATAATATTATGAATACAGTTCAAGAAGTGAACAAAATTAGTAAAAGGTGTAACTATTAATTTAATGACTTTTAGTCAAGTATTGGGTTCCAAAGCTGTGGAGTGGCAAAATAAGAAAGATTTCTTAAAATAAACTGTCACTTTAGTGACATCGACAAACATCGTAAGCATTACAGTGATAGTCCATTTCAAAACCTTAATAGCCCTGATCAGAATACAATTTTCTAGTACACCATAACAGAACACATCCTGTTTGCATGTATTGTACTCAGTGAATACACGATGATCCGGTTTTCACATGTTCATGTATGAAGTTCCAACAAATCTCCAAAAATGATGTGCCTATTGACTGAGTGAGAGGACTAGACAGGAAAATATTTGGCTTAAGGTCATGGTGTACAGACCGAGCACAGCGAGGTCTGTGTGCCATGACCAGCTTGTCTTAACTCTGTCAATACACATTTATCATACCACCAATTTCATGCTACATGTAAATACATGCATTTTTGGAAAATTTCAAAACTATGCTTAAAAATACTCAAAGCATGTTAAAGTGCACGCGTGTTGAATGAACCGATGATGTGTGCAAGACTGGACGGCTTTTTCCAGACTGGCTTGCATCAACCCACCTGGCCCTACACACATCAACTCGGAATACATCTGTACCGTATATAATACACTAAGAGAGAACTGTTGTCCACCCATCATGGAAAAACGGCTTAGTTACAAAAAGCCAAAACCACATCACTTCTATACTTTCCTGGCAGGGACGTGCAACACTGTGCCATGGCTGTTGATGTGTGACTACTTTCAACTGCTTATGCAAATTGATGTCAGTTTTCAAGATATCATGTTGTTGAGTGGTGAATTGTTAATGGGTACCAGCTAGTTTTTTTTTATAATACTGCGTTGGCGGGGATGTAGGGTGGTATAAGAAGTTGAGTTATCAAGTGACTGAAAATCAAAATGGTGGACATGAAATTCAAAGCCCAAATGCAAGGAAATACAAGGTACGCTACTATTGTAGTTTTAACCCTGTTATCCCAAGCAGTTAGCCT
The DNA here is from genome assembly GCA_964030785.1 of Siderastrea siderea. Classification (NCBI taxonomy): domain Eukaryota; kingdom Metazoa; phylum Cnidaria; class Anthozoa; order Scleractinia; family Rhizangiidae; genus Siderastrea; species Siderastrea siderea. The sequence goes on from OZ034977.1 coordinate 24,608,371, forward strand.
CTAGTGGTCTAACGTGGTTGTAACTGGGTGTAGATGTTATGTACTGAAATGAAATGAGACCCCAAGAGAAGCTGAACCTGAGGTGTTCCCTATACCAGTCAGGAGTTCTAACCACTACATGTACAGTAACCTACATTGTACAGAATGTAGATTACATAGGAGTCTAGACGTGAGCTACAGGTATACAGCTGTACTGTAGGGCATTACTTACAGTACAGGGTCACCATACAGTCAGATGCCTTCAACACTGCCCTTTCTAGCACTATGCAGGACATGATACAGTATGAACCTAATAAGATGACCTAGTTCACTAACAGTTTTCTTGTAGATTAGTACAATCATGTAGCTGGAGTGCAGAAGGTCATGGGTATGACTTCAGTTAGGGATTTAACTTGGTGTCCTAATCCCACAATTGCTTCATGTTGAGCACATGTATCATCATTCTTTTGGTTAATAAATGACCAATCTTAGTAATTATTTACAACATCAGTAATTATTTTACAATATTAATAACCATGGCTCTATATCAGCAGGGCATTTGTTGCAGTGTACTGTTCGGGATTGTGGTTTGTCCACAATAATCTAGTATTCATGTCTTAAAAATTCAAGCATTCAATGATCACCAAGGAGATAATGTCTTCATATGACATGAATCCATATGCCATTCTGTCAAAATCTTTAAAAGGAATGCCTGCAACCAACGCCCAATACACTGTACATGTACACATCCTTTGTTTAAAGAAAACAGATCTACATGTAAGCAACACAAATTTGAAGTGTAACATGAGGATTCTAATGTATACAGCTAAAACGTTGTCTGATTTTACAGCCTTGAGCTTACACGAGGAGACCGAAAGGTAATATGGGTAGCTGAAAATCGTTTGTGATTCGGCTGTAATTTCGCAGTTGTCGCTACCGTAGGAGGGGTGAAAGTACAATAAACACTTGCCTGTGTGATTTAATTTGTGTAGGGATGAGCCACAGCTAAGTTTGGTAAATTTATTAATAGATTACCCATAGCACCTTGTGGTCTTATTGTATAGGTTTTCCGACAACGTTAATTGTAGCTGTATGTTTGAGTAACTTACCTGACCATGTGTGATGCATTCCTTTGCTATGTACAACATGCATCAAGAAACTGTTTTGCTGTAGAACTTGGAGTCATACTAATACAATGTGAACAAATGTAGAAACCTGATGAAAAATTTTGAGAGTAAAATTAATAAATGGATCATAAAAAATAAACTTACTACTCACATACATGTACATGTAGCTACATGTATAAAGGTGAATGTAAATCATACTTTAATTTCATCTATACCACAGTACATGAACTACTTTACAGATCCCAGGAGATTGTTGAAGGAGCAGTGTACATGTAGATGTATGAGGTTCAGGTTTGAACTGAAATTTAACTTCTATGTAGGATGTAACTAAACAGTGCCAGTCATCTAGCCCAGTTGATTGTGTTATTGAGCTTTCAATAACTTTGCAAACAAATCAAGAATAAAAAATATGGTGTGATAAAATACATGTACAGTACATGTGTAAGATAATATTTGGTTCTTGGCAAAAGTGCAAAAAACTCGCTGGAGACAGTTTGACACACTGAACACCATCCCCTTAAAGCCAAATAATTTTTTCCTCCAGCACTTGCTTTAGGTCAGTAAGCACATAATTTTTTGAATTAGGAAATAAGCCAAAAATTAAAAAGTTGCCATTTTGAAGGCTGTTTTCCCATAACATGATTGAGCAGTTTTGATGATTCAAAAAAAGTTAACATTCATGAGACACTCAAATGCCCTCCTGGATTTATAAGGTTCTTTCATCTACATGTAGACTACTCCGAACAAGTAGGTACATTGTTTTCATAATGTTTTCTGCACACTACAGGTGTAATTAGTATATCACATGCCATTCACCTCCGAGCACAACAGTGGTCACCTCCACAGTTTTTTTGTCCATATCTGATAACAAGTTACCTGTACCAGTCCATGGGGCTGGATATTAACTTGTGTGGCATAATAATTATTATACTGAGAGAACCATTATTCACCTTAATGTGTGTGACATTTAACATTTATTCCATGAGCATGTATGTACTGGGTATAGGGTGGTAAGTGACCAACAAGGTGCATAGCACAAAGTTGATAAAAATCACCTCATATCCTGAACGACCACAACAGAATTAATAATATTCCTTTATTAAATCTCAACTTCAGTTATCTTTTCTGAATTATGGGTGGCTGTATTTTGGACAGCTTCTAGCTTTTACTTGGACGATATGCTATTCTGAATGCCATGGTACTTGGCATGCAGTTTCCATGCATGCAGTAAAATCAAATTTAAGGTGCCAGTGCATGAAGGGACATGTTGAAATTTGTGTTGCATGAGCTCAAAAAGTGTCAGCCACACACCAAAGGGTGTCACATGTTGTTGCAAAAATGTAAGCACCTTTCGATTTCCTCTCTGCTTATGTTCCTGCTACAGTACATGCCTTTAGCATAACAATTGCAGTGTCGCACTGCTGTGTGTCTCTGTGACACGTCCCTGCACCATGGCCCTCATACCCTGGTATCTACTGTATACAAAAGGAAGGAATTCAATGCCTGAAATTGAGAATTTAGTGTATTACTGCTACGTGTATAGGGTCTCCACTGTGAGTCTGTCCTGGATAAATTACTGTTTAGTATTTAGGCATACATTGGACATTAGGTTGGGACGAACGTTCATAAATCTGGTGACCATTTTAGAACTGTTGATTGCAATGAAAAACTCTCATATGCAAACTTGAGAAATGCACACATTTCCACCTTATGCCACTAGAATAAAAATGCTATGGTGTCAAGACCTGGAGTTGTTACTATTGAAATAATATCAAATCTGATCATGTTAGTACACATCACTATCTTTGCTTAAAAAAAATCAAGAGATCTCATAAACCGTTAAAGAACTCACAAATTGGCAAATTATGCATGTTTCATTTCATGTTTACTCCGCTTTGACGAGTGGTTAAAGAAAAATTTAGGCTTTCATTGTATTCAAGTTTATGTGTACACGTATCTGAGTGAAACGCATTTCAACTGAACTGTTGGTTAGCGTGTAGGCATTATGAAATCACCTACAACTAAACACCAATGATACATGTAGATGCATGGAGATACACGTACGTGCTTACATGTGAAATGCCTACTCCTCAAATTATTCGGATTTGCGAAGTTCTGATAGTGGTACGTCGACTACTTCTTGGTCGGTAAACGTTTGTTTTACTACGCCGGGCTTATCACACTTTGATGTGAAAAGTGTAAGTCACAGAATGCCACATGTGTGAACAATGGCTTTCGTTGTTACTTGATACCACTGTCCCACTTGGGGTCAATTTCACAAAGGCCGTTTTTAGCCAATGACGTCACGTTAGTGACGTCATATTGCTACTGTCAGAGCCTAAAAATCAACGATAGACGTACGTGCGATGTCTGTCTTACGATTTGTGAGGCTGGGGGGATATTCTGTGAGACGATGGGTGGGGGTGTGCACCGGGACACTGAAAGTCTTACCTTATCAGCGGCACAAACCCATACAGCTAATGTTATGGGAGTAAGACCCCCGGGCTTTGAAGTGTTTTGCATTCGCAAGTGTGGATCTACTTCGAATGCCTGTTTTGTGTACGTGAGGTCTGGCAGGATTTTATTTGCGTTGTAGTCCTGTGTTTACTTAGCTGAAGTACATTTTTCCACAGCAGCAAATACAAGACGGACTTGCCAATTTGAGATGTTGTATGAACAGAACGTGGAAATTAACGTTACATCGATCCCTAATTAACAGTGAAAGAAACAATATTTAAAGCCCAAGTTTATAACGATAGTGAAAAGAGTAGAGTAAAACAGCATAAAATTTTTCGGGATTATCTCTCGGTAACAGCGAATCTAAAATTTGCAGTGTCATTTTTGTGTGCGTGTTATAAAACATGAACCCAATTAAAACTAAATCGGAAATTGCGCGGCTTGTTGCTAGCTATTCTTAAAACTGAAAAACTTGAATGAAGCTAGTATTAAAATCCAAGTCACAGTGGTGATCAAGGAATTAGAGGATGGATGTAGTAAAATCTTAACAAGATACTAAACGTTATTTCGGGGTTATTCATAGCTCAAAGTGTAAAGCGTATGTTGAGAAATTTGCATAGTTGACAGCTGTAATTTCAGCCTTATAAGGAATGTAACGCAACACTTGAAACATCTCCAACCGACCGAAACAGTACCGAAAGATTAACAACAACAGATATGTGACAAAGCATTCTAACAGAGACCTGTTGGATCTACTGGAAAGCAAGCTGAATTTGAACATTTTCGTACTGTTCGAAGGTAAAGCAAACGAAATTTATTCGGCTGTAGGTTGAGACTCCAAATAAACACGTGAGCTAAAAATAACTTTGTACCGTGGGAAAGTTACAAATGTAAACATACTAAGCAAAAAGACGAAAATTATTATAGCCGACTTGATTACAAAGCAAGCAACTTCAAATAACAGGGGAAATAAATATAGTTGCAAAACTATTTCAGTCGTGTTTATAAACGCTAGTTCAAACCGATTTCGAACGAAAATATTGTGGATACAAGAAACGCCGTTTGATGGCAGACTCCTGTTTTGACAATACAATGTACTAAGAACGTAAGTGGTTGCCTGAAACGTCTGAAACCTTACAAATTAAACAAAGTAAAGCGAGTCGCGTGTCACACAAATCACGCAGAGCGTCTAAACGGCACCCTTTAGAAAGTTGACCGTTTATGAGCACTGAAAAGTATTGGATATTCGCCGGTAGAAGTAAGAAATTAAAAGGTTCAACTGCAACTTGCATTTATTTCTGAAGTAAAATTGTTAACTTTCCACTGATCTTTGCCTAAATTATGTATGCAATATTTTTCGACGGTGAGTTTAAGTTTAAGTTTACTTGTTTTTGTCTGTGTTCTTTGAAGAACCGTGAAACAAAGAGCTTTCTTCGGTTTTTTTTTACTCCGCGTAGTCACGCTGCTGAATCATTACCAGGTTTTATAGTGGATAACCACAGGATCTTTTTGATGGTGGTGGTGGGGGGGGGGGGGGGCTGAGGGGTTAGGGTGGGACTTACCGGAGGTGCAAGGTCCCATAGGTTGTCAGGACAAATTTCACCATATTGTGAAAAAAAACGTCATTGGCTCTGCGCGTATTGCGCGCCTATGTTTGATTATGATTTGCACAGTGTAAGCGTCGCTTACACTGTGTGTTAAAGCTTGTTATACTCATTTGGCAGAATGTCACAAAGAAAGGAACTTTAAGCCCTCCGTAGAAAACTAAATGTACATGAAATGTTAGTCATACCTACGGTGGCCCGTAAGTGCCATCCTAAATAATATTAAATAACACGTTGGCTTAAAGAAAAATATTACATTCTTTGGATCCAAAGATTTTACCCCAGACTCAATTGTTGCTTTTGTACCATTGGATCCAAAGTTATAACAACGGATCCAGAGTTTTCATTACGGATCCAGAGTTATAACTACAGATCCAAAGTTATTACTACGGATCCACAGTTATTACTACGGATCCAAAGTTATTACTACGGATCCAAAGTTATTACTACGGATCCACAGTTTTTACTACGGATCCAAAGTTATTACTACGGATCCAAAGTTATTACTACGGATCCACAGATTTTACTACGGATCCAAAGTTATTACTACGGATCCAAAGTTTTTACTTCGGATCCACAGTTATTACTACGAATCCACAGTTTTTACTACGGATCCAAAGTTATTACTACGGATCCAAAGTTATTACTACGGATCCAAAGTTTTTACTACGGATCCAAAGTTATTACGGATCCAAAGTTTTTACTTCGGATCCACAGTTATTACTACGGATCCACAGTTTTTACTACGGATCCAAAGTTATTACTACGGATCCAAAGTTATTACTACGGATCCAAAGTTTTTACTACGAATCCAAAGTTATTACTACGGATCCACAGTTTTTACTACGGATCCAAAAATTTCACACCAAATGTAAAGTTCTACCTCCCTCGAACACGTGACGCCGCGTCCGTGTTCCAATATGGCGGACCTGATGGAGGAAGGTTGAAGCTGGTGTAGAAGCGGTACGTTTCTCTCCATTACTTTTCCCTTATGATCGTGATGAAAGGTATTATTACATAAGTAAGTCCTTAACTAGGACATTCATTTGAATTTCGAGTGTTAAAGTTTTCCATAAAAAGTGATGTATTAATGTCAATTCTATTTGTTATACAGTAGAACCCCGCTAACTCGCGATCGAACTCGGTTCGAACTCCCCACTATCTCGAACTCAAACCCATTCCCCTTGCCCTTGTTTTTCAGTCATTTACAATCGCCTTACTCGAATCCCAGCTTCGAGTAGCCGGTAGTAAATGAATGAAAAACAAGGCCGCAAGAGGAATGGGTTTGAGTTCGAGATAGTACCGCGTTCGAGTTATCGGACTTAGCGGGGTTCTACTGTATTGGGTCTTCGAGTTCTTGATATATTATGTAGCTCAGGTTGCAAAGTAGCTAACTGTGATTTGTCTCATAGGAATAGCAATGGTGTTAGGCTACCTATTCTGCATTGTCATCCTCTTACCAACGCATGGTGTGGATGCAGTGCTTCCACCACATGTTGCTACCCTTACACATCTGGACAGGGACTCGTTAATTGTGCATTATTTTCATCTTGGATTTGACTATGGCGAGATTCTGGGCTTTCTACTTTTTTGCCATGGCATTCAAATCAGTCTTCGTCAGCTTAAGCGAATTCTTAATGCCAGTGGTTTATACAGGAGGCGGTCTTACAGCAACCCGACTGAAGTGATAAGGGCAGTGGAAAGGGAGCTTCGAGGGAGTGGTAGTCTCTTAGGATATCGCCAAATGCACCAAAGGTTACGGCGTCGTTATGGTTTTACTATTAATCGCGAGTCTGTTCGTCTTATATTGAAGACGCTTGATCCTGATGGTGTGGAACAACGTTCACGTCGTAGGTTACGAAGACGGCAATACCGCTCTAAAGGCCCCAATTACATTTGGCACATGGATGGGTATGATAAACTCAAACCTTATGGATTTTGCATTCATGGAGCCATAGACGGATATAGCCGCCGAATCATGTGGCTCAAGGTCGGGAGAAGCAATAACAACCCAAGAATTGTAGCATCATATTTTCTTGATTGTGTCAAAGAATTAGGAGGTGTTCCTCGTATAATCCGTGGTGATCAAGGAACTGAAAATGTGAATGTGGCGGCTATGCAGCGCTTCTTTCGCTGTGATGCCCAAGATGATTTTGCAGGCCAGAAAAGCTTTATTTACGGACGATCAGTTTCGAATCAGAGGATTGAAGCGTGGTGGGGGTTTCTGAGGCACTCCGAAACTGATTGGTGGATAAATTTTTTCAAGGATTTGAAGGACCAAGGGCTATACAATGATTGCGATCCAATCCAAGTGGAGTGTCTTTTATTTTGTTTTATGCCTTTACTTGAAGATGAACTAATCCGTGTGGTACAGGAGTGGAATCTTCACAAGATAAGACCCTCATCTAACGAATCCTCTCCCCGGGGTAGACCAGAAACCTTGTATTTTTTGCCTGAAGTCACCGGTACAAGCTCCTATCTAAATGATGTCCCAGCAACTGACATAGATGTAGCGGAGGATGTCTGTTGTGAATCTCCAGATACAAATGTCGCTGATACCTTTGCAGAGCTGGCACAGATAATCATGGATGAAAAAGGGCTAGAAATGCCAAGCAATCCTCAAAGCGCACTAGATCTTTATTTAGAAATTCTCGTTTCCATAGAAGATATTTAAGAGCTCTGCGGTTCGAAATCAATGATTTCATTCTCTTGGAACATTGCTACCTAATGGGTGTTGGTCAACTGAAGAAAATTTACCACAAACTTACAGTAAACTAAAACGCCATTTTTTTGTGTCCTTTCTTGCAGAAGGTGTTAGCACAGATAGATATCGTAAGAGAAAGAGTGTCGTATTATTGATAACAGCAGATGATCCGCAGGGAATGGCTTCAAACGCAGATGAAGCTCTTAGTTCAACTTTGTTCTTTTACCACCCCACTATAGAAGTGAAGATAATAGTTTTACTGAACATGGTGTTCTAAATTGGATGAGGTTGTTCGCCGAGTCCAATTTGGCAGTCAGAGGAGTTATTTACTGAATTAGACAGTAAGTAGTGAAAACTATGTGCTTGGATGAGATTTAGTCTAATAAGCGTAAAAATCAATACTCCAAAGGTCATAGAATATTCAAAACATTTATTTACGTTTACTAAAGATTATAATGGAAATGCCGTAGCATTTACTAAAAGTAACCCCAATATCATAACAGCAACATGTAAGCTAAAAAAGTACTTTTTGCTTGTTTCAGTTAATGGAATTTGAAAACGTTAATGTAAAATTATGCTATTGGAACTTATCCTAGCATATCAGTACCAATGTTGTACAAACGTCAAGTTTAATTACAACTCCACTCCATAACGCAACAATGCCATAACCTTATAAACTTGATTTAAACGCTCTTTACCCTTTTCCCAGAGAGGAAAACTTGGAATTAGAATATTCCTGATTAAGAAATATATCTGATGGCACTAGTACATGCATTAGCACTTCTGGCAATACATGTTAGGATATACATGGTAATCCATCTGTACCCTAATACTTCTTTTTTTAGAACTTGAAACTACAGTTTTAACAGTAAAACATAATCTTGGTAGAGAAATCGTAGTTAGAATTAACTTCTAATGATTAGTCCAGATTTTGCATTTCCCCAATCGTTTTCAGCCACGATCCAGACAATGGCGATGTTTTTATTTTGTTGCACTTAATACGTATTGACAATCATTATACATTATCACAATCACTTTTTATTTGAAGACCCTTGAATCGATAAAAATCGATAAACAAACCAACATCGAGATCGTAATAATGTTAAGTCATACGTAAAATTTAATATAATTTATAACAATTATCCGTTTATCCCATAAGGTAAAACAACAACAGGAACGATTAATACAACTTTTAACTAATTAAAACACTAAAGCACGACTCGTTTCACCGCCCACATCAAAAAAACGCGAGTGTTATAGTCGGCGCGTGATAACTTTCACGACTTTTGAACGAAAGTATTTGATTGCCTGAGTTGTTCATGCGGATAAGTCACAAAATAAATACATTCTTTGCAAGCTGAAGAGGCGATGTGTCCCTTCTCGCATCAAGTGTGACTTCAAATTAGACAATGTCCATTTCCCAATCTTCGGACTTGAGAATGTTATTAAACTCTTCTCTCAACTCCGGAAATGATAGATAGGTCGAAGGCAGTTCCAAGGTGTTGCTGCAGGCGTGTGCTATTGGCCGTCGAGCGCATCCCTCAGTGTTGGTGAAACTAACCTGCCACGAATCGAACAACATCAAATCCGAGCCACTAAAGAAACGAAGGAAAGTCGTCAGCATTCTCGAGTCCAGGCCTTTGATGAAACGCTTTAAAAATTTAAGCGAATCCCTTTCTTCCTGGGTGTTTGCTTTGCACTCAATCGTATCCAACACTTTGGAGTTTGTTGGAGTCAGCTGATCATAAAAACACAGCAGTGATTCAACTGTGGGAAAGCTATCTGCCAGAGTTGTGATGATTTCTTTCCAACAGTCTGCTACGTACTGCGGCCTTTGTATCAGCTCTTTGTGGGCCACCTCGATCACAGTTTTTAGGATTGTGCTCTTTGTTACACCTCGCTTGCATTCAAAAGTGCTTAGCAATTCAATCAGCTCTTCGTCGTCAGCTTCGATCTCTCCATTCACACATTTTTCGACGACTTTGCGCTCGACCTTCGAGACGTATTGCATGAATGATTCAAGAAGCATATTATCAGAAACGGCGGATTCACTGAAAAGGCAAGAGGCAACAAATGTTTTCGACAAACGAAGGGGAAAATATTGGTAGCCCTTCAACAGGATTCTTGCGATTGCCTCCCATTCTTTTCTCTGGAAATCGTGCCTTATGAATGGCACCCGTTCACCTTCCCCCAACATGAGCGAATCGTAGACATCTTTCCAGAAAAGACTTAACGCGTCCTTGAACACGCCTGAACCTCTTCCTTGTTCTGCAGTACCCCTCTCGTTTATCATTTCCACCATAATATGACAGTTCATGATTGATGGATCTGTTAAAATATCAATCATGTCTTGCCTGATATTTCCTCTGTGAACTGTTATAATACGACTCTGAAAACCACCCCGATTGTTGCTGGTAACCTCTGCGTTTGTTTCGGTAGGATTCCCATAAGTTCCATAAGAGCGTTCAGTATTCGAATCACTTATATCTCTTCCTGTAGTGGGGCCAGCGACTGAAACAGCTGATTGTGCGGCATCGTGGGTATCATCGCATGATCTTAAATGAAGTAAAAAGAACATTTCAATTTATTGAGTTTTTTTTCTAAAAATAACCATAAGCCATCGCAAGTTGCATAACAAAGCTATCCTCCTTCCCATATTCGTCGAAAGAATTCTACTCAAATTTCAGCTGGAAAATGTCTAGACAGACATAGAGATAGGAAAATGATGTCTCCTCCAAAAAAATAAGTCATTTTGTAAATATCCCCTACCTATGTATATAAATCGTACTCAGTTATTGTTCGATTGTAAAGTAATGTAATATACTTATAAATAGAAAGTGGTGTAAAGTTTTTGTGCAGGAAAGTGACAGTTGTAAGTAGTGTTTTTTTGTGTGTTGAAATAAAAAACAAATGAAAAAATAAAAAAACCCGACGGTGTTGTGGTGCTGCCTAGTATGTCACACCAATCAGATTGGGGCTACTATGAACAGCCAGTGAAATAGTTGATTCTAATATCCGAGTAAATCCGAGTAGATATCGACTTCTGAGAGCCATTTGGTGACGGCCATCTTTGTTGATGTTTTGCACTGAATGGCGAATTAAGAGAGTGGCGATGTGCAGCCTTTGTATTTTTCACGAAAAGTGGTCAACTTGAGAAGATAATTTGAAATGTGTTTTAGGTACATCTGGTTGCGTCGATTTTATTCAGTGGTGTTGTGAAGTGTTTTAGTAAAATATATTAAAGTTTGTATTTAAAGCTTGTGTTTTTTAATATTGTCGTTCGATGCATCTAGGTTAGGTGATTACATGACCCTACGTTTGTGATGGCTGAAAGGCAAGTATGAAAATAGTTTGAGCTGTCGAAAGAAGACGTGAGTTCGTTTCATTTTAGCTCGGGCGTATATAAAAGTACGAATCCGCACAGTGAACACTGTGCAAGCTGGACCGGAGGTAAAATACAGGCTAAGGTTAAAACTGCGGACCAGGGGTAAAATGCAGGCGAAGTGTGAAATAATGGAAGCTTCTATGTCAGATTATATTCAAGTTGTGAGGTTTAATTGGTGGCGAAATGACAGGCAGCCGGTAAAGATTTTAAAATCGACTAAATGATCGGCAGTGAGACTTGGAAATCATTAAAGTAAAAAGAGGAAAAAAGAGAATTATAAGTCGAAAGCCGGTCGATCACATAGCAAGCGAAAAATTGTTTACTTCACAGAATCCGGCATATACAAGAATAAAAAGTACTTCTTGTGTAACCTTGTACTTCTTTGCCATTATGACAGTTCAATGAAAGTTTGAATGCTAAGTTCTACATGGTGGTCTTCATCACTGATCGACAGTTCAAGAAGATGTTGCACTGAAACCACATGTATTCATCGCATTTTTTCCGAAATGTTCGGTGGATGGAACGCAAAAGAGAACGCGTTATAATTTGGACAAAATGTCTCTTTCTGTCAATTCTTTTACCTGTTTTATCATTCTCGTCCCCAGAGGCCACGGTCCTTTTGCGATACTACATGTCAACAAGAACTAGAAAGACGCCTACCTGAAATGCTCATCCATGATCTCCACAGGTAAGTTGACCTCCTGAATGGGGCTTGCTGAGAAACCATCCCAGAGTGATATGTCATTGTCTTCAATCTGGATTGTTTCATGGCCTTCAGTGATCGGAACAGGACGAGGCAAACCAAAACCCCTCAAAGAAACCTCCAGCTCATCATTACTCATACTTACAGGAGAGGATTGTTCGTGAACATAAAGCATAGTTCCTGCCACTGAAGTAACAGGTTCACATGGGGAAATAAATGTACTAGGAAGAGCGGTGTACAGACCAAAGAACTCTGGTTCTAAAGAAAGAGATCCACACCAATCATACACTCCAAACATGCTCTCTTTTCGTAGAAAATTGCGAGACACTGCTCCCATGGAAGGGTGTCGAATTGAAATTGTCACTTTTTCCTCATTTAACTCCTCTTCTGGTTCACGAGGAACACGAGAAAGTCTGGCAGATCTCAAGGATTCCAAAGACTCTTGACGTTGAGCTGCTTCCCTTTTGTTAGCTTCTGCTTCTTGATCTGTTTTCAAACTCTTTTCAAATGCGTTTTGCTGCTCTTCTCGCAGCTGAAGCCTGTCACAACTCGATCCAATTAAGTTCCAGTTTAGACTAGTTTCAGTAGAAGTACATGTGGATAGAGGATCTCGTGTTGCTATGTTGCTGTTTCTTTCAGGTCGTAGATCCACCAGAGACCTAGAAGCGTGGTTGCTCCGATTATCTGCTGAAGATTGTAGAGTACTGCTTACATCAGGTTGACTTGCCTCTAAAGACAGATTGGGAATCTCCTCTTCCACAGGGATACTAAACACGGGGATCAACAAATCGTTGTCGTCCTCTTTACCTTCTTCATCTTCTACCTCACGATTTTCTTTTACGAGTAGGTACAGGTTGAACTGATGGGTTTTGCACAATTCACAATACTTCTGGATTGTGAATGCATGCACTGTATTGTTGGAGTCTACAAGGTCGGATACTGGTTCCTGCTTGAAGTTTGCTAGTTCGTAAATGACGTCTGAAGTGGAACCTGTGTATTCAACCTCTGGAAGGAAGAGCTTGACGGCGTATCGGATTACATCCTCTTTGTTGAAGTCCAAAGGTAGGTCTACCTTTCTAGTGCCACCTCCTTTAACCAATGAAGCCCTTGTGTATTTCTTTTTCTTCGCATCATAATTCATCATGCCTAGTAGAATTCGCCGTGTTTTCGGTTTCGCCGAGGTCTTACCAGAGCTTAATTTTGTGCGCTTGGGTTTAGAGTTATCAGCTTTCCGTTGTAAGATATCTAGTAACTTTCTCTTCCTTTCCTCTTTGTTTTCTTGTTGGTTTTCATATTGTGACATTCTCTTCTCTCCAAAAGCTTTCAGGGCGAATGCATCACCCAGTTTTAATCCCAGTTGTTTTAGGGAAGTTTCTGTGCTGTATTGCACAGCGGCGCAGTCAAACTGTGAAATCAGGAGAAAACTAAAGGTTAAAATTTCTGATCAATGTACCTCACAAATTATGTTGAAAAAGACTTAAAGCAACAACGATTACACTTCCCAACTAAAACCAGGTTTAGGCCAAATGAACGAATTGTAGATTATTGTGATTTTAATCAAGCACACAAAAGTTCTTACTGTTAACAAGGACAGTAAATTCAATCCAAATCCCTAAATTTAAACCCCATTCCAATCCCTAACTCCAGTCCTAACCTTACCCTAGTGCTAACCCTAACACTAGTCATAAGCCTTACTCTAACCTTAACCTCAATTTAAAATTTAAAAAAATAACTAGTTTGTAATCTATTAACTAGCAAGAAAAGAATTAACCAGGTGAAAAAACTAACTAGTTAAAAAAATTATAACCAAGTTTAAAACAATTTCATCTTAAATTAAAATTTAACTGCGACAAATAAACCTTTGCACCTGAATGTGTTTAATGTCAACTAACTTTTGAAAAATTTAACTGCTACAAATAATCCTTTGCACCTGAATGTGTTTAATGTCAACTAACTTTTGAAAAATACACTCAAAAAACTGAAACTGAAAAATATACTCTAAAGAGTTGGTTGGCAGTAGCTTGAAACTGAAGAGTTATCGACATCAGCTAGTCCCACTCTTCACTTTAATTGATATATTATTACTACGGGACCGGTCATTATTTTATGGAGGCAGGGGTGGGGAGGGAAAACATTTATCTGAAAGATGAAATTTGCCCCCTACCCCCACGCTCGTGCTTCACCCTGAGTTCCAGTAAGCTTGCGGCTACAACGATCTGAGAACATAGAAAGGCTGTGAACAGTCTAACATAGGCCCTTTTACAGAACCTCAACAAAACTTAACTCCCCCCCGCCTCGTTACCGAAAAACTATGCCCCCCACATCCCGAACCAATCAAAACACCTGTGAGCCCCTCCCTCTTTCCCCCCCCCTCTATAAATAATGACCAGTTCCACAGTAAGGAAAAAATTATATATTAATCAAACTTCAATCATAATCTCACCTTCTCTGCTCTAAACTTTTCCACTATGCTATGATCGACGCCACGCTTACTTAAAAAGTCACATACCTGGTTAACACACAGAAGAAGAAGAATATTTCATAAGGGAGGATGTAAACTGCTGGTTAAAGGGTACCAACCTCGTTTCCAGGGTTTGAGGGACCCTGGGAACGAGGTTGGCAGGTTGCAGGTTGCAGAAAAATAATAATAAATAAAAAATAATATAAATATCATTAATGTATAAAAATAGTCCCTTTTGAGTAAAAAATCAAGTGGTTATGAGCTATGAGCCATGGAACTCACTAATGAAAGAGTGTCAACTTTTCGGCCAGTGGCGTTGAAAAGGTGTTATGCAAGTGAGGCCTACATGGAAACAGAGCAATGTTACTGTTGCAATTATCAATACGTCTGATTATGCATTTTATGGTTGCTGAAATAAATTGCTGGATTCGAAGTCAAGAAAACAGACATTTTTGTCCGGTTGGTTACTTTTTAACAAGGACGGCCAACAGTGCGAACTGACTTGAGCTCACTTCATCTTTTCAAAAAATAAGCGCATTTTATTGCGTAAACTTTTCAGTACTTGACAGTTGGTGTAATGGTAAAACATAATATAATACAAATGCACCGAATGAATGCAACACCAAGATCAGAAACAACCAACAATTAACCAACTGTCATGATGTTTATCAGTGACGAACAGAATTGAACATCGAGAACAACACTGATAGCAATGTTCTCTTCGGACTATCCAAAGCTTGCCCGCTTTCAAAGATTCCAATTGGTACTTAATTATATAATAATGAAGTCTGTCACGACAATCAGGGCAAAGTAATGGAGAAAAACTTACCGCTTCTACACTTCCATCTTCTTCCAACAGGTCCGCCATATTGGAACACGGACGCGGGGTCACGTGGTTCATTAAATCATTGGAACTTTGGAACCGGACGGGAGTTAGAACTTTGGATTCGGAGTAAAAACTTTGGATCCGTAGTAATAGCTTTGGATCAGTAGTAGTAGCTTTGGATCCGTAGAAAAAACTTTGGATCCGTAGTAAAAGCTTTGGATCCGTAGTAATAACTTTGGATCCGTAGTAATAACTGTGGATCCGTAGTAATAACTGTGGATTCGTAGTAATAACTGTGGATCCGTAGTAAAAACTTTGGATCCGTAGTAATAACTTTGGATCCGTAGTAATGACTTTGGATCCGTAGTAATAACTTTGGATCCGTAGTAAAAACTGTGGATCCATAGTAATAACTTTGGATCCGTAGTAATAACTTTGGATCCGTAGTAATAACTTTGGATCCGTAGTAATAACTGTGGATCCGTAGTAATAACTTTGGATCTGTAGTTATAACTCTGGATCCGTAATGAAAACTCTGGATCCGTTGTTATAACTTTGGATCCAATGGTACAAAAGCAACAATTGAGTCTGGGGTAAAATCTTTGGATCCAAAGAATGTAATATTTTTCTTTAAGCCAACGTGTTATTTAATATTATTTAGGATGGCACTTACGGGCCACCGTACATACCAGCTACGTATTATGAGGAATGAGGTTACATGTACTCACCGGCCTTGAAATCGATCGATCAGTCCGTTGGTAATTCAGTCCGTTCATACTTGAATCGAGCAATCATCAACCATCTTTACAATCATCTTCCAACAGAGCACGTTCTGAGTTGAGCCTTGCTAATCTAAGCGAAAATAATCTAAAGAATAGCGTAATAAACCACTTTCACGTACGATAACCAGCTCTATTCGACACAAACCCGTTTTCTTTGAAACTCACCGCCGGTTACCCAGCTATGCGACCGGGCCGCTTTCAAGGGGTCATGTAATTTACAACCGCACGCTCGAGAATTGCAGGCGCAAGTAACCGGTGAATGTGTTTGTTGGAGCTGCGGGATAAAATGTGGCTGGTTTTCTCCGTGTTTGTGTGCGCCAGAAAGTGAAACGTGGATAGTTTCTTACTCCAGTAGTTGAAGAGATGTGGGATTCGATGCAGAGCTACCCTCCCTTACACAAAGGTACAATATTAATCTTAAATTTCTTGAATAGATTCTACCTCCTCTTTGGCGGCCATTTTGGTTCGTTTCGGTTCGGCTGAGGTCAGAAAAGTACATGTAAGTTACTCGGCCGAGTTTGGCGACCAGACATAAATGTCCAGTGAAAAAAGTGAGCTTTATTTGCAACATATTCGAATTTTACCTAATAAGTTGGATTTTTGCAAGAATATAGAATAATAATTCTTAGATATTGACTTTTCTTGCAAGTAAATAGGTCGAATAAATTTCAATGACTGTGTTATAGTCAAGCAGCACTCGCGTTCTGCAGCCAGTTGGAACGATCTTTACAACAGCTAGTAGTATAGTAAAATGGGGGTTCTGTAACAGCTTTATTACTGGGAGATTTATTTTAAGATTTTAAACCGCCCACATATGAAACAATTTTTCCACATTGGTGAAAGAGAAAAGTTTTATAACTGAGAGTTCTATTTCCGTTTTTACACCGATAGCACAAAAAACCGGTTTTATAAAGGTGGAAAAGGCGGAAAGAATGTTATTGCAACACTTTTAAAAAACCACAATAATATATTTTGCAAGTTTTTTGTGTAAACTGTCACAGAATTCCAAAAACAATTTTTACCATTTAGAGATGTGTTTTGTTATTATATCAAAAGTGTTACAGAATTCAAAATGTCTGTTGCAAGAAATCAGAAAGATATTTTCAAATGTTTTATGGTGAAATACCGGAAAAAATAAAAAAGAGTTTACCTCGTCCATTAAAACCGCTTGTTGAAATTGAGGATGAGTTTTACATATCAACAAACAATAATGTTAATAAATGGCTTCATGTCTGGAAAATGGTTGTATCGGATAAAAACCCCACAATAAAGATATTTTTGAGTTTGCAAAAGCAATAAAAGAAAGTTTTACAGATTTAATAAAAAGAGAACTAAAAGAGTTAAAAAGTATAAAGTAAATCTAGAGGTGAAAGTTAAATTTAAAAAGGAAGAAGAAGAAGAAGAAACTCAATACATGGAGCAATATTTTCGAGAAAATGAGCCACAGCTTTTTTACGCAAACGACGATGAAAACGAGATAGAAGAATATTTCGATAAAATTATTGAAATAATAAATGGAAAAATCGAGGCATGGGTAGCGGAAGGGTCAGGATGGGAAGTGGAAAAAATAGAGCTTGTATACGTTAATGTCGCACGTTTTCAGCCACTGCGTGGAGGAACATATTTGCCAATTCCAACAAAGTTGAAAAATAAAAAAGCAGTAATGAACGTGCAAAATAAGGACAACGAGTGTTTGAAGTGGGCTGTAAGATCAGCTATGTTCCCCCCACCAGAAGGAAAAAATCCAAACAGACCAAGTTCTTACCCAGTTAACGATGGTATTAATTGGAGTGGCATTGTTTTTCCAACACCAGTAAAACAAATTGACAAGCTTGAGGCGCAAAACGAAAACCTCGCAATAAACGTATTTGGCTGGGAAAATGAAAATGATTGTGTAATTGTGCATAGGATAAGTAAAAAAGAAAAAAGCGTGCCGCGAATTAACTTGATTTTGATTGAGTCGGGTGAAAAACGTCATTATTGTTTTGTGAAAAGAGTAAGCGCCCTTCTTTATGATCAGAGTAAACATCGTGATACAAAACATTATTGCATGTTGTGTTTGACAGGTTTTTCAAGGTACGACTTGTTGGAAAACCATAAAAAATATTGCAATGGCTTAAAAGGAAAACCGACAAGGATTGATATGCCAAAAGAGGAGGAAAAAATTGTTTCATTTGAAAATTATTTCAAACAAATGAAAGTGCCTTATGTTATATACGCTGACTTTGAGGCTTTAGTGAAAAAGATTTCTCTTTGTGAGCTGGAGGGTGGAAATAAAGAGAAAAGTTACACCATGAAAACAGAATATCGCAAGGCAAGTGGTTATTCTTACACGGTTGTGAGAAGTGACGGTGAAGTTTCAGGACCAAAAGTTTACAGGGATGAAAACGCGGTGGGAACGTTTTTTAGTGACATTCTGCAGGAAGAGGTGAAAATAAGAGAGAGTTTGGCAGCACCAAAACCAATTGTGATGACGGCTGAAGACTGGGAAAAATACAAAAACGCAACAGATTGCCACATTTGTAATAAAAGTTTGATAAAAGATGAATTCTTAGACTCTTTGCCGGTTTGGAGCATAGAAGATGGTGAAGGTGGAGAAAAATGCAGCTACAAGGGTCAAGGGCATAAAAAATGTTTTTACAGAGCACAGAAAGAGCAACAATGGGGGATTCTTAAGCTAAAAAAATTAACAGAAACGAAAGACCAGTTGGAAGCAAAACAACAGAAAAATTGTATTTTCTGTGAGAACCCATTACTTCAGAAAAACTTCAGAGACGCAGTGAAAGACCATTGTCACATAACTGGAAGGTACCGCGGTCGGCGCACAACAATTGCAATGTAAAACTGTACATTAACCCAAAAACAACCCCCAGACCCATTATATTTCACAATCTAAAGGGTTACGACGCGCACCATTTAATGCAAGAGATGTCGCAACTTAATGAAGAGGTTAAATGCATTGCTAATAACATGGAGAAATATATAACATTTTCAGTCAGGGGTCTGCGTTTCATCGACAGCTTGAACTTTTTACAAGGAAGCCTTGATTCACTTGTAAGCGCAACACCAAAGGAGTCATTGAAAATAACATCAACAATTTCAAAAGAAAGCGACCTGCTTTACAAAAAAGGGATCTATCCTTATGAGTACATGGATTCATGGGGGAGATTTAGCGAGACAAAGCTTCCTGACAAAGAGAAGTTTTACAGCAAGCTGAACGACGAGCACATAACAGACGAAGAGTACGCACACGCACATAATGTCTGGGAGACTTTTGAATGTAAAACGTTGGGTGATTATCATGATCTTTACGTTAAAACAGATGTTGCCCTGTTGGCAGATGTTTTTGAGAACTTCCAAAATCTATGCCAAGAGAAGTATGGATTAGATCCAGCTCATTATTACACATCACCAGGATTATCCTGGGACGCTTTATCGATGAAGACGGGGGTCGAGCTTGAGTTATTCACAGACCTTGAAATGTATCTATTTGTGGAAAGGGGAATTCGGGGTGGAATCTCCATGGTAAGCAAGAGATACGCAAAGGCAAACAACCCACTTTTACAAGACTATGACCCAAGCATACCAAACAATTACATCATGTATCTAGACGCTAATAATCTTTATGGATGGGCAATGAGCAAGCCACTCCCGAAAAGAGATTTTAAATGGAAACATGTTATGCCAACTGAGGAAGACATCATTAAGAAAAAAGAAAACGCAAAGAATGGATGGATTCTTGATGTGGATCTTGAATACCCAAAGGAACTGCATGAAGAACACAACAGCTTCCCCCTTGCCCCCGAGAAAAAGCAGGTTAAAAATGAATGGATGTCGGATTACCAACACAGTTTGATAAAAGACTTGGATCTGAAAACACCAAAATGCAACAAGTTGTTGTTAACTCTTCATGACAAAAACAACTATGTGGTGCATTACAGAAACTTGCAGTTTTATCTTAAGCAAGGAATGAAACTGAAGCGCGTGAACAGGGTGTTGGAGTTCGAACAAGAATGCTGGATGGAGCCGTACATCCGGATGAATACAGAATTCAGGAAAAACGCAAAGAGCGAATTTGAAAAGAACTTTTACAAGCTAATGAATAATTCAGTTTTCGGCAAAACCATGGAAAACCTGCGTAACCGTGTTGACATAAAAATAGTGAGAGGCAATGAGACGGACAAAATAAGGAAATTGGTTGCAAGTCCTTTATACTCAAGGCATGTTATGTTTTCAAACGACCTGTTCGGAATCGACATGCGCAAAAGCCGGCTGCTGCTCAACAAGCCGCTCTACACAGGGATGACAATCCTTGACAACAGCAAGATCTTGATGTATGATTTTTTCTACAACGAGCTGAAAAAAAAATATGGCCCAAAGTGTGAACTTTTGTACACAGACACCGATAGCCTTCTGCTTGAGATTGAAACGGATGACATCTATAAAGATATCGAAACAAACAAAAATCTATATGATACGAGCGATTACCCGAAGGAGCATCCACTTTATTCAGACGCCAACAAAAAAG
Organism: Siderastrea siderea; assembly: GCA_964030785.1. Classification (NCBI taxonomy): domain Eukaryota; kingdom Metazoa; phylum Cnidaria; class Anthozoa; order Scleractinia; family Rhizangiidae; genus Siderastrea; species Siderastrea siderea. The sequence goes on from OZ034977.1 coordinate 24,628,927, forward strand.
TTTTAGGAAAAATGAAAGACGAATGCAATGGAACCCCAATAGCAGAGTTTGTGGGTCTGAGATCGAAAATGTACTCGATACTGAAAGGCAATGAACGAGATATAAAAAAAGCGAAGGGTGTAAAAAAATGTGTTGTCAATAAACAAATAACGCACGAACAGTACAAGGAAACGCTTTTTGGTAAGAAGCAGTTATGGCATGGAATGAACATTCTTCGAAGCGAAGGGCATGAGATTTACGGCATGTATGTTAACAAAATCTCGCTTTCGCCATTTGATTCAAAGCGATGGATTTGTGACGATGGTATTCATACAAAAGCCTATGGTTATGAACCCGCATTCAAATTTACAGATGCTGAAATTGCCGCAATTGCTGCAGCCGAAGAAGAAGCTTTAGAGTTGCTCGGGTGGTAACTCTATGTTTGGAGGGACAACCAAAAGCTCTTCGCGTACAAACCAGCGTTTTGGTCCGTCAAACAAATAATAGATAACCGGTGCGTCTGGTTTTATCATAATTTTTTCAATCTCGTAAACATTCAAAGACCAGATTGGGTCGGTAGCTCTTCGTCGACCACCTTCAAGTTCACCGGGTTGATAAAGATAGCGAACACTTAAACCGGAGGGGAGCTTTTTTCGTTTACACCAACGGGTCTCAAATAAGGTGTCGAGGGTTTGAATGGAACAGTTTTCTTTTTGATGGCATCAACAGGTTTTTGACCAGTTAGTCGAGTGACTTCCTTATTCAAAGCTGAAATGACAGCGGGCAGTCGGGCAGCCCATTCAGTCGATCTTTTGTCGTCTGGGAGGCGCATTTCAACCCCATACTGGTGTCCAAATAGTCGTTCAGCTAGGGTGCGGTTGAATCTTTCAACGATTGCTTGATCACGGTGAATATCCACACGACCACGTCTAACCTCAACATTATGTTTCGAAAGCAGTTGATTCACAGCACCCATAAACTCACGACCAGGATCGACCTGAAGCAGTTTCGACCACTTCAAAGGACCACGACTATAAATCCGTTCCAGAGCAGCTGCGACTTCTTTAGCCTCTTTTGTGGTCAACGGTTCGGCTTCTTTGTATCGAGAGGCCACATCTACCACTGTGAGAGCATATTTAAAAGTTTTACGGGAGCGTGGTGGGCGATCGTGTGGGAGATACAGAAGATCGGCTTGGTGAACTTTGTTTGGAACAGGAACATCAAATTTCGGTCTTGGAATGTACCGTGGGGCTGGTAAATAAACCTGCCAAAGAGCTTGCTTCATCAACCAGTTTTGAGCCACATCTTCCGAAACTTTCGCTGCCTGGGCTAATTTCTTAATTGCTGCAAACCCTTTCCAATACCCTTGCGGGCTGTAATAAATTTTTGACAACTTATTGAAAATACGGGAGCTCATTGTTGTATACCATACAAAATAAAAAATGGACGACCCATTTGGTTGGTTGCAAGGTGAGAAAATTTCGGCGAAAAAAATTCAAGAAACATTGCAAAAAAAAAACAAATTCACACCCATTATCAAAAAAGATTTATCGTTGTCCTTCATGCGAGGAGCAATTAATTTATGTGGTGAATGAGTTCTGTCGTGCATGTCCAAAATGTGGTAAAGCGTCTGAATTTGATGATGATGATGAACAGTTTCAAGAAGAAAATCGGGTAAGAATTTTCAGTGCAACTAATTTTCATTTAAAAAGTGTTTTGCGGAAATGGAAAATTAACGAAATGTTTTCTTCCAGCGAGGTAGATTTTCTTGGTAATGTTATTGCTCAATTTCAGAAGATGTCCGGCAAGTCAGTTAACTCCCCCTGTTTTTTGTACAATTATTTTGAAATAGTACCTTTTGAATGCTGGCCCCACAAAAAAAAAATTATGGAATCTGTTTCTTATCACCTTCCAAAAGACTTAGAAAGAAGTTGGAGCGCAAAACAAGAATTTGATAAATGGTGGTTGAAAACCAATCAAGGTTCTTCAGAAACATTTTCATACTTGCCTGTTTTCGGATTTTTCACCAAACGCATAACAGTACCCTTTTTCGGATGAGTCCAAAATTTCTTGCTTGTGACACCAGTTGGTCCCGTGAAAGCATTTTTCGCAATATCACCTGACCAATACCGATCGAATACATGTTTTGTGGAAGGAATCATTTTTTTTGTCAAAGTTTCAGCAAATTTTATTGCATCCAACGGTTTATCCAAAACACCAGTCCCTTTTTGTTTTTTCAAACCCAACCCTAACTTTTGTTTAGCATTGATTGCATTTCTTGCAGCCGCATGACCCCACTGCCTCTGTTTGAAAGGAACTGCGTCAAGAGACTTCACCATTTCTTCATCCGCTTTGTGTTTGCATTTTTTGAGATTTTCACCGTATTTTTTTTCGCGGTTGGAACAAACATCATAATCAACATCATGTTGCATAGCAATCGCATCTGTTGCACCTGTTGGTGGTTGATATATTTCAAAGATTTCACCCGTTTCTGGATCGTATTTCACCTGCTTTTCAAGAGGATTGTATGGCCCTGTTAAATTATGCCCTGGTAATGTCCAACCTTTTTTTGGTTTTGGAAATCTCCCAATTGCTGCATGTATATCAAACCCAGCTCCATCCAAATCAGGTCTGTCAGTTTTGTAACGTTGGTTTGGTCGAACTTTAGTTGAAAGTTGATCCAACATTTCACTTCCAACTTTTTGAATAACTGGGCGGGGTTTGTCAAGCGTGTAATTTATTGCTTTCTTTTGCAGTTTGGGGTCTCTCATAGCTTCAGAAGCGTAATATCGTCCAGCTTCAACACTTTTTTTCGCACGATATGGGATTCCTTTTGTAATAGCAAGATCACCAACTGCCATGGCAACATCACCGAATATTCCACTGCCCTCCGCAAGGGAGGGCTCACCTAGTTTCCCGGCATAAAACGTGTTTTTGTAATTCCACAACTTGCACATTTAGCCTTCAAGAGTCTTCTTTTATTCTTTGTGAAAACTTCTTTTTCACTTCCAGGTACATTTGATGTGTTCCGTTTTTCTTTCACACAATATATTTTTGGATACTCTTTTCCGTTCATCTTGTATTTAATAAGAACAAATTTTTTCAAACACTTCTTTTCCGCGTTTTAGAAAAATTTTTTCAAATTTTAAACTGTGTTCACACCGCTTAATTTCTTCTCTTTTTGTTTTAATTCTTTTTTCTATTTCTTCCATTTTCTGTTTAATAAACTTTATTTCCCATTCTTCAAAACTTTCATAATCTTCATCAATTTCTTCATCAATTTCTTCATCAATTTCTTCAATTTTTCCAACCAGCTCTTTTCCACGTTTTAAAAAGCTTTTTCAAATTCTAACAATTTTTCATTCCATTCTATTTCTTTTTTCAACCTTTCAATTTCTCTTTTATAAAATTTTATTTCTGATATTCTAAGTTCTTCATATTTTTCATATCCAATTTCACCCCTCACTTTTCTATTCGTGAACCACAAATCCATTTTGTATATATTAAGAAAAAAAATTTTTAATATTTTTTTAAGAAAAATAATTTTTAACAACCTCTTCATTTTTTAGTAAGTCGTTGGAGAACATTTTCAAAATATCGGCAAAACTTGTTCCTTTGTTTCTTTCATTTAAAAAGAGAAGGCAGTGGTAACCACATCTCACACTTTGTTCCCATTGAATTTGGTTGTCATTTCTGAAAAAATTTTTCATCCCATGCATTGACATTTCTTGTTCCCATTCCAAAGGTGGTGGAAAGCCAAATGAATCGAAATACTCGTAAAGACCTTTTCCTTTTGGCCAACAACATACCCAGTGAGTTCCCAAACTTCCAAAATCATCCAAGTTTATAATACATGGAGAATGAAACAAAGGTTTTGTTTCGTTTCTGCTAAAAATACCTTTTATTGGAATTCGTAAAAAGTTGCACCATTTTCTCAGGTCAATGTTGGATAGAGGTTTATCTTCAAATTTCAGTTTTTTTCTAAACGATAATAATCATCCCAAGTTCTGAAAAAAGGTGGAGGTTGAATTTGCATTCCTTTACCTGTAGGTGGTGGTGGAAGAGGAGGTGCTCGTCTCGGTCGTGAGCGTGGTGGTTGCGTTTGCATACCTTTTCCGATTATTTTTCGAACTAAATCAATGGCTAAAGGCACTCCGATAGACGCTAACATACCAAGGAAGCCGCCGTATTGTGCTCCGCCTCCTTTTACTAAACCTTGTCCAACAAGATATTTTTCTGCCGCCTTTTTCTGAGTAGGAGTCATTCGCTGGACAAGTTTATAAAGCTCAATTTCCTTCGGCCCAAAACCCTTTCCAAATATCTTTTTCAGCACCTTTTCAGCGCCGAAACTCAAACCTGCACTTGCTAATGCACCAAGGGCTGGCTTTGCCAAACCTAACATAGCAGAAAACAAACTTCCACCACGCTGCGCAGTATTTTGAATTTGGGTCTGGCTTAATTTTATTACCATGATTCCTTTCCCTGCCGCTGAGGTTTTCTTCAGTCGCGAGATTTGAGTAGCAGTTAGAAGAAGTTCGTCACCACGCCCAATTTGACCTGGTTTAACTCTCAGATTGACAGCTGTCTTCGAAACATAAGCTTTTTGAAGTTTCTTTCTCTGACCATCAGTCAGTGCGATTTTAAATGGATTATAAGTTGTGCTCATTGTTTGTATATTATATTAGATTTTTTTTTTGAATTTTTCATTTTGTTTAGACGGCGACAAGCTCATTACCAATTTGCTTCAGCACGAATTCTTTTTCATTCAAAACGAAGGCGAGGATCGTATAATCTTGAGCGTTGGCGGCTTCATTTAGTCTATAATTTAATTCAAGCTTTTTCGAGTCGCCTGTCACACTTTCTTTGGTGTTTCGTAGGTCAAAATAGATAATTGGGTACAGCTTATCAAAATTGGCAAGCTGTAGCTGAACGCCGGAGTTGTAGTCGTTTTTTCTGTATCTGTAATTGATTAAATCATTCAAAATTCTTATTTTAAAATCATGGTCGTAATCAAGATCAGGGTAAAATTTTGTGCCGTACTGAAGGCGGCAAGTGTCCAATCTTGCTGAGTCATCACCATCGATATCAAATGTGTCAAATATGTAAGGGTTTTGTGTGTAAGCATTTTGTTTCCGAGTTTGTTGAATGAATACAAAAGCATGTTTGGGGTCTTTTACCCCAGGTGTAATCAACCACGTACCATTCGCATCCCTTTGGGAGGGGCTGCTATGCAAATTTTCATTCAGATATTTCCATTTGGTTGGTTTCAAGAAATTTTCATTGGCCATGGTCTGTCCTTTACCCGTGAAATGTAATTTGGGGGTCCACAACTCAAATTTACGGACAACAATTCTTCGAGCTGTTGCGTTGTTTTGAAAAATCATTTCTTGGTCGTTTTGCAGTTCAATTTCAAACTCAAGTTGCATCGGTGGAAGCAATTTATCGGAAAGGGTTTCGAAGAAGGAGTATCTGTTCAAAGGGATAATAGTCTGAACCATTAAACCTCCATGTGATAGAAGCGCCCTTGCCCGCATTCCGGCGTTCGTCGCCTTGCCATCAGTCTCTGTGGTAGCGTCAGAGTCAAGATACCAAAATTGGTTTTTTGCAACGCTTCTCGAAAAATCGTCTGAAAAATCAAGCAAATTTTTGATGAAAATACCTTTGTGAATATTGTCTGCCTCGTACAGAAGTTTCCCCGATGAAATTACTTTCAAACTTTTTATCAATGAAAAAGAACCGTTGATAGGAGCTGATTGTGTGTCAGCAGCAATGTTGGCTCCGTCTGCTTTTGCTTCAAACTTAAAATCGACGCGAAAATAGGCGTTGTACCAGTCATAAAAATTGTCCCGGTCTGTCGCAGTGAATTTGTATCCCCTCTTTGTTTGAAATTGGTTGTTCGCAGGGAGTGTGATCGGGGTGTTTAAATTAATATGAACGTATGAAGTATTCTCGAGGTATGGTTGAGTTCTGAACATGTTAACGATAGTTTATATATTAAGAGAAAAAAAATTTGTGTTTAAATTTCGTTTGCTTTTCGATTTAATTTCAAAAGGGCGTCTGATTTTTTCTGTGTTTGGTTTTGCAAAATATTTGCAAGTTTCTTTTTCGAATCTTGAGACAACGGTTTTCTTTTTTTTCGCTCTTGCAGTATTTTTCGTATTTGTTTCGAACCTTTTTCAACAGCAAGTTCACCAACTTTCTGACCCGCTTTTTCAGCGATTGTTTTTGTGGCTTTTTCGGCAGTTTTCTTTGCCACATTCTTTACATTGTCTTTGAATACTTTACCGATGGTCATGAAGGTGTCACGGATCACACCCGACCCTTTGTGTTTATATCGATAACTTCCGGTGTTTTCGTCAAAGAATCTTGCCCACTCGCTCGGATGATTCATGATTGTATATTTATACCAACAAAAAACTTTACTCTTTTTCAATCATTAAGCTAATTGCAACATCTGTTCCGTTGAGATCCAGGATATTGTTTCTTCCATCTGTCACCCAAACTCTTATTTCATTAATGATACTTTTATTCACAGGTTGCCACTCAAGTCGACGCGGCTCTTTTTCAAATGGATAGCTAACCTGAAGATTTGATGTTGAGAAACTGTATAACACATCGCTTGGAACATTGTTTGTTCGGCGTGAGATGAGATCGCAGTGCAAATATACCCAATCAACACTTCTTGTGATATTTGGAACTTTATCTCCAAAACCATCACCAGTCAAGATTCTTTTGTTATAACCAACCAATTCATTGAAATTTCCTTGAGACAAGTCAAGCTCATAATCTCTGTGCACAAGAATAATAATTCTATAAGTTGAAAACTCGAAATGTATTGTGAAAATGTAATTACTGTCTTTGTTTGTCGGGTCTACTTTACCGGTGTGTTGCTGAATAAATGTGTTGATCCTTTTGTAATCATACATTCCATTCGGGAAAGTTAAGGTCTTCCACGCTTGTTCTGTTTTTTTCTTCCAGCGAATTTTGTTATTATCATAACGAGAATCGATGTTATTCCATGAGTAACTCATTGTGATAAGTCTGTTCAGCGCAGCTTTATATTTTCCTTCACCCAATTCGATCGGAGGATGAAACTTCACTGTAAAATCGTGTGAAACATTCCGTTCTCCACCTCTTTCTTGTTTTGCAAGGCTCGAGTCAAGCAGTATGTCAAAGTTCATTGTATATAATTAGAAATAATTTCTTTCTTTTGCTTCTTATTGATTGTGCCGAGTTCAACTAGTGAATCAAGCAGAAACAATACCTGATTTTTTATTTTTTTTGAGCTGTTTCCTGCTTTTATAGATCCTAAGCTCAAATGAAGTTGGTCAATCAATTTTTCAGCTTCATCAGCGATGCCACTTCCTTTGGTTTCCCAATCCTGTTTTGAAAAGTCATCTTCATCGTCCGAAAGTTCAAAAGCAGGTCTTCGGCTCATGACAGCTTTTTCCAAAGGGGTTGGAGTAGTTTCTCTTTTTTTGTGTGGAGGAGTGGGCTTCAGTCTATACTTCCCCGCCTGTAACTGTTTCTCAAAAACTGTTTTTGGTACCCCTCTTTTCGCAAAAATTCCATCTCTTACTTTTTTGAGGTCCTCTATTGAATAACCATATAATGGAGAATTTTTACTTTTTACTTTGTAATTGGGATCATTTCCAAATTTCGTGATCAGTTGATTAACTGTTTGCAATAGGGTTGATTCATGGGAATATTCTTTTTTAACCGGTTCCGGCACCCCCCACTCTTTACGTGTGGATTTTTCTTCCATCAGCGTTTGGGGTGGTGGTGGTGGAAAATCATCATCATCATCATCAACAACTTCTTGATATGAGGGTGGTGATGGTGATGGTGGTGGTGTTGGTGATGGTGCTGGTGTGGGTGCGTCCGGTCTGAATTCATCACCAAAAGGGTAAGTTTCGTCAAATTCATCCATTGTGTAATCAGGAAATTCCTGCTCCTCCTCTTCTTCTTCTTCCGCAGTGGTGCTGCTCTTTTCATCATCAAGCCTTTTTGTAATTGGTTTGAAAAACTCTTCTCCTGAAAGCTGACCAAACTCTTTGTTAATTTTAGCCATTTTGAATTTTTGGTGAATTTTTTCTGTTTGTTCATCTAGCTTCGACTTTTCTTCAGCCCACTGACGCCATTTTTTCATTGACATATTTCCAGCGTTAATATATAGAAGCGTAAAAAAAATGAAGATTCCAAATTATGACCCAGGTTTTTTCAAGAGTGACTACAAGCAAGGCCACCCTTGTATGCCAGCAGATGTTTTTCGGATGTTTATAACATAGAGGGCAAAATTACTGATTGCTGATTGGTTGAGACAGGGGGCATTTTTTCTTAATTTTCTTTCCAACGAGGGCAAAATTACTGACTCCTGATTGGGCAAGCGCCAAAAATACTCGCATTTGATTGGCTAAGCGCGAGAGCGCGCCATTTGCATTTTGTAAGCGTCTTGAAACGAAAAGCAGATTTTGAATTGGATTTGAGTTGTTCAACACAAGAATATAGTTTCAGAGTTTAAATTTAGCCGAGTTGGTTAGCAAAAATGGTATGGTAATCGGCGGATAGTTCGAAGAGAAATTCCAGAAGGTGAACCTGAACGTTTTACGGGAAACAAGAAATGGTTATTTGTTCTAAAACTACCGAAAACCTTGGTTAATTCAGCGAGCGAGAGGTCGCTTCGCAACTCAGGTAAGCTTAAATAAATTTACTTAGTTTGAGTTTTGAGTGTGAGTTTGTCAATGAACTAGAATTGTAATTATCTCAAAAGATGAACATATGCATAAAAGACAGTTTCTTTTTTTGTTCTGGACGCTGAGTAGCAGTTTAATAAACTGCTTGTGTGGAGAATTGTTTATTCTGAGTGCCGGCGGCGGATTGTGTTTCGACGTGCAATGAAAAGTTTTCAGAAAATTTTGCCCTCTATGGTGATCGTGGCCCTCAGGGAAGTCCCAGCGGTTCTGCTAATATTGACATGCAAAATAAGTACGATATTTTGCGATTAAAAAGCAACCCTTATCCTGTCCACGGTGATCTGACAAAGGTAATACACTATCAAGACACGAGAAATATCTTTCTTTCAAAAAAGGAAGGCGGAAAAATGGAAGCAAGCATTGATATGAACAATAATACAATCTACAACGTAAAAGACCCAGTACAGGCAGACCAAGCCACAAACAAAAAATATGTCGATAATCAGCTTGTAAAAAAATTGGATAAAGGAGCTGATATTGATATGAAAAACAATTCGATTGTAAATCTCAAATTTCCATCGAACCAAAAAGACGCCACAAGTGTAGAATTTGTTAATAAAAGAATTACTGAAACACAAAAAGAATATCTTAAAAATGATGGCACAAAAAGTATGACTGGAAACTTGAATTTAAATAACAAAAAAATTATTAACTTACAAACCGATTACAAAGATTCGAAATCCGAAGTTAATGTTGAGTTAATGGAAAATGAAATAACAACTATGAGAGATCTTGTCACTCAAAAAATTCATGAATCTCAGATTATTAACTCGGGGCAAAAAAGAGACGCTTTCAGATACTTGATGGAAGACAATGATGAATCTTCGAGTGAAAACAATATCAATGTTTTGGGTATCAGTGATTTTTCCAATTCTCCACATCAAATTAATAAAAAAGCTTACCAACTTCAGCTCTTGTTTGAAAAAGGCTCACCCAACCAGTACCGATCACGCCTCGGTTTTAACCAATATAAACTTCCGGTTGGTTACTATACAATGGTCGTTGAATGGTTTCCGCCGGAAATGAGTGAGTTGAGTGTGGCAGTGCAAGGCACTACGATTTCAATTTCTAATTATGCAACAAAAACATTCGAGAAGTACACCAAAACAGTCATCAATTTTCACAGATGGGGTAGCTCACCTCCACAATTCCTATATCTCGATCTACACGGTACAGTTAGTTTTCCATCACTTTTAACAATTGGACATCTTATTGTTTATGGTGTAAAAGAAACAATTTCAAACGTTGACCCAAGTGTCTATGACACCGCTTTTGTTATTGAAAATGGAAAAAATGGTTATGGAAACAGATTTATCTTTAAACGGACATAATTTGAGTGGTTCCGTTCATTATATACATGGGTATTTATCTACGAAAACTGATAAAACAATTTTTGAATTAAATGGTAATTCACAGGTACTCATTCCAGCAAATAGCAATTTATTAAATGCAACAGTATTATGGGTCCATTTCCAGCTATTACTTTAAGAGTAATTGGTAGTGGTTATCCTCCATTAAGTTTCGATTCAAAAAGGGCAATTCAAAAACAAAAAATAGATATTAATTTAAAATTACCAAATGGTATTTTTTCGGTGTTTTTGTTATCTCCAAAATTTAAAAATGAAAATTTCTTAATTTTAATTGAATATAGAGTGCCATAAACTTTTTTACATTTATTATATAGCACAATGCAGGACATTTTCGAATTCAACCATATCGACCAAACACTATCTGCAGAGAAAGTTAAAATTCTGAAAGATTTGTATGGTTATTACCATAAGAAACATTATGGCTATGAAAAGTTGCACCGCGGTTTTCGAAGAAAAAATTTTGTTTGTAATCTTTCAGCTGGCAAGTTAATTATTAGTGCCGCAGTAGCCGGAGGAATTACGTTGAACCCTGCTGTCATGGCAACTTTAACTGGTGTTGGTCCTATTTTGAAAGCAGTGGCAAGCCTTAAGAAATACGATAAGAAAACAGAACAAGCAAATTTTGCCCGTATTGAATACCAAAAAATCCTTGATGAGATTCGTTTTTACCTCAGAGGCGAAGCTTTTGATGAAAAGGTCTTTCTTGATAAACTGAAAATGATTGATAATTTCGTCACTGATCGTTGTATGGAAATTCCGCTATCTATTTCTGAAAAGTACGATAAAAAATTCACTCAATTGTAGATTTTTAGCGGAGCCCGCGGGCAAAGCCCGCCAGCGGAGCTCCATTGCTAAGGAAATTTGGTAATCTATCGATCCGAAAAATTTTGGTTGTGACGTCAGCGTACGTCCGTCCATCCGTCCGTCCGTCCGACCGTCCGTACAGACTCTGGGGGAGGGGGAGGGAAGTCCCAAGGCAACCCAACCGGGAGTGGAGAATGCCACCTTTTCTTGGCGGGAAATCGCGCGGTGCTTTTGGGCAACCGGCGTTTTTCTTGGCGGGAAATCGCATGACCATCGTCGCTTTTGAAAAAGAGGTTTCTTTAAAAAGCTTAAGTTTATTTAGCAAAACGATTGTTCGACAGTAGTGTAGTTTTAAACTTGAGAAAGAAACATTTAATACCTATAATGGAAAGAAAAAGTTCAAAAGAATACTGGTAGTAGGCGAAAACTTCAAGTTACGAAAGCTGCCTTCAAAGGACCTCATCGCCTTGTTTTCTTCACGGCGGAGAGCTTGCCTTGTTCTGAAACACAGCCGAGTAAGTGAAGTTTTTAAAGGGTTTAACGTGCATGATTTTGAGTATTTATTATGGTCAAAGAAATTACATTTTGAAATTGAATTTATGTCATTAGAAATGTGTCATTTACTTTTGACTTCAAAAAATTATTAGAAAACAAGCTCAGATTTGTGACAGATGTAGTCTTAGAATATTTTGCCATGCTGGAAGTGTAATGCGAATTGCATTTAAGTATAAACTTACGGGTTTTCGAATAAACTTTTTCAAAAATGATTTCTCTGTTTATTATTTTGTTTGTTTATTCATAACAGTAGGTCAAAGCACAGTCGCAAGGCAACTGCACAAGCATCACTTACGGCGAATAATTGCTTTCAATTTTAACTGTCGGATCGGTTTGTGCAATTGTCGAAGCAGTTGTCGGTTTAAGGCTATAACGTGCATGATTTTGAGTATTTATTATGGTCAAAGAAATTACATTTTGAAATTGAATTTATGTCATTAGAAATGTGTCATTTACTTTTGACTTCAAAAAATTATTAGAAAACAAGCTCAGATTTGTGACAGATGTAGTCTTAGAATATTTTGCCATGCTGGAAGTGTAATGCGAATTGCATTTAAGTATAAACTTACGGGTTTTCGAATAAACTTTTTCAAAAATGATTTCTCTGTTTATTATTTTGTTTGTTTATTCATAACAGTAGGTCAAAGCACAGTCGCAAGGCAACTGCACAAGCATCACTTACGGCGAATAATTGCTTTCAATTTTAACTGTCGGATCGGTTTGTGCAATTGTCGAAGCAGTTGTCGGTTTAAGGCTATTTTATCCAAAAAACTTCCGAAAAACAAGTTGTTTTGCGTTCTTCAAAGCGCCTAACTTTACATAGGCTTACTTCGCATCCGCAAAACTTATGCCATAATTAAAAGCGTGTTTGGTGTTTGCTCGTTTTCAATCTTGATGGTATAAATTTTGACCAGACTAATAGGGGCAGTTCATGTTATTTGTTAACTGAACATCCGAACGCGATGAAGATAACCCATTTACTTCAGAATAAGTTTTATTTTGTTGTTGTACATGAGCGCCGTTTCAAGTTCATTCAAGCCAACAGCCAATAATCCAAGGAGATTTGACAAGCCTTGACAGTTAATGACAGGATATGGAAACATTTAAAAAACCAAGCAAGACTGCTCCTGAGTAAAATATGTGTTCAGTTTGATGCCCGAAAAAAAATTAAGCTGTGCTCAGCCTCTAGAATGACCTTTCGAGCTTGGTTTTACAGAACAGATCCTCAAAATCTTGGAGGACAATTCGGAACACTTTCGGGCTTTTTGAGAAACACTTTTCGAAAGGGAACGAGCCAAAGAAAGCCCCGAAATATATTTCAGAGCGAAAAGTTTCAGGACTATTTTTGAGAAAAGAGCACCAGTTTATTCCTTGGAGGCTCCGCTTTTAGGCATGGCTAAATCTATATATTAAAGTAATTATATACGCTAACAAAATGATTGCACTTTTTGCAACTATTTGTTATTGGTTTTTTGAACTTCTCACTCCTCCTGATATTAGACAAATACGATACATTACTCGTGAGTGTGTTTCAAAAATAATGTTACCAACTCGTGATGAGGATGGCTACCCAATTTCAGGCTATGATGTGGTTCCATAATACGACTTTCTTCACTAAGTTGACAACTTCACCAACAGAGTACACAATAAAATTTTGACTGAAACGTTACAAAAATATGACGCTTTTGCTTGGCTACAAGCACCTGAGCTCCACGTGATAAAAAATAAAAAATAAAACAATTGAAAAAATAAAACATTATTGTTATGCAATGGAGGAGTTACCTCGCCATTTAAAACAATTGTTCACAAGTACCTGTTGATGTACATGTATCAGTTCCTGAAAAGGAAAGAGCAAGAGAACGAGTTCGCCGAGATGATAAAAAGAAAAATAGAATCAGAAGATGTTTTTGAAGAGCATTAAATATTTATACTAAAATTTATTTTGAAGAATTTGAAAAATTAGGTGAAGAGCTGGCGTGAAAAAAAACAAATTAGACAAATGAAAATAAATATAAAAATGCAGCAAGCAAAAGAAAGAGCGGAAGCGGTAAGGTTCCTTTGCATGCATCTTATTAAATACCTTAAAGAAAACAATTATCATGCGGCTTTCATTAAATCTTTCAATGAAATTCTTGAAAAAACAGACACTTTTTTGGGAGGGGAACAAATGTTTATGGATTTGACAGAAGAGAAGCTGAATAACTTATGTGATCTTTTGGCAAACGAATTGCTTTGTTTTAACAATTAAGGATTATTAAAAAAAAGCGAAAAAATAAACTGTGGTTTTCCAAAACGGAAAGCCAAAGTTTATTTTTTTTACCCCACCCACACGTGATATTACATAATCCAATGTCAAGGTCAAACTAAAAATTAAAAAAACACGTGAGACAAAGCGTGATAGCGCACGTGAGTGGGAAACATACCGAAAGGTGCCGGTAATTCCGAAGGGCGCGAGAAAAAAAAGTCAGACAGAAATTTGCACCTTTCGGAATTTAACAGCACCTTTCAAAATTTCCGGCACCCTTCGGAATTACCGGCACCTTTCGGTATGTGTTCCGCTTCACAAAAAAAAAAGAACACCCTATTACACAAATGTATCTTCAACACATCTCTTACTATGGATGTCTGTACAGATCAACAAGCGATCTCACAAGACTGGCCAACAGAAGAAAGTTTTGAAAGAAAAGAAATTTTAAAATGGCGGGATATTTCAGACGCTATTTACAAAATTAAAAAAGTTACATATAGGAAAGGTAAATATGGGGATTCAGCTATTTTAACTTTAGAAACAAAAAATGGTGATGAGTTTTGTGTGTGGGCTCCTAAACGACTTACAGAAGACCTGATGGAAGATGATTATTATCAATTTGTCTACAAAATAGGTCTCAAAACTTCTGCTGACGGTAATGAATATTTTGATTATGAATTAATGTAATCTGTCTGTGAATATTAATTTGTTTTTTCAAGCTTGAGTTGTTTGGGGGTTTCCCTTCAATGTTTATACGAGAATATAAATTACGTCATTGTCTGCGGGTTTCACCGAACCACGAAGTCACGCACCGTTAACACAACTTGATGGCTGTGGTCCTCTTCCCATATATCAGTGCAAAACTTAATTAGGGTTATATCATATATTGAAACTGGGATGGTTATTTCGTGTAAGATTTCTTCTTGTTTATAACAAGGGTAATAACACCCTCCACAACAACAATGCATATAGGCTACACACACCAGAATATGTACAAGCCGCTCCATTTCAGGACAGAAAGGTTGTATTAAAAGCTCATTGTGAACTAAGTTCCAACCCAAAGCCTCTCGCTCTTTCAGTTTAATGGTGAGAAAATGTTTGTAAATTATCTCACGTAATTCAGGCGGTAGGTTTTGAATTGCTTCGAGAACCTGACAGTTATTGAATCCAACAGCCATCAAATTGCAAGTTGCTGCCTGATATGACAGAAAGGTTGTTTCAAAAGCTCATTGTGTATCTCTTTCCATTCAGCTGTTTGTTGCTTGTTTCCATGGTAAGTTATGTAATGCTCTAATTGTGAACACTTTTGATATAAATAACAAAACACACATCTCTAAATGGAAAATTTTTTTTGGAATTCTGTGACAGTTTACACAAAAAACTTGCAAAATATCTTATTGTGGTTTTTTAAAAGTGTTGCAATAACCTTCTTTACGCCTTTTCCACCTTTATAAAACCGGTTTTTTGTGCTATCGGTGTAAAAACGGAAAAAGAACTCTCAGTTATAAGACTTTTCTCTTTCACCAATGTGGAAAAATTGTTTCATATGTGGGCGGTTTAAAATCTTAGAATAAATCTCCCAGTAATAAAGCTGTTACAGAACCCCCATTTTACTATACTACTCAGCTTGATATACAGTGTCGCCTCAGGACAAACGTTCGTTACTCAAACTCAGTCAAAAAATTGGACTTGGTGAGCAAATATAGACAGGCTAAATGAGAATCTATCTGGCAAGCCATTTGCATGTCACTGAATAAGAATGGTCTCTTTTGTTCATAAAACATTAATACACAAATAAATAACTGGCTGGATATTCTAAAATTTCTCAATCAACATTACCTTCTGTAAAATCAAAGTGAACTAGTTTTGGTGTGAATTTTTATCAACTTACCGATATTGTGTTTTTGCATTCCTTCTACCATGAATGACTGGGAATTATTAATTTAGGATAACCTTTATTGACATGTCACTTTTGGTCTTATAAGAAATAATGTACATGTGTCAACTTCAGATTTTACTTCCAATTCAATTTCTGGTGGTCTGCAATAGCAGTACTGTCAAGTTCTATATAGTTGAAGCTGTCATTTAAACATACTTTAGCGTGCATGGTTGCTGAAGGAAAGCATATATGTGGGGCCTCTTTGCATGGATTTCCTGTCTGGATGAATAACCCTACTGTATTTATGTTTTTTTTATTTATTTATTTATTTATTTATTTTGTTATTTGCTAAATACTGTACATACAAGATGGTCACCCACCAACTGTTTCACTTTTGTAACTAAATGGTGGCTACATGTATACATAAAGGACAAGACAAGCATTTTAACCCTTTTTGGGTGAGAAATCTAATAAACTAGCCAGTCCACCCACTCTTTCATGTAGAGCTGGCCCTTCAAAGACCTTTGCAAGTCACTGAGTAGGTGTTTCTAGTTACAGTTCACCAATCAACTTCTGTTATGTTACAGTACTTTTTTGCCTCAAATTTTGTTAGTGGCTGAGAATATATACCATACACCTGTACATGTATATACGTGTCCATTCAGTGACTATTTGGCTTGTTAAGCATACAATAGTATTTTTCACTGTTTAAAAATACACCATTTATTAGGGGCTACATGTACGTAATTATAAGAGCACGCAAAAGGTGTGCCTGTAGATGCCATACCAAAGGCACTAGCTACTCCTATTCCTCTGAGAGGAACTGTACAATATGGTTGCAGTTTTTTGGTTATTTCCCTTGGTATTTTATTTATGTTTATTTTACTTTGTATTTTTTTTCCAGGTGCATTTGTTAAAAACTGAAAACAGTACTTCCAAGTCTAACAGGGAAGCCTTGGCAACAAAGCAGATAGGAAATACCACAACATTTGCTGTTCAGGGCCTATTTAGATAGTCTGAGTTTTGCTTATGCTGCTGGTCTGGCATATCATTGGAAATATTGTAACAAGTTCACTTCATTTATCATTGCCTCTGGCTATGATTGTCGTAAGGTTTTAACACATTTCAAAATCCTCCAGCATTTTTTATGCCATGCACGACAGACATGAGAAAGTTTTAGCTTTTATTTGCATGGAACAACTTGCATTTTAGGCTGTTCATTAGCATGTCGCATACAACATAGTCTAAATTGGCCCTTTATATGTACAGTGTAGTTTTGTTACTTTTTCAATTAGACCTGAAACTGAACAGAACAGAAAAGAGGCATTAGTTTAAACATGGAGCAATCCTGTAGGGTGAGACACTTTTGCTTGGATCACTTGTTACATGTACACATTAAGCCACATTAGAAGTTCAGACATATCTGTAAGATTTTTACATGAAATTTTAGATGAAACTCAGATCAAAATGATAAGTTTAAAATGTTCGTTCAGCCATGGACTTTTGCCACAAAAAGTTATAAATGAGGAAAAGAATCAAGAGGCAAAAAAACCAGGCTCAAAAGAAAACTGGGGCTATGAAGGAAAGAATGTAATAATTAAAAATTAAGTTCAGCTAGCATGATGAAGGTGGCAACCAGCATAATGAGACGTCAAAATAAACCAAATTGAAGTCAACATGTACACACAATGTACGTCGTTCTCTTTCCAGATTTTTTTGTGGAAACAGCTTTCTATTTTGCGTGTAATTGTTAATACATGTATTGAATGAGATCAAGTAACTGAAACTACAGCCCACCGAAGTTATATCTTCACAGATTCCTTTCATTTTTGCGTTGTAGGTGAAGTGACAAAAATGAATAGGTATGAGAAAAATCATTTTTTCAGTCTAAAGCTTCAGTTTATTACATGATGATGTAAGATACTGTATCAGCCAGTGGCAAATTGACTGTTTTACATAACTTGATAATTTTTCATATCTTTTGACAAAAAGCAAAAAACTCTAAGCACAAAAAAATACTTTTAAGTTAAGTTACATTGTAATGTACATAAGAGATTTTGGGGGGCATATCTTTTTAATTTGTTTTTTGACAAATGCTATCAAAATTATATTGAAATATAATATGTACTTGTAATATCAAAGTACATACACTGTAATCACTACGCAAGAGCTTGCTTTGCAGTTGTGCGTGAGTGGCAATTGTGCATGTGTTTTTAAATTCTAAGTGAGCAGCTCCTAAACCAATTTGATGAAATTCAGCCAAAGTTGTAATAGTTTTCCAGCAGTACCATGTCCGCAAATTTGAATTTTCCTTCTATTTGAAAGGTTTAGCTTTTTTCCAGAGGTACATGTAGTGCCTTTTATCTCTCAGCCTTACATTGTGAATTTTTAATTTTATTTGATAGTTTTAGCTTATTTTCTTAAGGTACAAGTAGTACTTTTTATCTCTAATCCATACTGACACATGGAACTTTAGCAGCTTACAAACAAACACAGATGCAAACACAGATGCAAAAAATCTGAATCACGGTTTGTGAGACCACTGCATAAAGAATCAAATCCAGTGGCAATTGGAAGATGTACAGGAGAATTCATATCTTTTGAAAGAAATTAAATCTTTAACCCTTTACTAGAATTGTTAAGCTTTAATCAATGGTTTGTACAAGTGTTTGTCAAAACAATGGACGTTACAGTCATAACGAGCCAGACGCTCTTAGCAACCAAAAATTACCTTGGGATCCCGCAGAGATACGTGTCTTTAAGACATGTATCTCTGCGTGAAGCCCAGTAACTTACTAGCATTCCAATGTAATTAAATCTGTTATGATGATCGTTTCTGTTCCACTTAGGTGTTAATTTTCGCGCGTGTGTTATAATCTTTAACCGTGAAATTCTTTAGCGGTGTGGTAGGAAATCGCTTAAAAACGTATAGCCTTGAAGAAGAAAAATTTAGGCTGTTGACTACGTGACGAATCTCCATCGGCAAATCTAAAAACTGCACTCTACTCAAGCACACTGTCCTGGCGTTAGTTATACTGCAAATTAATTAAAAAGTACATCCCGCTTTACTCGATCGCCTAAGCCTGAAACGAGGATAACAACGCTGAAATACTACATGAAATTATCAGCCGCTTAAATTTCTTCCAGACGAGCTAATATTGTCCTTTTCCGGTAGATTTAAACCGCGTTTACATATTCCGTTTTTGCGACGATGAGTTCCTTCTGCCATGAAATAGTAAGACAAAGACTGAATTTTACCGACATAGGATTTTGGACCAGAATGTAGACTACGAGCAGTCTCTTTTCACTCAAGAAAAGTCAAGCAAAAAGAACACCCTGACATGTTGAACATGAACATGCTCATAACGCGGGCATCACGTTTTCACGCCGCAGGCGATTTTCGCGCTCGCTCGCGTCTCTCGCGTGTCCTTTGTGCTATGTCTCCTTGTGTACTTTCCGGTATCATGTAAAATAAATACAAAGCGAACCAAAATAAACTCGCACCGGTTCGAAAGTCGCACCGGAATAATTATAAACATCTCCAATTTTATTCTGGTTCCAACAGCGCAGGGCTCCTGACAAACTGGAGTGTTTTGGGGTTCTTTTGGTGTACTGAGAATAGGCACCACCATCAGAAAAAGGAAATATTTACTCAAAAGAAAACGAAGTGACCATTAAGCAGGTGGGCGTGAAATACACAGGCTTTGCGTGAGATAATAAAATAAGGCAATAATTCCAAACCGTTTTTTCAGGGGCTTATCTTTGAGGTAGGATTGTTTTTGGGGGAGGTGAGTTATACATAATAAGACAAGAATCATTTTTTCTTCATTAAATTAGAGGGCGATTCTTCAGAAAAAGTACGGAAAATATGTGACTTTTATCCCGGACGCTCCCAGGCATACAGTGATACTAGGACTCCAACTTGGGTAAACCAGAAAGGATGTACGATATTTGTCTAAAATTCTGTCTCAAAATGTTTGTTATGTTGCATATCCCAGAAGCGCTCAGGCATATGGTGATGCCATGGACTCCTACCTGGGTGAACCAGGAAAAGATATCAACATTTGTCTAAAATTCTGTCTCAAAATGTTTGTTATGTTGCATACCCAGAAGCACTCAGGCATATGGTGATGCCATGGACTCCTACCTGGATGAACCAGGAAAAGATATCAACATTTGTCTAAAATTCTGTCTCAAAAGTGTTTGTTATGTTGCATATCCCAGAAGCGCTCAGGCATATGGTGATGCCAAGGAGTCCAA
This sequence comes from Siderastrea siderea, assembly GCA_964030785.1. Taxonomy (NCBI): domain Eukaryota; kingdom Metazoa; phylum Cnidaria; class Anthozoa; order Scleractinia; family Rhizangiidae; genus Siderastrea; species Siderastrea siderea. The sequence continues at coordinate 24,648,775 of OZ034977.1, forward strand.
CCTGGGTGAACCAGGAAAAGATATCAGCATTTGTCTAAAATTCTGTCTCAAAATGTTTGTTATGTTGCATATCCCAGAAGCGCTCAGGCATATCGTGATGCCATGGACTCCAACCTGGGTGAACCAGGAAAGGATATCAACATTTGTCTAAAATTCTGTCTCAAAATGTTTGTTATGTTGCATATCGCAGAAGCGCTCAGGCATATGGTGATGCCATGGACTCCAACCTGGGTGAACCAGAAAAAGATATCAACATTTGTCTAAAATTCTGTCTCAAAATGTTTGTTATGTTGCATATCCCAAAAGCTCTCAGACATACGGTGATGCCATGGACTCCAACCTGGGTGAACCAGGAAAAGATATACAGCATTTCTCTTAAATTTTGTCTCAAAATGTTTACTATGTTGCATATCCCAGAAGCGCTCAGGCATAAGGTGATGCCAACCTGGGAGAACGAGAAAAGGTATTCAAATGCGGGTGTCAACTCAATTATGTTATTTATACTACAGAGTGTATAACAGGGCTTCTTGTTTACTTGTTTATTTTCTTACGAAAGAGTTCATAGGTGTTAAGTTTATTTATTTTGTTAAGGACCTCTTTGAAAACCATATTTGTGAAAGAGCTTCTTTTCTTTAAAAATAAATATTAACGTGGCGCGCTTACACCAGAAGCTCATCACGCGCGGCCCACGTTTCCACGCGGCAGGCGATTGTGGCGCTCGCTGCTGCTGTGTTTTTTTCACTCGATTATCCCTGAAAGGAGAGACTGCGAGCGAACGGTCGCAAGCGTTCACCTTATCTAAAGAAAACGATCGAAGGAATAACTTACCTCGTTGTACGGTTATTTCGCAAGACTACCAGCTACATGTTACAGTGGATTCCTTCCACTACCCGAAGACGTTTCGCCGTAGTGATTTGTAGTCTGTACTGCATTGTTTGAAGGTAATTTTCGCCGATATCACGCTTTGCTACGCGGAATGGCAAAAGCAACAGCAAATAAGAAACAGCTCTTCTTTGGTAACTCTCCGATCAGAAAGACCAGAAAGGCTGCCATGTCTGCGAGCTGGTACTTGGCCACTTCGTTCATAAAACTTGCCAGTGAACGGACTACACCGAAACGCCACATTTCACACATCTTCTAATTTAGTTAAAAACACTCCCTGAAGCGCTTGTAGAGAGCTCGAACCCACCGATTATCGAAAGCATCCATTCACAGGAGGAAAGGAGTGAAAGATTGAATAATCGAATTTTCCCGCTCTTGTCAAAACATTTATGAAATCCAACCTCTTTAGAACTTTAAGTCAAAAGAGCCCGATAGAAACGCCGCGGGTGTGAAACCACAAGTCAAATACGGTGACGGCTAACTTGCAAGCCCATGACATCACTCCCTAGCAACGAGACCTTGCGAATTTTTAAACTTCCGGTTCTCTCTGGCTCGTGATGGCCTGTATTCAGACGGTCCTATGGAGTGGCTGATGGCTTAATAGTCTAGCAATGGAAACATTTTTGGTTCCTCTGCTGAATTTGATTTGCAGTCGTAAAAGCTCTGGCTGATCAGTATTATTTTGCAAATGTATCAAGTTCTGTAAAGTATCTTAATCAACATCTTCAGACGACAGTGCAATGCAACACTTTAGTTTTAACTGCATTTTTTTGTTTGGCTCTTCAGTAGAGACTAAAATATTTCAGTCAACCAAAGTAAAATTTCGCAAAGTACAGTGTGTGTACCTGTAAATGTGTCGAATGTCACAACCATTTTTAATCCCTAGGCCGTCACTTGTCAAGCTGAAAAGTCATAAGCCAACTTAGAGTTCAGTTAATTTTTATAGGGTTGCTCCATGTTTAAAATCGATTTGGTATTAGAAAGTTTTGTTAAGATATACATTGTAATGTATAATCATTATTCACTGTACGTTGTTGGTTTTGGTGGTATGGCAATTGTAGTGCATGTTTATATTTTGTACCCTGGCCATTTGAATTTCCATAGAATATCTATTAGAAATTGCACTACAGTTTGCAATAAAAATTATCATTGAGGCACATAAGAATTGCTTGGAACGTTTGTCAAACACTGTTAACCAAAAGCCTGGAAAGCCCAGGGAAACCTGGGCTCCTAGGTTTTTTAATTCTTAGAACATTGGGCTTGAGGCTTTTCAAGTACTGTGATGTTTTCCAGCCACACTAACCGGGCTTTTTAGGTGCATATGATATGTTCGAACCAGACTTTCTGGAATACCCTGGCAAACCAGACAAACAAGGTTTTTGAGGTTTTGTTTTTGAACCAGACGTACCAAGAAAGCCTGGTTAAACCAGGCTAACCAACCTTTTCAGGTAATGTTCTTCGAACCAGACTCGCCATAAAAGTCAGGTTAGTCCGGTTTAACCAGGCTTTTACCAGGCTAAACCGGCCTTACCAGGCTTCTGTGGTACAATACAACCAGGCTCACCCTAAAAGCCTGGTAAAACCAGCCTTACCAGACTTTTTACCAGACTTGTTTTCTTCACAAAAGCCTGGTCAGTCTGGTTGAACCAGACTTGACCAGGCTTACCAGACTTTTTACCAGGCTCTTGGTGCAAGGGTTGTTTCGGCGTTTTACGAAACAAAACGAACTGCAGACAAACAAGTATCTTTCCCCAGGAATGATCAACAAGTCTACCGATAATTCGGTAAAGGTAATGGTAAACTCACAGGTAAACTGATGTTTGGCGAGAACCGCAATCAAGTCGCAATAACGATTTTCAGTTTATTCAGTCATTGTGTAATACTCATGTCATTTTATTGATCTCTGACACTGACATCAAAGGATCTGACTAGTTTTATAATAAATGTTCTTCGTTTTAAAATTCGCTGCTGTTTAGAGATAAAATTTACTGCTAATCTCAAATATTTATCACTTCTGGAACTAAATTAAATTACAAAATACTCCTTTGTTTATAAATGGTTTTATTTATACCTTTATTCTAAAGAATGAAACTGAAGGTATTTCTCTTAATTGCCCAAGGTTTTTTAATGCAGAAAATCGGTGACAAATGCGAAGAGAATATTTCCGGATACCACCTGAAATGGGAAAGGATTCACGCATGCAGCATATTTTGGTACATGACAACCTCGTCGTGTTTTGAATTTTCATTCAGTTTCAGCTCAGACAGAGCAACCATGTACAATACCGGAACCTTCAAGTTAGCAATCGTGTAAATTTGAGTGCTTGTGTCTAGAAGTTATATCGTAGCCTATGATTTTCTTATTTTGCCAACATTTGCGTGACTTTTTGCGAATTGCCGTTATGGGAAATTTGCATACCGAGGATCGTGCAAGCAGAAGAAATTTTGATTGGCTGTTTTGTTGAACGTCAATCGATCAAAAAAGTGGGCGGTACACGTTCCGTAGAAGAATTGTATCAGGCTCTATTTTTCGTTTCGCCTGTCCCGCTTGAATGTTTCACCGAGCGAAACGAAAACAGAGCCTGATCGCAGGTTAATTAAGTCTCTGTCGTGATCGCCCATGAGGTTTTGTATCCATGCTTGTCGGTTTAAAGGGGACGTAACTTTTGTAAGGTTCTGGGGTCACACATCAGGCGTTGCTTGATGCTCATGCTGAGGGTGAGCCTGATTGTAATTTGGTACCAAGCAAATATTCAAAAAGTGGCATTGTGGCCAGCAACATCCAGTTAAGGAGTTAAATTGTCGGCAGATTGGTGGAGTGGAATTGGTCTGTGGTTGGCGATTAGGCCGGGCTGACATTCGTGTGATGTAGGTGTGGCTGTTGGTGTAACTGGAGGGGTACGACGCTTGACAAGAAACCTAGTACGTACAGGCTGGGACCCTTGCACCAAGAGCCTGGTAAAAAGTCTGGTAAGCCTGGTCAAGTCTGGTTCAACCAGACTTACCAGGCTTTTGTGAAGAAAACAAGTCTGGTAAAAAGTCTGGTAAGGCTGGTTTTACCAGGCTTTTAGGGTGAGCCTGGTTGTATTGTACCACAGAAGCCTGGTAAGGCCGGTTTAGGGACGAAAATTATAACCTGAAAAGTCAGGTTAGTCTGGTTTAACCAGGCTTTTATGGCGAGTCTGGTTCGAAAAAATTACCTGAAAAGGTTGGTTAGCCTGGTTTAACCAGGCTTTCTTGGTACGTCTGGTTCAAAGACAAAACCTCAAAAACCTTGTTTGTCTGGTTTTACCAGGGTTTTCCAGAAAGTCTGGTTCGAACATATCATATGCACCTGAAAAGCCTGGTTAGTGTGGTTCGAAAACATCACAGTACTTGAAAAGCCTCAAGCCCAATGTTCTAAGAATTCAAAAACCTAGAAGCCCAGGTTTCCCTTGGCTTTCCAGGCTTTTGGTTAACAGTGTTTGACAAACGTTCCAAGCAATTCTTATGTGCCTCAATGATAATTTTTATTGCAAACTGTAGTGCAATTTCTAATAGATATTCTATGGAAATTCAAATGGCCAGGGTACAAAATATAAACATGCACTACAATTGCCATACCATCAAAACCAACAACGTACAGTGAATAATGATTATACAATGTATATCTTAACAAAACCTTCTAATACCAGATTGATTTTAAACATGGAGCAACCCTATAAACATTAACTAAACTCTAAGTTGGCTTATGACTTTTCAGCTTGACAAGTGACGGCCTAGGAATTAAAAATGGTTGTTACATTCGACACATTTACAGGTACACACACTGTACTTTGCAAAATTTTACTTTGGTTGACTGAAATATTTTAGTCTCTACCGAAGAGCCAAACAAACAAAAAACAGTTAAAACTAAAGTGTTGCATTGCACTGTCGTCTGAAGATGTTGATTAAGATACTTTACAGAACTTGATACATTTGCAAAATAATACTGATCAGCCAGAGCTTTTACGACTGCAAATCAAATTCAGCGGAGGAACCAAAAATGTTTCCATTGCTAGACTATTAAGTCATCAGCCACTCCATAGGACCGTCTGCATACAGGCTACTGTAATGTCCATTGTTTTGACAAACACTTGTACAAACCACAAACCATTGATTAAAGCTTAACAATTCTAGTAAAGGGTTAAAAATTTAATTTCTTTCAAAAAATATGAATTCTCCTGTACATCTTTCAATTGCCACTGGATTTGATTCTTTATGCAGTGGTCTCACAAACCGGGATTCAGTTTTTTGCATCTGTGTTTGCATCTGTGTTTGTAAGCTGCTAAAGTTCCATGTGTAAATATGGATTAGAGATAAAAAGTACTACTTGTACCTTAAGAAAACAAGCTAAAACTTTCAAATAAAATTAAAAATTTACAATGTAAGGCTGAGAGATAAAAGGCACTACATGTACCTCTGGAAAAAAAGCTAAACCTTTCAAATAGAAGGAAAATTCAAATTTGCGGACATGGTATTGCTGGAAAACTATATTACAACTTTGGCTGAATTTCATCAAATTGGTTTAGGAGCTGCTCACTTAGAATTTAAAAACACATGCACAATTGCCACTCACGCACAACTGCAAAGCAAGCTCTTGCGTAGTGATTACCGTGTATGTACTTTGATATTACAAGTACATATTATATTTCAATCTAATTTTGATAGCATTTGTCAAAAACATATTAAAAAGATATGCCCCAAAAATCTCTTATGTACATTACAATGTAACTTAACTTAAAAGTATTTTTTGTGCTTAGAGTTTTTCTTTTTGCCAAAAGATATGAAAAATTATCAAGTTATGTAAAACAGTCAATTTGCCACTGGTTGATACAGTATCTTACATCACCATGTAATAAACTGAAGCTTTAGACAAAAAAATGATTTTTCTCATACCTATTCATTTTTGTCACTTCACCTACAACGCAAAAATGAAAGGAATCTGTGAAAGTATAACTTCGGTGGGCTGTAGTTTCAGTTACTTGATCTCATTCAATAAATGTATTAACCATTACACGCAAGATAGAAAGCTGTTTCCACAAAAAAATCTGGAAAGAGAACGACGTCCATTGTGTGTACATGTTGACTTCAATTTGATTTATTTTGACGTCTCATTATGCTGGTTGCCACCTTCATCATGCTAGCTGGACTTAATTTTTAATTATTACATTCTTTCCTTCATAGCCCCAGTTTTCTTTTGAGCCTGGTTTTTTTGCCTCTTGATGCTTTTCCTCATTTATAACTTTTTGTGGCAAAAGTCCATGGCTAAACGAACATTTTAAACTTATCATTCTGATCTGAGTTTCATCATGTAAAAATCTTACAAATATGTCTGAACTGCTAATGTGGCTTATGTACATGTAACAAGTGATCCAAGCAAAAGTGTCTCACCCTACAGGATTGCTCCATGTTTAAACTAATACCTCTGTTCTGTTCTGTTCAGTTTCAGGTCTAATTGAAAAAGTAACAAAACTACACTGTACATATAAAGGGCCCATTTAGACTATGTTGTATGCGACATGCTAATGAACAGCCTACCATGCAAGTTGTTCCATGCAAATAAAAGCTAAAACTTTCTCATGCCTGTCGGGCATGGCATAAAAAAATGCTGCAGGATTTTGAAATGTGTTAAAACCTTACGACAATCATAGCCAGAGGCAATGATAAATGAAGTGAACTCGTTACAATATTTCCAATGATATGCCAGACCAGCAGCATAAGTAAAACTCAGACTATCTAAAAAGGCCCTGAACTGCAAATGTTGTGGTATTTCCTATCTGCTTTGTTGCCCAGGATTCCCTGTTAGACTTGGAAATACTGTTTTCAGTTTTTAACAAATGCACCTGGAAAAGAAATACAAAGTAAAATAAGCATAAATAAAATACCAAGGGAAATAACCAAAAAACTGCAACCATATTGTACAGTTCCTCTCAGACGAATAGGAGTAGCTAGTGCCTTTGGTATGGCATCTACAGGCACACCTTTTGCGTGCTCTTATAATTACGTACATGCAACCCCTAATAAATGGTGTATTTTTAAACAGTGAAAAATACTATTGTATGCTTAACAAGCCAAATAGTCACTAAATGGACCCATATATACATGTACATGTGTATAGTATATATTCTCAGCCACTGACAAAATTTGAGGCAAAAAAGTACTGTAACATAACAGAAGTTGATTGGTGAACTGTAACTAGAAACACCTACTCAGTGACTTGCAAAGGTCTTTGAAGGGCCAGCTCTACATGAAAGACTGGGTGGACTGGCTAGGCTATTAGATTTCTCACCCAAAAAGGGTTAAAATGCTTGTCTTGTCCTTTATGTATACATGTAGCCACCATTTAGTTACAAAACTGAAAGAGTGGGTGGGTGACCATCTTGTATACAGTATTTAGCAAATAACAAAATAAATAAATAAATAAATAAAACATAAATAAAGTAGGGTTATTCATCCAGACGGGAAATCCATGCAAAGAGGCCCCACATAAATACTTTCCTTCAGCAACCATGCACGCTAAGGTATGTTTAAATAACAGTGTCAACTAATAGAACTTGACAGTACTGCTATTGCAGACCACCAGAAATTGAATTGGAAGTAAAATCTGAAGTTGACACATGTACATTATTTCTTATATGACCAAAAAGTGACATGTCAATAAAGGTTATCCTAAATTAATAATTCCCAGTCATTCATGGTAGAAGGAATGCAAAAACACAATATCGGTAAGTTGATAAAAATTCACACCAAAACTGGTTCACTTTGATTTTACAGAAGGTAATGTTGATTGAGAAATTTTAGAATATCCAGCCAGTTATTTACTTGTGTATTAATGTTTTATGAACAAAAGAGACCCTTCTTATTCAGTGACATGCAAATGGCTTGCCAGATAGATTCTAATTTAGCCTGTCTATATTTGCTCACCAAGTCCAACTTTTTGACTGAGTTTGAGTAACGAACGTTTGTCCTGAGGCGACATTGTATATCAAGCTGTTGTAAAGCTCGTTCCAATTGGCTGCAGAACGAGAGTGCTGCTTGACTATAACACAGTCATTGAAATTTATTCGACCTATTTATGCACCTATCAATGGTTTGCCCCAGGGTGGGGGGGGGGGGCAACCCACGGGAATTTGACTTCGTGAAGCTCTACCAGGGTGGGGATTTTGACAACCACAACGGTCCCCTGGCTGGGTGGAAAATTTGACTCGGTTGCCATCTTGGAAGGTGGAGAGGGTCTGGAAATGAGTGGCCCGCCATCTTGGAAATACCCAGAAGTCATTTGGATGAGCTTCCCACCTTCTTTGCTTGGCCTTTCTTTTCATGAGCGATGGCAGAACAAAATGTTAAGGAGCATTTTGATGTTTTTAAACCCAAAAAATGTTGTTTTTAACACCCATCAGTTATCTATCTTTGAAGTTTTATAACACATAGTTATATAGAGAGGGCAGCAAAGGCACCTCAGACAAGAAAGAAGAAAATAAAGCAATTCACAGGTATTGTCAGGAGTACAAAATGTTTGTTAAATTGCCAGCAATGCTAAATTATCTCATGACAACAATGCACGCAGTACACACATAATATTAATGGCAGTGTACAATTTGAACAGCTAGAATCTGCCCTCTCCAGTTGGGGAAATGCACGAAGTTGGTGGTACCATTTGTCACCAGAATATCTTCTGGAGTCGCTGAATTCTGCAATAAAGTGTGCCTGTTGTGAGTGCCTGAGTTCGTCAACATTACTATTCAAGGTCTGTGATCCCCAGGGGTAGGGATTTGACTCTTAATGAAGACCCAAGGGTGGGGAAATTGACACTTGAAAACCTGAAAATGTCAAATTCCCCTGGGGTTGCCCGCCCCCCCCCCCCCATCCTGGGGCAAACCATTGATAGGTGCATTACTTGCAAGAAAAGTCAATATCTAAGAATTATTATTCTATATTCTTGCAAAAATCCAACTTATTAGGTAAAATTCGAATATGTTGCAAATGAAGCTCACATTTTTCACTGGACATTTATGTCTGGTCGCCAAACTCGGCCGAGTAACTTACATGTACTTTTCTGACCTCAGCCGAACCGAAACGAACCAAAATGGCCGCCAAAGAGGAGGTAGAATCTATTCAAGAAATTTAAGATTAATACTGTACCTTTGTGTAAGGGAGGGCAGCTCTGCATCGAATCCCACAACTCTTCAACCACTGGAGTAAAAAACTATCCACGTTTCACTTTCTGGCGCACACAAACACGGAGAAATCCAATACACACAGATCACAGACACAGACACACATTCACCGGTTACTTGCGCCTGCAATTCTCGAGCGTGCGGTTGTAAATCACATGACCCCTTGAAAGCGGCCCGGTCGCATAGCTGGGTAACCGGCGGTGAGCAACCTCGTCCCCAGGGTCTTCTCGCTTTTCAATATGGCGGCGGCTCAGGAGAAGACCCTGGCACACAGCAGAATCACGTGACCAAAATTTCCAACGAGGATGGAAATGTATTCAAAATGGCGGCTAAGGCGAAGTGAGTGAGAAGATCTGGGTACGAGATTACGGCTGAGGTCAAGATAAACAAAATGGCGGAAAAGGCTGAAGGTTGGTTCAAACATGCTCAAGAAAAAGAGAAAAACAAAGACAAGTTATACATATACGGGCTTTAGGAACACGGCAAAGTGTTAGAGGTCTTGTTTTGGCCGTTCGTTTAATATGGTTTGTGCGTACAGTATAAAGCTCGCCGAACTCATAGATCACGCGCAAAATAGAAAATAATCAGGGTAATTTAAGCTGAAGTCTTACATCTTCCCCTGACCACTTGTTTTTAAATGTTGATCAAGTGAAATTGTTCGCTTACGAATACACTCGAACGAACGTGTATTTTTGTTTCATGAGGATAGGCGGCTTTTGGCATAATTTATCTTACGGTAAATTGTTGCAAATTATTTATTTATTTATCTATTTATGCTCAACCAGTCTATTTATTTTTTACTTGCTGATCCTAGCCAATTTGGTTTAGTAAATGTAACTCTTATGACTGTTTGTTTATGACTCTTATGACTGTTTGTTTATGGATTGATCCATACCAAAGATCTTTGGCATAGTATACCCTAGCATGGACTGCACATCTATTTGCAACTTTCTTTTTATTTTTATATGTTCAAGTAACAAAGTTTGTATGTAATCTTAAGTTACTTTACTCTGCTTGCCATCCCATAGCAATCTGTTTCTTGAGCTTTTCAATTCATGGGTAACACTTCTCATTATCCTGTTCAACCACTGGAGATAAAAAAAATGCTCATGTTTATTTATATTTAGGAGTGATTACATAAGTCTTTGAACATTTTTAACATTTCGTCATCTTTAGAGCTTACAATAAAATACCGGTAAGGGCTGGTATGCTTGAGATGAGGGACGAATCATTGTTCATCATCATCATAAGATTTATTTAGAAGTTACAGCATCCCATTTATTGCAAGTGCTCTTCCAGAGAGCCATGTTGCAATTGCATAGTCAAACAGTTAGTGGTGTTTAATCCAGCAAATCCCAGGTGTGGCTTTAAAGGGAACCGTGGTCATGTTGGCATTGTTGGATTTATTTAGTCCCATTCCTGTCTACATATTTGCTTGTTCAATTGCAGATCTCCTAGGATTTGTCACTTTCAATACTGCTTTCTGTGCTTTAGCTGTCCAGTTTACAAATATTTCCTCATGATACTTTATGTGCATGTTTTTTTGAGTTAGAAATATCGTTTGTATTTATTTATTATTTACTGTTAATATTGTTAGAAATATCATTGTAGACGAGTGTCCAATACTAACACACTTGTGTTATTAATAACTGATTGGGCTAATGATAAGGTATGATATCAACAACAATTTACTTTTGGAAAAAGTTATGTGTGTAATCTTCGCTGTTAGAATTTAGTAAAATAAGAGCCTGTAAAGAATGGGCAAATAAAGCATTTGAACAGTTGATAGATACAGTCCTCTTTGTTTGTTCAACCAGTGCTGGGGATAATATTCCTTCATAGGTTTTAAGAAATTTCCTCCTTGAGTACTTCAATGAATTGAGTTATTTGGGTGAAGTTTGGAACTATTTAAAAATGGAAATCAATGGGAAATGGGGGGTTCAAGAAGAAAAGGAGAAAAAATGACTATTTTAATGAAGTTCTTTAATGAGAATTTAAAATTAACATTGAGTAAAGGAAATATAACACAATATAACATGCTATCAACCTAGGGTGCTCTTATGTTGATATCACATTTTTGTTGATGTTTGAAAAATAAAAGGAAACATGATCAAATTAAGTGCCATACATACATGTACATTTATATATGTTAGAGGCAACATTATCCCTTCTAAGAAGGACAATTTATTTTTCCAGTGGCCATTTAATGTATTTGACTGGCAATAAATTGAATATGGTGACAGAAAATTCAAGTAACAGGGAGGTGAGAATAATGACAAGTCATGAAGTTATAACCTGACAATATCAATGAGTGCAAGGTCAAATTCCATGCCTGTTTGGCAAAAAATGCTAACCTGAAAAAAAGTATGTTGTGAATTATGAAAAATAGAAAACATTTTGTTGCAAATTCCAGGTCCCTTACATTCTTCACACCATCAATCCCCTACCCCTTGATATTTAGACACTAAGAGGGGCATGGGTTATGGTAACTTGCACAGGAAATCCCTTCCACAAAATTAGAATAGTAATTCACTAGCCCCGGCAGTTGGACGCTCACCATGTCTAGTTCTCAACTCCACCTTCAAGCAACAACACAGAAGCAGTCTACCATTCAAAAGATTACAGCAAATATGTTACAATCCCTTTTTGGGATTAGCAAGCTTGGAAGCATGGTTTACTCCTAAGCAATTGGCTGCCTTATCGTGTTATGATCACTAAAACTTCACTAATAATTTTACCAATAATTTTTGAAAATGTAATCCTGGCTAGCTGTCCTGATACCAAGGAGAATCAGGCTTGTAAACCCAAATTAGGCCTTGCCTTGAAAATCCTAGCAAGCTCATGAACACAGCTCAGTTCTGTCCCATTGCCCACATCACTATCATATATTTAAGATTCAGGTTTATATTACCCCAGTTAAGTCATGCCTTGAAAATGCCAGTAGTTAGCTGCATGAGTCCCCGTAAGCAGAAACACTCTCATGGTGTGGAAGGACTAAAAACACCCTCTAAATTCATTCAATTCACTTCTACAAGTGTGAACTTGGAACAGTCTCAACCATTCTGAGTAACTTAATAATTAAAGCAACGTTGTAGAATCACGTGCATGTAGCCGTCCAATGTGTATAAAGCTATTTATCCCTGCGATGGAAATCCTCAAATTACCTAAATTGCCTATCCAAGCAACTTGTTCTCCGCACTTGAAATTATTTATTAATATCAGCAGCTATAGCAACAGCATCTGTAAATTTAGCTTCTACAAATTTATCAAAGAATGGAATGCCCTAAGCAGCAGCTGACTCATTTAAGTTATTTTATATAATTTTATTTGATTTACACCGGTTTTTCATTTTTATTAGATTCCTTAATTGCACAGCAAATTCGCAGCGATAGGACAATTTTGCGAATGAATCTAACATGTATAAATAAAACAATACATACATAAGACATACAAGTGCCTTACAAGTTTTCAATGACCATGGAAACACAAATAATTAGTGCGCGATTATGCTTTATTTATGACAAAAATCGGAGCAAGTACATTACCATTAAGTATTTCACAGTCCACTACGCCACATTATATCCAGCGACTGCCATTCCAAAACTCTAAAGTATCGTGCACATTGACGATTGGTAAGGTTCTTACGTAGATCACCAGCCGATCGCGATCGAGGAACTTTTAACCCGAATAATCTACGAATCTTGGGTTTGGTACTTCAGATCTTCCTCATACGGAACAGCTGCAGTTTTGTAAATTGTCAAACAGAAAAACTGTTCAGCTTTCACATCACAGAGACCTAGAAATAGCAATGTTTGGGTTGCAGGAAGAACCCACAAAGATCCGCCATCTTTGCTTTTGGAAGACATAAACCAATCAGAACTCATGTAAGAATGGCGCCAATCAGCGACCGTTTTAGGTCGCTATGTGCCAGGGTCTTCTCCCGAGCCGCCGCCATATTGAAAAGCGAGAAGACCCTGGGGACGAGGTTGGGCGGTGAGTTTCAAACAAAATGGGTTTGTGTCGAATAGAGCTGGTTATCGTACGTGAAAGTGGTTTATTTCGCTATTCTTTAGATTATTTTCGCTTACGATTAGCAAGGCTCAACTCAGAACGTGCTCTGTTGGAAGATGATTGTAAAGATGGTTCATGATTGCTCGATTCAAGTATAAACGGACTGATCGATCGATTTCAAGGCCGGTGAGTACATGTAACCTAATTCCTCATAATACGTAGCTGGTATGACTAACATTTCATGTACATTTAGTTTTCAATGGAAGGCTTAAAGTTCCTTTCTTTGAAGCGTACACTGTGCAAATTTGCACGTTGCAAATCATAATCAAAAACGGCCTTTGTGAAATTGACCCCAAGTGGGACAGTGGTATCAAGTAACAACGAAAGCCATTGTTCACACATGTGGCATTCTGTGACTTACACTTTTCACATCAAAGTGTGATACGCCCGGCGTAGTAAAACAAAGGTTTACCGACCAAGAAGTAGTCGACGTACCACTATCAGAACTTCGCAAATCCGAATAATTTGAGGAGTAGGCATTTCACATGTAAGCACGTACGTGTATCTCCATGCATCTACATGTATCCACTCTAAAACCAGATTCTTTCTACAAGACTTAAAATTCTCCTCTGCAGAAAAATATATCTTATAAGAAGAATTTTGAAGTCATGATTCTTCGTCCCCAGAGGAGAACTATAATTCTTAAAACGAGAACTATTTTTCTTAAAGTAAGAACTATAACTCTTTACTAAAGAAATATTGGTCTTAAGGAAAGAACTTTAATTCTTAATCCAAGACTTTATTTCTTTTAAGAAGAAGTATTGCTTTGAAGGGAAGAACCATTGCTCTTAATGAAGAACAATAGTTCTGACGTAAAGAAATTAATTCTTCTGAGAAGGTACACTTCTTGGTGAATTGAATACTGTTCTAGAGGGCGATTAATCAATTTTACGCCCACAATGGTACCCACATGCATTTTGAACACACTCTTTTTTTATTCTTCTTCTTGATAACACTTATCAAACACTGTATATTACGTACTGCTACCAGTATCGACCTACGCACTACCATCATATTAAAAAGTATTTGCAAAACATTAATTTTTAAGTTTTTATATGAAATATCATTAAAACACGAAAAATAAAACGATGACAGTAATAATAGAAAACAAGCTAGTTAAAACTTTAAAGATGGTTAAAGGTCTATACTTTTGAACTTACAAGATTGATATAGAAAAGATTTTCATTTCTTTAAAAGATCAAAAACAATTTTGTGCTTGACTAATTAATAAGAATAAATACATGAACTTGCCAATTCTTACACATTCTACACAAAGTATCATGCCTGCCACCCTAACAATGATCTCATGCTCAATTCCTTGATCAAAAGTCAAGTTCTTTTCAGTTTTTATACAGCCAACTCTCATTGAGATAGACACCCCTGAATTCTAGCTGGACACCTCAAATGCAGACAGGGGTTGGTGGTCCCAGCCCTGTTATTAGCACCGGTGCTGAGGATGTCTGTCTTAAAAAGAGTTCACCATATTATCAAATGAAAAGATTATCCAATAATTATTTAAAAAATAACAACAACGACAAACATATGCTAATGATATATGTATGGAATCTCCAGAAATATATGAAGCTCATTTATTCAGAATAGCCCAATGCATGTTTATGCCAGACTAACTAATTTCATTCCTACGCCTTTCTTTCAAGGTCCAAACATAAAAATTTTCTCTTGAACGAAATCCCAAAGGAACAAAACTGCAAGGAAGACCCACCTGTAAACAGTATGCATGTTCCAGAGGTTGAGAACAATTTAATGTGAACGAGGCTAGGGATGAACTTTTAAGCACTTGAAGTCATTGATATCATGCATAAGGCCCATTCCCAGTTGAGAAAAATTGAAGTTGACTGGTTCATATATTATACCGGTAATTACATAAGAACCCACTAACTTGAACACGGTAATGGCCCACCCCTCCAACCCCCCCAAAATTAAAAACATGTTAAAAATTGAACTACTGAATATTGAAAAGAACAAATATTGAAGCTGCTTTACAAGGAAGCTAAACAAAGAGAAAGAAAATAAATAATGCCAATGTTATGGCAGCTGACTCGAATGCAAAATTATTTCCCTTGAAGTGCTTTTTTCTTACTACAAGCTCTCTCTTTTTTTTGTTTCCCTGGAGGTTCAAGTTAGTGGGTTCTATTGTATTTATGATTGTGAATTCAACCAAGGAGCTTCATTACTCCAAGTCGGTATTGCTGTGTCTTCCTCTGTTGTGCCATTCCAAATATATATTCTTCTAGGAACTGAAAACACAGCTTTAACTGTTTTGGATATTCAAGGTTGAAAACATGATGGCTTGCAATTAAAGAAAAAAAGCCATCTATGTAAGAAGACAGTTCTAAAACAATTTCATTGTCGATGACAATGAATAGTTGGGCAGTATCGGTGTCGTCAGTATCCAACAGGTGGCAATCAGGAGACAATTTCCCAATAAAAGCATTGAGATCTTGGTTGCCCTAAAAGAACAAACAATGGAGTTAATGATCATTAATGATACTGATCAGGAGGAATTGTTTACCATTCTGTTGTAAGGTAGTTGGGTGATTGTCATTCCATTAACAGTCATGTTTGGTTATGCAAATAATATAAACAGTTTGTTGTCTTCCTTTCATGTTTTCAGCATAACTCCACATGTACATGTACAGTAGAATCCCGATTTGTGGAACCTCCAAGGGTAACGAAAATTGGTTGGAATAATTGGGAGTTCGGGAAATCGAAGGTGGCATAAAACGATGCTAAATTGCTGAGGTATTGTTTTATCAGGGGCAATTGTGCATATTTTCGTAGTAACGGATAGGAGATGACAGATTTGCCACCTGGTGTGAGATAACGAATCAGCACTAAGTGGTTTCAAAATTTTCAAAGGTTCGAGTTATGGAGGGTAATTTTTCCCAGGAGAGTCAAGAATTGGTTTGACTTTGTGGGAGTTTTGAATAATCGAGGGTTCGAGAAATCGGGGGTAAAATTACAGTGTTAGAGTGAAGTAAATCCAAGGGAAACGACAATTGGTTAGAGTTTTTGGGAGGTTTGAGAAACCAAGGGTTCGAGAAATCGGGATTATACTGTTCGTAGATATGGTGAAAAAAATGGTCCACCACAAGCAAGAATGTAGTAAGTTCTTTGGTTTACCTGTGAATGGTACAGGGTAGCTGTGCTGAATAATATTATAATTTACTAACACGCTCAAGCAAAACCTAGTTCTGGGGTATCATGAGTGTTCTCCCTAGTTTTCAGGGTAACAGGTAAGTCAGTTTTTTAGACCGGTAAAGCAGCGCTGTCAAGAATCTTTTTCTACCCTGGTGTGGAATTGTCGTTATGAGACCCGGAATGTTGCCGGCATGACACTAGGCTCAGACACGTCTCGAAAACCCCTCAAAATGGTTGACGTTTGCGATTCATGTTACAAGGAACGTATTAACGTACAGATAAACTTCGAGAGGAAAAAGCTTACAGCAACCTATTAAAAAAACGCGTTGAGAAACGCCTAGAAGATGAGACATACTCCTTACAAAGGCAGAAACAAAGAACTTCGAGGAGAAGACAATACTAAGAGCACCTTATGAACAAACCTGAACAAACCAACATACGGATATAGACGTCACGTTGATAACACTAATATCTTACGACAATGCTAACGTACGGAGAAATGTTAAGGAAATACAAATAACAACATCCTAATTACGAATATACTAGAACACGGGCAAACGTGGAGAACATAACAATATTTTTCGAATGTTCTGACGTACGGAGAAATGTCGACAGTCTAGATGATAAGACCTTACAACACTGACGAACATACTATCGGACGCCGGGAAGATGTCAAGAAGACTAATACCTTAGGAATTTATTAGCTTAGGGAGAAACATTAAAAAGATACGACTAACAATAATTCTTACTAAGGTAGAAACCTGCGGAGAAACGTAGAGAAGATGAGACTATTATCTAACGAACTTAGAAATGTCGGGATGATAAGACTTTGCCTACCATTGTACAAACGCATGGACAATGAGAAAAGTTACTACCGTAAGACAAGACTTGCGTGGTGCGTAGTACAACTGACAAATCTTTTCATAATTCAATCTGATAATAAATCTTTCACGATCCCAAACTGTTGGGGTCTGGATGGTTCTAATCCAGGCCTAATGGTATGTGGTTCCGGCTAACCGGTAACATGCGGTGTTAAAAGCGGTAAATTTTACCGGTTACCGCCTAATAAGGAGAACACTGGGTATCATGTTGTCGTTAATTACTGATATAATATTTAGTAAAATACTCCCTGGAGAAGTTTATACATTTACCTTGACAGTTTTCATTAAGCTTTCATTAATTTTCCATGCAGACGGCAGAACTTGCAGGATAAGTGGTACCTTGTCCTCTGCAAATGAATAGAGTATGTGTGATGTTACTATGTTAAACAGCAATAACTACATGTGGGCACCTCCATTTTCCGGAAAAAAAAAGAGAAGAAGAAAAGAAAACAGTGCAGTGCCGACGATAAAGATCATAAATAAGCTGTGCTGTACATGTCACTGCATTTTGAAAGTAATTTCTTCTTCCTTCCTAAACAAACATTTCCCTCTGATCATATACTTACAGGTGCTTCTTTGTCTCAGTATTATGAGCAATATATGTAAGGTCGTGCCTGAATATGTGGTAAGAATATGATTATGAAGCAAAAATGCATCCAGAGAAAACTCACATTTAAGATTTTTCTTACCTTCATCAAGACTGTCCATGTTTTCTTTACTATCCTCTGGATTATCTCCAAATAAATCAAGTACGTTGGGATTTTTAGATGTGTACTCCCACAGCTTTGGTAACATCTCCTTCAATGCCTCTCGATATTGATCAGTCTTTGCAATCAACTGCATTTCTGTCATCAGCTATGGTTATGGTAGATAAAAATAATAGAGTATAAAAGTTATAGTCTGTAAAAAGACCTTTCACTGATAGCATAAAAAACCTGAAGGTGAACTCAAATTTGTTGTGTTTTTTAAAACTCTACATAGACTCAAGGATTTTTGAAAATCTTCACCAGGCAAACTTTTTATTGTGCCCTGAGACTGGTGTCAGAGGCAATACAGTGGAACCTCGATTTAACGAACTGCCAAGGGACTGGGAAAATTGGTCAGTTAATCGAGGTTTTGTTATATCCAGGTTCATTCCTCATATCTTTTGCTGTGATTTAATTTCTCTGGGATGAAGAATATTGTTCGTTATACCGAGGACTTTGTTAAATCGAGGTTACACTGTACCAGCACCTCTGACGATTAGCCACTGAAGGCCCAAAAATCTGGTGAGGTGAAATGCTTACAAACACAGTTCAAGGACTCACTAATTATAATATAATCATTTTAATTGGCTTAGGAGCACAAATAGTTGCAAAACAATTTGGCAGCACAAATCATCATGAGTTTGGTACATATACTCTGTGCAATGTTGCCACAATCATTGCAAAAAGTATTTCAAGTTCCACTTTTCCCAATAAAACATTTCTATTCCCCTGTAATGGTGTTGCAAATGAGAAAACAGTAATTGTACTTTCAACTGACATGTGATGATTGACCACACTTGAGTCCCATTTTGTGAGCATGCCAAGGTATGTGTAATGCAAATTTTGTGCATTATTTGGAAACTAGCATTCCTTCAGTTATTACTGTTAAAAAAAAATTGCCAAACATACTGCAGGGTTATCAGAACGTACCTGGTCATAACGTTCTAATCCTGGATTCCTTTATGATTTGCTTGGTTGTCCGTTTACCCTTCAGACTCAGAATCCAAATCCGTCTCTTTTCAAAGGATGCCACCATTAATGACTGAATTTTTTTTTGTCTGGCTTCTTTTTTTTCATTTCTGTTTTTAACTGCTCATCATGAGATTCCTGCATCGATTCAGTTTCAAACTCAGGGCTCCCTTTCTTTCTGGGATGTTCTACTGCCTTCCTATTGTAGTAGGCCTTTTTGAGTTGTATTAGAACTGTGGCCTGATGAAAGGAATAGAAGAAACCAGAACTTTGTTAACATTTTAGTTCAATTTACCTTTGTCCCCCTTAGGGCAGTCATGTGCAAAGGGATGAATTGCTAGCCGCCACACGACACACCCCTGATCAAAGGTTATTGGGTGATTAGGTTTCAGTTTTGCCATGTTTTTGTAAATATATGCAATTGCATCATTGCTGCCTTCATGGTTTTCTTTCCTGTCCTATATGTAGGGTGAAGTGGCAGAGAGCTTTATTTAAAGAGCTCTTGATGTAGCCTGTTCTCATTTCTCCAGGTCTAGGAAATAGACTTCTCTTATGGCCCAAAAATGAGCTGCACTGATTATTGTGTTGTTCACCAAGGGGGGGGGGGGGGGGGGGGAAGGGGGAGATTATTTATTAGTACATTACAAAACCTCATGATAGGTGCCTCAACAGACAACTGCCTTGGATTCAAGCAGAGTGGGACTCTTATTTCTGCTTGGAACTCATTGCAGGTCATCCAATTGTTTGTACAATTACTCCATGCAGTCTCTCTACTGACTTACTGGGGAGATAACGTCTTTTGCATGCATTCAGGTAATTGGGCCCAGCATTATCTTTACACTTGATACTACAAGAATAACCCATTTTACAGTTCTGTGTGTAGTGACCTGATGAGGCTGGCACTGGTTTTTTTTTTATACAAACCTCATTCACAGTTCACATAAATGTTTACTTCATATATTTGCATCCATGATTTACATATGAATAGCAGGAGGATTTGTATCAAAACAAAGTCAACAAACTCTTTTCCACCCCAATTTGCACAATGAACATACATGTTGTACATTGCACATATCAATGTCATTATTGTTGTAGTCTATCAAAAAGAATACATGCTGTGCTCAATGTGCAACCTACCCACTGCTTAAACGCATCTCTTCGGATAGGTGGAAGAGGGTCTTTTAGTTCAGGCACCATGTGAACAATTTTTTCAGCACAGGTCTCAAATTCTGCATTGGTAGGTTTCTCTCGCGGTCCAATATGGGCTTGTAAGATGATGAGAGAGTTCTTTATCATTTCAAGCCTTGACTTGTTTGGAATTGGCAGTCCCTTTGTCCTACAATTTTTGATGGATGATGGGACAGCTAAGTTCAAATTGGCAAACAAGGTACCAAGATCACCATTCTTCACATCTCCAGCTGTTGCAAGGCTTGGCAAGGTTTCACCTTGTTGTCTCTGATCCACCTTAAATAATAATAGACCATCAACAATCATGCATGTTATGTACTCTTAATGACACATTCAATTTCTTAGCAGATTGGGATTAAATGATTGTCTTTGAAGTTTTATAACACATAGTTATATAGAGAGGGCAGCAAAGGCACCTCAGACAAGAAAGAAGAAAATAAAGCAATTCACAGGTATTGTCAGGAGTACAAAATGTTTGTTAAATTGCCAGCGATGCTAAAATATCTCATGACAACAATGCACGCAGTACACACATAATATTAATGGCAGTGTACAATTTGAACAGCTAGAATCTGCCCTCTCCAGTTGGGGAAATGCACGAAGTTGGTGGTACCATTTGTCACCAGAATATCTTCTGGAGTCGCTGAATTCTGCAATAAAGTGTGCCTGTTGTGAGTGCCTGAGTTCGTCAACATTACTATTCAAGGTCTGTGATCCCCAGGGGTAGGGATTTGACTCTTAATGAAGACCCAAGGGTGGGGAAATTGACACTTGAAAACCTGAAAATGTCAAATTCCCCTGGGGTTGCCCGCCCCCCCCCCCCCCATCCTGGGGCAAACCATTGATAGGTGCATTACTTGCAAGAAAAGTCAATATCTAAGAATTATTATTCTATATTCTTGCAAAAATCCAACTTATTAGGTAACATTCGAATATGTTGCAAATGAAGCTCACATTTTTCACTGGACAGTTATGTCTGGTCGCCAAACTCGGCCGAGTAACTTACATGTACTTTTCTGACCTCAGCCGAACCGAAACGAACCAAAATGGCCGCCAAAGAGGAGGTAGAATCTATTCAAGAAATTTAAGATTAATACTGTACCTTTGTGTAAGGGAGGGCAGCTCTGCATCGAATCCCACAACTCTTCAACCACTGGAGTAAAAAACTATCCACGTTTCACTTTCTGGCGCACACAAACACGGAGAAATCCAATACACACAGATCACAGACACAGACACACATTCACCGGTTACTTGCGCCTGCAATTCTCGAGCGTGCGGTTGTAAATCACATGACCCCTTGAAAGCGGCCCGGTCGCATAGCTGGGTAACCGGCGGTGAGCAACCTCGTCCCCAGGGTCTTCTCGCTTTTCAATATGGCGGCGGCTCAGGAGAAGACCCTGGCACACAGCAGAATCACGTGACCAAAATTTCCAACGAGGATGGAAATGTATTCAAAATGGCGGCTAAGGCGAAGTGAGTGAGAAGATCTGGGTACGAGATTACGGCTGAGGTCAAGATAAACAAAATGGCGGAAAAGGCTGAAGGTTGGTTCAAACATGCTCAAGAAAAAGAGAAAAACAAAGACAAGTTATACATATACGGGCTTTAGGAACACGGCAAAGTGTTAGAGGTCTTGTTTTGGCCGTTCGTTTAATATGGTTTGTGCGTACAGTATAAAGCTCGCCGAACTCATAGATCACGCGCAAAATAGAAAATAATCAGGGTAATTTAAGCTGAAGTCTTACATCTTCCCCTGACCACTTGTTTTTAAATGTTGATCAAATGAAATTGTTCGCTTACGAATACACTCGAACGAACGTGTATTTTTGTTTCATGAGGATAGGCGGCTTTTGGCATAATTTATCTTACGGTAAATTGTTGCAAATTATTTATTTATTTATCTATTTATGCTCAACCAGTCTATTTATTTTTTACTTGCTGATCCTAGCCAATTTGGTTTAGTAAATGTAACTCTTATGACTGTTTGTTTATGACTCTTATGACTGTTTGTTTATGGATGGATCCATACCAAAGATCTTTGGCATAGTATAGTCCCTAGCATGGACTGCACATCTATTTGCAACTTTCTTTTTATTTTTATATGTTCAAGTAACAAAGTTTGTATGTAATCTTAAGTTACTTTACTCTGCTTGCCATCCCATAGCAATCTGTTTCTTGAGCTTTTCAATTCATGGGTAACACTTCTCATTATCCTGTTCAACCACTGGAGATAAAAAAAAATGCTCATGTTTATTTATATTTAGGAGTGATTACATAAGTCTTTGAACATTTTTAACATTTCGTCATCTTTAGAGCTTACAATAAAATACCGGTAAGGGCTGGTATGCTTGAGATGAGGGACGAATCATTGTTCATCATCATCATAAGATTTATTTAGAAGTTACAGCATCCCATTTATTGCAAGTGCTCTTCCAGAGAGCCATGTTGCAATTGCATAGTCAAACAGTTAGTGGTGTTTAATCCAGCAAATCCCAGGTGTGGCTTTAAAGGGAACCGTGGTCATGTTGGCATTGTTGGATTTATTTAGTCCCATTCCTGTCTACATATTTGCTTGTTCAATTGCAGATCTCCTAGGATTTGTCACTTTCAATACTGCTTTCTGTGCTTTAGCTGTCCAGTTTACAAATATTTCCTCATGATACTTTATGTGCATGTTTTTTTGAGTTAGAAATATCGTTTGTATTTATTTATTATTTACTGTTAATATTGTTAGAAATATCATTGTAGACGAGTGTCCAATACTAACACACTTGTGTTATTAATAACTGATTGGGCTAATGATAAGGTATGATATCAACAACAATTTACTTTTGGAAAAAGTTATGTGTGTAATCTTCGCTGTTAGAATTTAGTAAAATAAGAGCCTGTAAAGAATGGGCAAATAAAGCATTTGAACAGTTGATAGATACAGTCCTCTTTGTTTGTTCAACCAGTGCTGGGGATAATATTCCTTCATAGGTTTTAAGAAATTTCCTCCTTGAGTACTTCAATGAATTGAGTTATTTGGGTGAAGTTTGGAACTATTTAAAAATGGAAATCAATGGGAAATGGGGGGTTCAAGAAGAAAAGGAGAAAAAATGACTATTTTAATGAAGTTCTTTAATGAGAATTTAAAATTAACATTGAGTAAAGGAAATATAACACAATATAACATGCTATCAACCTAGGGTGCTCTTATGTTGATATCACATTTTTGTTGATGTTTGAAAAATAAAAGGAAACATGATCAAATTAAGTGCCATACATACATGTACATTTATATATGTTAGAGGCAACATTATCCCTTCTAAGAAGGACAATTTATTTTTCCAGTGGCCATTTAATGTATTTGACTGGCAATAAATTGAATATGGTGACAGAAAATTCAAGTAACAGGGAGGTGAGAATAATGACAAGTCATGAAGTTATAACCTGACAATATCAATGAGTGCAAGGTCAAATTCCATGCCTGTTTGGCAAAAAATGCTAACCTGAAAAAAAGTATGTTGTGAATTATGAAAAATAGAAAACATTTTGTTGCAAATTCCAGGTCCCTTACATTCTTCACACCATCAATCCCCTACCCCTTGATATTTAGACACTAAGAGGGGCATGGGTTATGGTAACTTGCACAGGAAATCCCTTCCACAAAATTAGAATAGTAATTCACTAGCCCCGGCAGTTGGACGCTCACCATGTCTAGTTCTCAACTCCACCTTCAAGCAACAACACAGAAGCAGTCTACCATTCAAAAGATTACAGCAAATATGTTACAATCCCTTTTTGGGATTAGCAAGCTTGGAAGCATGGTTTACTCCTAAGCAATTGGCTGCCTTATCGTGTTATGATCACTAAAACTTCACTAATAATTTTACCAATAATTTTTGAAAATGTAATCCTGGCTAGCTGTCCTGATACCAAGGAGAATCAGGCTTGTAAACCCAAATTAGGCCTTGCCTTGAAAATCCTAGCAAGCTCATGAACACAGCTCAGTTCTGTCCCATTGCCCACATCACTATCATATATTTAAGATTCAGGTTTATATTACCCCAGTTAAGTCATGCCTTGAAAATGCCAGTAGTTAGCTGCATGAGTCCCCGTAAGCAGAAACACTCTCATGGTGTGGAAGGACTAAAAACACCCTCTAAATTCATTCAATTCACTTCTACAAGTGTGAACTTGGAACAGTCTCAACCATTCTGAGTAACTTAATAATTAAAGCAACGTTGTAGAATCACGTGCATGTAGCCGTCCAATGTGTATAAAGCTATTTATCCCTGCGATGGAAATCCTCAAATTACCTAAATTGCCTATCCAAGCAACTTGTTCTCCGCACTTGAAATTATTTATTAATATCAGCAGCTATAGCAACAGCATCTGTAAATTTAGCTTCTACAAATTTATCAAAGAATGGAATGCCCTAAGCAGCAGCTGACTCATTTAAGTTATTTTATATAATTTTATTTGATTTACACCGGTTTTTCATTTTTATTAGATTCCTTAATTGCACAGCAAATTCGCAGCGATAGGACAATTTTGCGAATGAATCTAACATGTATAAATAAAACAATACATACATAAGACATACAAGTGCCTTACAAGTTTTCAATGACCATGGAAACACAAATAATTAGTGCGCGATTATGCTTTATTTATGACAAAAATCGGAGCAAGTACATTACCATTAAGTATTTCACAGTCCACTACGCCACATTATATCCAGCGACTGCCATTCCAAAACTCTAAAGTATCGTGCACATTGACGATTGGTAAGGTTCTTACGTAGATCACCAGCCGATCGCGATCGAGGAACTTTTAACCCGAATAATCTACGAATCTTGGGTTTGGTACTTCAGATCTTCCTCATACGGAACAGCTGCAGTTTTGTAAATTGTCAAACAGAAAAACTGTTCAGCTTTCACATCACAGAGACCTAGAAATAGCAATGTTTGGGTTGCAGGAAGAACCCACAAAGATCCGCCATCTTTGCTTTTGGAAGACATAAACCAATCAGAACTCATGTAAGAATGGCGCCAATCAGCGACCGTTTTAGGTCGCTATGTGCCAGGGTCTTCTCCCGAGCCGCCGCCATATTGAAAAGCGAGAAGACCCTGGGGACGAGGTTGGGCGGTGAGTTTCAAACAAAATGGGTTTGTGTCGAATAGAGCTGGTTATCGTACGTGAAAGTGGTTTATTTCGCTATTCTTTAGATTATTTTCGCTTACGATTAGCAAGGCTCAACTCAGAACGTGCTCTGTTGGAAGATGATTGTAAAGATGGTTCATGATTGCTCGATTCAAGTATAAACGGACTGATCGATCGATTTCAAGGCCGGTGAGTACATGTAACCTAATTCCTCATAATACGTAGCTGGTATGACTAACATTTCATGTACATTTAGTTTTCAATGGAAGGTTTAAAGTTCCTTTCTTTGAAGCGTACACTGTGCAAATTTGCACGTTGCAAATCATAATCAAAAACGGCCTTTGTGAAATTGACCCCAAGTGGGACAGTGGTATCAAGTAACAACGAAAGCCATTGTTCACACATGTGGCATTCTGTGACTTACACTTTTCACATCAAAGTGTGATACGCCCGGCGTAGTAAAACAAAGGTTTACCGACCAAGAAGTAGTCGACGTACCACTATCAGAACTTCGCAAATCCGAATAATTTGAGGAGTAGGCATTTCACATGTAAGCACGTACGTGTATCTCCATGCATCTACATGTATCCACTCTAAAACCAGATTCTTTCTACAAGACTTAAAATTCTCCTCTGCAGAAAAATATATCTTATAAGAAGAATTTTGAAGTCATGATTCTTCGTCCCCAGAGGAGAACTATAATTCTTAAAACGAGAACTATTTTTCTTAAAGTAAGAACTATAACTCTTTACTAAAGAAATATTGGTCTTAAGGAAAGAACTTTAATTCTTAATCCAAGACTTTATTTCTTTTAAGAAGAAGTATTGCTTTGAAGGGAAGAACCATTGCTCTTAATGAAGAACAATAGTTCTGACGTAAAGAAATTAATTCTTCTGAGAAGGTACACTTCTTGGTGAATTGAATACTGTTCTAGAGGGCGATTAATCAATTTTACGCCCACAATGGTACCCACATGCATTTTGAACACACTCTTTTTTTATTCTTCTTCTTGATAACACTTATCAAACACTGTATATTACGTACTGCTACCAGTATCGACCTACGCACTACCATCATATTAAAAAGTATTTGCAAAACATTAATTTTTAAGTTTTTATATGAAATATCATTAAAACAGGAAAAATAAAACGATGACAGTAATAATAGAAAACAAGCTAGTTAAAACTTTAAAGATGGTTAAAGGTCTATACTTTTGAACTTACAAGATTGATATAGAAAAGATTTTCATTTCTTTAAAAGATCAAAAACAATTTTGTGCTTGACTAATTAATAAGAATAAATACATGAACTTGCCAATTCTTACACATTCTACACAAAGTATCATGCCTGCCACCCTAACAATGATCTCATGCTCAATTCCTTGATCAAAAGTCAAGTTCTTTTCAGTTTTTATACAGCCAACTCTCATTGAGATAGACACCCCTGAATTCTAGCTGGACACCTCAAATGCAGACAGGGGTTGGTGGTCCCAGCCCTGTTATTAGCACCGGTGCTGAGGATGTCTGTCTTAAAAAGAGTTCACCATATTATCAAATGAAAAGATTATCCAATAATTATTTAAAAAATAACAACAACGACAAACATATGCTAATGATATATGTATGGAATCTCCAGAAATATATGAAGCTCATTTATTCAGAATAGCCCAATGCATGTTTATGCCAGACTAACTAATTTCATTCCTACGCCTTTCTTTCAAGGTCCAAACATAAAAATTTTCTCTTGAACGAAATCCCAAAGGAACAAAACTGCAAGGAAGACCCACCTGTAAACAGTATGCATGTTCCAGAGGTTGAGAACAATTTAATGTGAACGAGGCTAGGGATGAACTTTTAAGCACTTGAAGTCATTGATATCATGCATAAGGCCCATTCCCAGTTGAGAAAAATTGAAGTTGACTGCTTCATATATTATACCGGTAATTACATAAGAACCCACTAACTTGAACACGGTAATGGCCCACCCCTCCAACCCCCCCAAAATTAAAAACATGTTAAAAATTGAACTACTGAATATTGAAAAGAACAAATATTGAAGCTGCTTTACAAGGAAGCTAAACAAAGAGAAAGAAAATAAATAATGCCAATGTTATGGCAGCTGACTCGAATGCAAAATTATTTCCCTTGAAGTGCTTTTTTCTTACTACAAGCTCTCTCTTTTTTTTGTTTCCCTGGAGGTTCAAGTTAGTGGGTTCTATTGTATTTATGATTGTGAATTCAACCAAGGAGCTTCATTACTCCAAGTCGGTATTGCTGTGTCTTCCTCTGTTGTGCCATTCCAAATATATATTCTTCTAGGAACTGAAAACACAGCTTTAACTGTTTTGGATATTCAAGGTTGAAAACATGATGGCTTGCAATTAAAGAAAAAAAGCCATCTATGTAAGAAGACAGTTCTAAAACAATTTCATTGTCGATGACAATGAATAGTTGGGCAGTATCGGTGTCGTCAGTATCCAACAGGTGGCAATCAGGAGACAATTTCCCAATAAAAGCATTGAGATCTTGGTTGCCCTAAAAGAACAAACAATGGAGTTAATGATCATTAATGATACTGATCAGGAGGAATTGTTTACCATTCTGTTGTAAGGTAGTTGGGTGATTGTCATTCCATTAACAGTCATGTTTGGTTATGCAAATAATATAAACAGTTTGTTGTCTTCCTTTCATGTTTTCAGCATAACTCCACATGTACATGTACAGTAGAATCCCGATTTGTGGAACCTCCAAGGGTAACGAAAATTGGTTGGAATAATTGGGAGTTCGGGAAATCGAAGGTGGCATAAAACGATGCTAAATTGCTGAGGTATTGTTTTATCAGGGGCAATTGTGCATATTTTCGTAGTAACGGATAGGAGATGACAGATTTGCCACCTGGTGTGAGATAACGAATCAGCACTAAGTGGTTTCAAAATTTTCAAAGGTTCGAGTTATGGAGGGTAATTTTTCCCAGGAGAGTCAAGAATTGGTTTGACTTTGTGGGAGTTTTGAATAATCGAGGGTTCGAGAAATCGGGGGTAAATTTACAGTGTTAGAGTGAAGTAAATCCAAGGGAAACGACAATTGGTTAGAGTTTTTGGGAGGTTTGAGAAACCAAGGGTTCGAGAAATCGGGATTATACTGTTCGTAGATATGGTGAAAAAAATGGTCCACCACAAGCAAGAATGTAGTAAGTTCTTTGGTTTACCTGTGAATGGTACAGGGTAGCTGTGCTGAATAATATTATAATTTACTAACACGCTCAAGCAAAACCTAGTTCTGGGGTATCATGAGTGTTCTCCCTAGTTTTCAGGGTAACAGGTAAGTCAGTTTTTTAGACCGGTAAAGCAGCGCTGTCAAGAATCTTTTTCTACCCTGGTGTGGAATTGTCGTTATGAGACCCGGAATGTTGCCGGCATGACACTAGGCTCAGACACGTCTCGAAAACCCCTCAAAATGGTTGACGTTTGCGATTCATGTTACAAGGAACGTATTAACGTACAGATAAACTTCGAGAGGAAAAAGCTTACAGCAACCTATTAAAAAAACGCGTTGAGAAACGCCTAGAAGATGAGACATACTCCTTACAAAGGCAGAAACAAAGAACTTCGAGGAGAAGACAATACTAAGAGCACCTTATGAACAAACCTGAACAAACCAACATACGGATATAGACGTCACGTTGATAACACTAATATGTTACGACAATGCTAACGTACGGAGAAATGTTAAGGAAATACAAATAACAACATCCTAATTACGAATATACTAGAACACGGGCAAACGTGGAGAACATAACAATATTTTTCGAATGTTCTAACGTACGGAG
Organism: Siderastrea siderea; assembly: GCA_964030785.1. NCBI lineage: Eukaryota > Metazoa > Cnidaria > Anthozoa > Scleractinia > Rhizangiidae > Siderastrea > Siderastrea siderea. The sequence goes on from OZ034977.1 coordinate 24,677,847, forward strand.
AAATGTCGACAGTCTAGATGATAAGACCTTACAACACTGACGAACATACTATCGGACGCCGGGAAGATGTCAAGAAGACTAATACCTTATGAATTTATTAGCTTAGGGAGAAACAATAAAAAGATACGACTAACAATAATTCTTACTAAGGTAGAAACCTGCGGAGAAACGTAGAGAAGATGAGACTATTATCTAACGAACTTAGAAATGTCGGGATGATAAGACTTTGCCTACCATTGTACAAACGCATGGACAATGAGAAAAGTTACTACCGTAAGACAAGACTTGCGTGGTACGTATTACAACTGACAAATCTTTTCATAATTCAATCTGATAATAAATCTTTCACGATCCCAAACTGTTGGGGTCTGGATGGTTCTAATCCAGGCCTAATGGTATGTGGTTCCGGCTAACCGGTAACATGCGGTGTTAAAAGCGGCAAATTTTACCGGTTACCGCCTAATAAGGAGAACACTGGGTATCATGTTGTCGTTAATTACTGATATAATATTTAGTAAAATACTCCCTGGAGAAGTTTATACATTTACCTTGACAGTTTTCATTAAGCTTTCATTAATTTTCCATGCAGACGGCAGAACTTGCAGGATAAGTGGTACCTTGTCCTCTGCAAATGAATAGAGTATGTGTGATGTTACTATGTTAAACAGCAATAACTACATGTGGGCACCTCCATTTTCCGGAAAAAAAAAGAGAAGAAGAAAAGAAAACAGTGCAGTGCCGACGATAAAGATCATAAATAAGCTGTGCTGTACATGTCACTGCATTTTGAAAGTAATTTCTTCTTCCTTCCTAAACAAACATTTCCCTCTGATCATATACTTACAGGTGCTTCTTTGTCTCAGTATTATGAGCAATATATGTAAGGTCGTGCCTGAATATGTGGTAAGAATATGATTATGAAGCAAAAATGCATCCAGAGAAAACTCACATTTAAGATTTTTCTTACCTTCATCAAGACTGTCCATGTTTTCTTTACTATCCTCTGGATTATCTCCAAATAAATCAAGTACGTTGGGATTTTTAGATGTGTACTCCCACAGCTTTGGTAACATCTCCTTCAATGCCTCTCGATATTGATCAGTCTTTGCAATCAACTGCATTTCTGTCATCAGCTATGGTTATGGTAGATAAAAATAATAGAGTATAAAAGTTATAGTCTGTAAAAAGACCTTTCACTGATAGCATAAAAAACCTGAAGGTGAACTCAAATTTGTTGTGTTTTTTAAAACTCTACATAGACTCAAGGATTTTTGAAAATCTTCACCAGGCAAACTTTTTATTGTGCCCTGAGACTGGTGTCAGAGGCAATACAGTGGAACCTCGATTTAACGAACTGCCAAGGGACTGGGAAATTGGTCAGTTAATCGAGGTTTTGTTATATCCAGGTTCATTCCTCATATCTTTTGCTGTGATTTAATTTCTCTGGGATGAAGAATATTGTTCGTTATACCGAGGACTTTGTTAAATCGAGGTTACACTGTACCAGCACCTCTGACGATTAGCCACTGAAGGCCCAAAAATCTGGTGAGGTGAAATGCTTACAAACACAGTTCAAGGACTCACTAATTATAATATAATCATTTTAATTGGCTTAGGAGCACAAATAGTTGCAAAACAATTTGGCAGCACAAATCATCATGAGTTTGGTACATATACTCTGTGCAATGTTGCCACAATCATTGCAAAAAGTATTTCAAGTTCCACTTTTCCCAATAAAACATTTCTATTCCCCTGTAATGGTGTTGCAAATGAGAAAACAGTAATTGTACTTTCAACTGACATGTGATGATTGACCACACTTGAGTCCCATTTTGTGAGCATGCCAAGGTATGTGTAATGCAAATTTTGTGCATTATTTGGAAACTAGCATTCCTTCAGTTATTACTGTAAAAAAAATTGCCAAACATACTGCAGGGTTATCAGAACGTACCTGGTCATAACGTTCTAGTCCTGGATTCCTTTATGATTTGCTTGGTTGTCCGTTTACCCTTCAGACTCAGAATCCAAATCCGTCTCTTTTCAAAGGATGCCACCATTAATGACTGAATTTTTTTTTTGTCTGGCTTCTTTTTTTTCATTTCTGTTTTTAACTGCTCATCATGAGATTCCTGCATCGATTCAGTTTCAAACTCAGGGCTCCCTTTCTTTCTGGGATGTTCTACTGCCTTCCTATTGTAGTAGGCCTTTTTGAGTTGTATTAGAACTGTGGCCTGATGAAAGGAATAGAAGAAACCAGAACTTTGTTAACATTTTAGTTCAATTTACCTTTGTCCCCCTTAGGGCAGTCATGTGCAAAGGGATGAATTGCTAGCCGCCACACGACACACCCCTGATCAAAGGTTATTGGGTGATTAGGTTTCAGTTTTGCCATGTTTTTGTAAATATATGCAATTGCATCATTGCTGCCTTCATGGTTTTCTTTCCTGTCCTATATGTAGGGTGAAGTGGCAGAGAGCTTTATTTAAAGAGCTCTTGATGTAGCCTGTTCTCATTTCTCCAGGTCTAGGAAATAGACTTCTCTTATGGCCCAAAAATGAGCTGCACTGATTATTGTGTTGTTCACCAAGGGGGGGGGGGGGAGGGGGAGATTATTTATTAGTACATTACAAAACCTCATGATAGGTGCCTCAACAGACAACTGCCTTGGATTCAAGCAGAGTGGGACTCTTATTTCTGCTTGGAACTCATTGCAGGTCATCCAATTGTTTGTACAATTACTCCATGCAGTCTCTCTACTGACTTACTGGGGAGATAACGTCTTTTGCATGCATTCAGGTAATTGGGCCCAGCATTATCTTTACACTTGATACTACAAGAATAACCCATTTTACAGTTCTGTGTGTAGTGACCTGATGAGGCTGGCACTGGTTTTTTTTTTTTTATACAAACCTCATTCACAGTTCACATAAATGTTTACTTCATATATTTGCATCCATGATTTACATATGAATAGCAGGAGGATTTGTATCAAAACAAAGTCAACAAACTCTTTTCCACCCCAATTTGCACAATGAACATACATGTTGTACATTGCACATATCAATGTCATTATTGTTGTAGTCTATCAAAAAGAATACATGCTGTGCTCAATGTGCAACCTACCCACTGCTTAAACGCATCTCTTCGGATAGGTGGAAGAGGGTCTTTTAGTTCAGGCACCATGTGAACAATTTTTTCAGCACAGGTCTCAAATTCTGCATTGGTAGGTTTCTCTCGCGGTCCAATATGGGCTTGTAAGATGATGAGAGAGTTCTTTATCATTTCAAGCCTTGACTTGTTTGGAATTGGCAGTCCCTTTGTCCTACAAGTTCAAATTGGCAAACAAGGTACCAAGATCACCATTCTTCACATCTCCAGCTGTTGCAAGGCTTGGCAAGGTTTCACCTTGTTGTCTCTGATCCACCTTAAATAATAATAGACCATCAACAATCATGCATGTTATGTACTCTTAATGACACATTCAATTTCTTAGCAGATTGGGATTAAATGATTGTCATGTCAAGGGATTCTATCTGTCTTGGCCTTATTTACAAGCTAAGAAAGCATTAATTGGGCATAAAAAAGTAACATAACCATTTTCATGGTAATGTTTGGTCTCAAGACTCTTAAAAGACTCTCGAAAGAGTCTTGAGACCAGCGCAGTACCAGTTCAATTTCACAAACAATATAGGTTGATACAGTATAATTTCCATATTCTTAACTGTGAAAATGAAGAACAAATTGTTGCCATTAACTAAGAACAAACTAAGAAGCACTTACAGAAAGGCGTGGAATCTTGTTGAGTGAAGATGTTCCACAAGATGAGCGCTTGGATAAAGACTAGAAATAAAATGTTAACTTCAATTTTGAACCACTTTGCCTAATCAAGTATGAAAAATGCACAGTTTTAATATTAGGTTCCTTAATTTGCAAAAGGTAATAATATTATGAGCTAACCCTTTTAAGTCCAGATTTCCCTGAAGTTGATTGTCCTGAGATAGGTGTTGACATCAATGGCAATGTCAATGGCTCTGATGAAGCCACTGATGGCCCAACAACCTGGTGAGGTGAAATGCATACAAACATATTGCAAGTTATTGTCAAATTGCTCAAAATCAAAGTCAACACCAGACATCCTTTGATAGGCACCATCTATGAAAGACACACTTGCATGGGCACCCCTTCTTTTGAACCATAATATATATATATTTTTAAATAGATGTCACATCCCCTCCCCCTCTATAACCACAAAAAAAAATCACCAGTTAACATACATGCGCTAGTGTTTGCCTACAAATCTGTATTTCATGTTGCCTCTCTTTGAAGTTTTATACCTCAGACAGATCATCACTGTCAAGAATGTCACTGCTGGACTGGCTATCATCAAGGATCAGTGAAGCACCTGATGTTGATGCTGATTTAGCCCTACAAGGGGGCGAATCCGATGACAGTTCTTCACTCTTGGAAACCTTAAAACAAAAAAAGAAATAATCGCACACCTGTACTATTGTACTGCAGCAGGGGAATGGACATTGATATATATATATTTTTTCTTCACCCTAGGTTGAGCAGTTGATTTGATGCGTAATATTTATGGCCAGTAAATGATATGTACATAAATCACCACAAACACAGGGATTTGCCAAAAGGCGAGACATCAAAAAAAAAAAAATTGACCAAAGTCCCCAACCATATGCTGGCCTTCCCCTCCTACAGCTTATAAAAGCCTTAGAGGAAATGAATCAACGTGGGCCAGGTATTATGGATATACATATGGCAAAAATTCAAATTCAATCTAGATTTGAAAGTGTAGGTCTGTTTTTGTTTCAAGAACTGTTTTCATACATACCAAAGATGTTACCCAATCTCTCAGCTTCTTTCGCTTTAAAAATGTGGGAAATATGTCCCTCACGTCTTTAGCAGTCATGGTCCTTAGAGTTTGTCCATCAACACTATTTTCTGCAATCATATTAAAGCGCAGACACAATGCGCAATTAAATTTTGGCGCGCAAAATAAATTAGAATAAATTATGTTCATGGTCCGGATCGATTTGCCGACTGCATTCGATCTAAATTTCTACATCCACGTGAAACGACCGCGAACAAACGATAAAATCACAAATAAGTAAAGATATTCTTTCTCTGGCAGAGCAAATGATATGAATATTAGCCCCTTTTCGCGGGTAAATAGAGGAGAAAAGACTTGCAAATTTTGGCGCCAAAAATGTTAATAACGTACTCACCCACAAAAATCTCGATTAAATCCTCCTGAAGGCCTTTTTTTCGCAACCATCGTCCCACTTCTGCTGCGTGGGTGGGAATGGCAACCTCGAAGTCTTCGGGGAACAAAGGTTCATCATTCATTGTGATATAATTTATGGAAATCTGTAGACGATATTGAAGCCGTGCACCGAAGCGTTACCTCCTCCCGCAAAGTAATATGATCTGCGCATGCTTAGTGGTTTTAACCTCGGTACCAATCTCACGCAGAATGTCACCTCGCTTTCACGTCCTCGCTGTCACACAAGTCACAAAATGGCGCAACGGTGGAAGTGCTTGTTGTGCTCGTTTCTGTGCCTTTTCTTAGGCGATCTTCTATCCCATTTGAATTCTAGTCATCGTAATAGCGTCGATTTTCGTCAAAAATGCGGACTGCCCCGCTGCAAATCTAACTCAGAATACACTTCAACAAATTCATTTGTGAAACACGTCCGAGCAAACCATCGCGAAATTATTTCGAGTACGTACGAGGCTGTTTTTGGTGTCTCACAAGATTTAGTAGCTGATCAAGAAAATGCAACAGGTAACACTTTTTGGTTTCTAATTTTAATTAGGTTGAGTCATGCCATAATGTAATCATCCCTGACAATATAGAGATCACGTGACCGATTCAGATATATAATACATATGTAATATTCATGTCTGATCTGATCTCCCTGGACTTTACTTGTCAAAAAGGCCGGCACACACTAAGGGACATGTTGCGGGGACAAGCCCCTTTGTGTGCACTGCAATGGCGCACACAAAGCGAATTGGCATAAAAATCACAGAAATCACTGAGGGTGCCTGGGAACTAGTTTTAATGGGACGTTTTTATTAGTTAATGCCTATTTTGTTGCCCATTGAAAATTGAGTTCATTTTGTCCCCACTTTGTGACGCACAAATTCAAACCAGCTCAGCTGAATTTCATGCAACAAAAACAGGGATGTCACACAAGGAAAACTGTCGCTGCAACATGTCCCAGGAACATGTCCCGTAGTGTGTGATACCCTTATTATTTTCTTGCCCATACATCAATATCATAAAAAAAAATCATTGATCAATGATTAGTTGTCTTTTAGTAGCTTCCTGATAAACTAAATTAACATATGTAATCATATCTCTTGTGATAAAGATACTTGTTAGGTGGACTCCAACAAGTTCTTTTTCAGTTTTTCTTCTCTATTTTTCTATTTTTGTGTGCCTTGCAGCCCCCCTCTCTAATGAGCCCCCCCTTTAAAAGTCAGATTTTGAAGTTAAGCCCCCCATCTACACACACCCTAGAGGTCAGAGTTAAGATGCTACGTGGCAAAGAAGGATACAACATCTAAACTTTAAATTGTAATTTTTTGTTTTTAGCAGAAAATGGCAGTGTGTTGAGTAATATGGCACAGCAAAGTGAAAATGACATTACATCCATAGAAGAAGAGGCTGAAGCAAGCTGTGATGGGCATAGTTCATTTGCTGAACAAGATGACATGGCAGTAGATTCTGATGATCCTGACTCTGATTATGAGCCACTTCCAGCCCTTGAAATACTAAATCGGTATTGCTTGAAAGTTAAAGAGGAGGCAATGGTTAGTGCAAAGACTATGTCATCAATTAAACAAGTTACAATTTCATTAATGAAAGCAACAACTGCCCAATGTGAAAGGCAAGTACACAGAGTCTTGCGCAAATATGGAGTAGACCCTGCAACTATGCCTGAACTTGATGATGCCTTTGAATCTGGTCACTGGGAGCACGGTTCTCCCTGTTTGAACACTAATGTGTCTATGAAAAACTACCATCCAGAAGTTCAACCGCAAGAAATTTTGTTGGGGAAACGACGTCAGTGGAAGAGGTTGCCTAACAAAAAGAGTAGAATTGTTCAGTATCCTGAACGATTTTACTATGTGTCATTATTGGCTTCAATTGAACTTCAGTTGAACAATCAAAGAATCCTGGATATGATTGCAGATCCACATATCAACCGGCCAGGTAGTGGTCTTCTCACTGATTTCACTGATGGTTCTTTGATTAATGAGCATGAACTGTTTTCAGTTGATCCACACAGCCTGAAGATAATTTTATACTATGATGACCTAGAAATAACAAATGAAAAGACACGAAGGAAACACAAACTGGCAATGTTTTATTATCAACTTGCTAATATATACCCCGCATACAGATCAAAATTGAAGTCTATTCACCTTATTGCCATAGTTGAAACCAAGTATTTAAAGAAGTATGGTGTGGAAATGATCTTAAAACCATTTATCCATGAACTGAATGTACTTGGGGAGGATCATGGATATAATTTCAGAATCAATGGAGGAAACATTTGTCTAAGAGGAGCTCTGTTAGCTGTAGTAGCAGATACCCCTGCAAGCCAGTTTCTAGGAGCATTCAAAGAGTCAGTCGGTGGAGCCAAACGTAAATGTAGGCATTGCATGGCTGATTTTGAATCAATGCAGACTTTATTCACGGAGGAGGACTTTGACCTTCGCAGCAAGGAGATGCATGAATACCACCTGGAACAGTTGCACAACAATCCAGAATTGTACAACCATTACTCCAAGGAGTATGGTGTGGTTAAGAGAAGTATCCTCATGGATGCTCCATATTTTAATGTGACCAAGCAGCTGCCTCAAGATATCATGCACGTGATATTAGAGGGAGCATTATCAAGAGCCCTTTTTTTCGTGATCAATTGGTTTATAGATAACTCTGTGTTTACTTTAGCAGAGCTAAATGACTTTGTGCAGAATTTCCCCTATGGGTACACAGAGTTGAAAGATAAACCTGTGGTCATTTCAAATGATGATTTAGCTAACCCTTCGAACAATTTAGGTCAGACAGCAGCACAAATTTGGCTACTTAGTCGTGTGGTTGCTTTTTTTGGAGAGCCATTTGCTGATGAGTTTCCAGATGTTTGGAAGGTCTTACAAACTGTGCTGGAAGTTACTGCAATTTGCTGTGCAAAGAGCATTTCTGTGAACATCATTGGCTATTTAAAATGCCTAGTCAAAGAACATCTTCAAGCATTTAAAAACTGCTTTGATGAGAACATAACACCCAAGCAACACTACCTTGTTCACCTGCCATCGCAGATTTTTATGTTTGGCCCAACGGTAAGAGCATGGGCTATGCGTTTTGAGGCTAAACATCAACAATTCAAACACATACCACGTGTGACTAAAAACTTTAGAAATTTGGCAAAGACTCTGGCTGAGAGACATCAAAATGGAATGCGTGCAGACACCATATCTCTATCACTGGATAATGATGCCTCTGACCATCCCCTTTTTAGGGGAGAACTCATATGTCCTGCTGGTTCAACATGCTCAAGGGTACTTGATAGTGATGAGTTAACTGATGCAGTTAATTGTATCAAACGGTTCTATCCATCTTTTGAAATGCCGAATCCTGGTCCAGGACTGTTCCAGACGCGTTCTATAACCGTGCATGGAACTTACTATAAACTGGATAGTAATAGTATCCTGTTAGCTGAAATGAGGGACACACTTCCTACTTTCGGCTCCATTTCTAACATTTGGATGTATGATCAGAGGCATGTATTTTTTGCACTTAATCTGTTTGAAACTGTCAATTACTCAGTTAATCTTACAGCTTATGAAATTAAGGAAGAAGAGCTCCCAGGTGGATTGTTTGTTATTGAAGCTCAAGACCTTCTTATTAGTAATGTCATGCATATTTATAGGCATGAAGGGTTAATGTTTGTCTGCCCTAGGGGAGATCCAAGGACACTACTAGACTGATTTACTGTAAAAAGTAACAAGCTAACTGGTTAAGGTGACTTGACCCACATCTGTTAGTGAGACAACCCGCGATCATTGCATGTATTTTGGTTTTCAATTATTTCAAGTTGAAGTTACTGTTATTGTTCGTACTTTTGTCATAGTTGGACAAACTTTGAGCAGGTTCCATGAGCTGTTGGACAACTGTGATGTTTTTAGTTACATGTAATTATTGTTAATATTGTTTGAACTATTGGTGTTTTGATACTAGAACTTGATCTACTGTATGTATATCAGAAGTTTTGTTTATATCTTCTTATGAAGTATTACTGCTCAAATCCAAAAACCGTGAACACTTTGATTTCAGTTGTGCAATGACCAATCAGACATGAGATCATCCCACAAAAAAAACCACAAACCATAAAGCTAATTACCGCTTAAGATAGCATCTTTTTATCTCTCTTCTGATTGGCTTTTTCCTTCCAACACAATCAATCAATCACTTCAGGCGAGTTGCCCGAACCAGTTCCACTCTCCGTCTCCAAACACAATAACATTCCAGAATGTAATTATGGTGTTCACAGGTTTTCGGATTCACCCAGTAATACAGGGTTTGTAAGGATCCTGGAAATCCTGGAAAGTCCTGGAATTTTACTAATTTTAAAATTACTTCAAGTCCTGGAAAGTCCTGGAGATTTACAACTGTGTGCAGTGTCATTTTTGGATTTCTATTTAGCCAGGGTTTATTGCTTTGACCATGTGACTTTTACCATCTCAATTGCATGTGGCACGACATGTTAGCTTATTCAAGCAACTGCACTGGCCAGATAAAATGCGGTTTTGTGGGTCCTGGAAAAATCTGAGTCCTGGAAAAGTCCTGGAAATTTTTTTCTGAAAAAGGACATGAACTTTGCTAATAGGTATAAGAATAAAGCATCTTTATAACTCATTCCCTATACTCTCCATGTTCACTTGTTCATTTCCTGATGTGACATTTCAGCAATGGGCATATAAAATTTTGTTAAAAGGTTAGGTGTATTGTCAATGAATTCTTTTCTGACGTGACCAACTATGGACCACCTGTATGTTCTGGCAAACCCCAGCTTACCTCCCCCACCAGCTCTTAATATTAAAGTTTCACATCTTGCTGGCTGCAGGCTTGAAGAATATTCATTCTACAGAGAAGAACGCTATACATTGAAATCATTATTTTTGGAAAGAAAATGCATTATTGTTTAAAGAGTTTGTTTCTCATCAAAAGGATATTTGTTCTTCTTTAATAACAAGAGAATGATATTTCTCCCTCAAAGAGTCTTTAATTAGAATTCTATACATGCAGATGATCGCAAACTGTTTCTCATAGAAGAATATTTCCTCTTCTATAAATAATTATTGCAAGTACATTTCTTCTGACCAACATTAATATTACAAAATGAGCTCGTACCATTTATCTCCATGTGCATGTTCAATTGGTAGACTGACTTAGAACGATATTTCTCCCTTTAAGAATATGCCTTCTCAAGACAAGAACTGTAACAATCTTTTATTATTGAAAAAGATCTTTATTCTGCTCAGAAGATTTAGTTTCTTGGGGAAGGAATATTTGCCCTTCTACTGGAAATTAACTACTGAGCAAGAACTCACTGCCAGTAAACATATATTGCTAGGCAAACAGTAAAATGGCAGCATTTAAAAAGTTATGTGAGAGGAATATACTCCTCTCTAAAAGAATATTTCTTCTCAAGATAAGAACTGTTAACAATCATGTGTTCTTCGAAAAGAACTATATTCTGTTCAGAAGATTAAGTTTCTTGGGGAAGGAATATTTGCCCCTCTAATGGGAACTTACTACTAAGCAAAATTTTACACAAAAAGAAAATGAACAGTCAGTGCCAGCACCATTATCTTGCTTGGCAAGCAGTAAAATGGCAGCATTTTCAAAGTTGTGTGAGAAGAATATATTTCTCCTAAGAAGAATATTTCTTCTCAAGAGAAGAACTGTAACAAGCATGTATCCTTCAAAAAGAAGTATATTCTGCTTAGAAGAATAAGTTTCTTGGGAAAAGAATACGCATTCTTCGAAGTAGAATGGTGATTCTTGAGAGAAGAAAACCCAAAGAATCTAACTTAAGAGTGATCATTGGTGATTAGTTGTAGGTGATTTCATAATGCCTACACGCTAACCAACAGTTCAGTTGAAATGCGTTTCACTCAAATACGTGTACACATAAACTTGAATACAATGAAAGTCTAAATTTTTCTTTTAATCACTTGTCAAAGCGGAGAAAACATGAAATGAAACATGCATAATTTGCCAATTAGTGAGTTCTTTCACGGTTTATGAGATTTCTTGATTTTTTTTAAGCAGAGATAGTGATGTGTACTAACATGATCAGATTTGATATTATTTGAATAGTAACGACTCCAGGACTTTATACCATAGCATTTTTTATTCTAGTGGCATAAGGTGGAAATGTGTGCATTTCTCAAAGTCCTCTTTTCAAGGGAGTTTGCATATGGGAGTTTTTCATTGCAATCAACAGTTCGAAAATGGTCACCAGATTTATGAACTTTCATCCCAACCTAATGTCCAATGTATGCCTAACTACTAAACAGTAATTTATCCATGACAGACGCACAGTGGAGACCCTATACACGCAGTACAGTAGTAATACACTAAATTCTCAATTTCAGGCATTGAATTCCTTCCTTTTGTATACGGTAGATGCCAGGGTATGAGGGGACATGTCACAGAGACACACAGCAGTGCGACACTGCAATTGTTATGCTAAAGGCATGTACTGTAGCAGGAACATTAGCAGAGAGGAAATCGAAAGGTGCTTACATTTTTGCAACAACATGTGACACCCTTTGGTGTGTGGCTGGTGCTTTTTAAGCTCATGCAACACAAATTTCAACATGTCCCTTCATGCACTGGCACCTTAAATTTGATTTTGCTGCATGCATGGAAACTGCATGCCAAGTACCATGGCATTCAAAATAGCATATCATCCAAGTAAAAGCTAGAAGCTTGTCCAAAATACAGCCACCCATAATTAAGAAAAGATAACTAAAGTTGAGATTTAATAAAGGAATATTATTAATTCTGTTGTGCTCATTTAGGATATGAGGTGATTTTTATCAACTTTGTGCTATGCACCTTGTTGGTTACTTACCACCCTATACCCAGTACATACATGCTCATGGAATAAATGTTAAATGTCACAGACATTAAGGTGAATAATGGTTCTCTCAGTATAATAATTATTATGCCACACAAGTTAATATCCAGCCCCACAGACTGGTACAGGTAACTTGTTATCAGATATGGACAAAAAAACTGTGGAGGTGACCACTGTTGTGCTCAGAGGTGAATGGCATGTGATATACTAATTACACCTGTAGTGTGCAGAAAACATGAAAACAATGTACCTACTTGTTCAGAGTAGTCTACATGTAGATAAAAGAACTTTATAAATCCAGGAGGGCATTTGAGTGTCTCATGAATGTTAGCTTTTTTTGAAAATCATCAAAACTGCTCAATCATGTTATGGGAAAACAGCCTTCAAAATGGCAACTTTTCAATATTTGGCTTATTTCCTAATTCAAAAAATTATGTGCTTACTGACCTAAAGCAAGAGCTGAAGGAAAAAAATTATTTGGCTTTAAGGGGATGGTGTTCAGTGTGTCAAACTGTCTCCAGTGAGTTTTTTGCACTTTTGCCCAAGAACCAAATATTAACTTACACATGTATTGTACATGTATTTGAAAGGTCAATAACACAATCAACTGGGCTAGATGACTGGCGCTGTTTAGTTACATCCTATATAGAAGTTAAATTTCAGTTCAAACCTGAACCTCATACATCTACATGTACACTGCTCCTTCAACAATCTCCTGGGATCTGTAATGTAGTTCATTTACTGTGGTATAGATGAAATTAAAGTATGATTTACATTCACCTTTATAGATGTAGCTACATGTACATGTATGTGAGTAGTAAGTTTATTTTTTATGATCCATTTATTAATTTTACTCTCAAAATTTTTCATCAGGTTTCTACATTTGTACACATTGTATCAGTATGACTCCAAGTTCTACAGCAAAACAGTTTCTTGATGCATGTTGTACATAGCAAAGGAATGCATCACACATGGACAGGTAAGTTATTCAAACATACAGCTACAATTAACGTTGTCGGAAAACCTACGCAATGAGACCACAAGGTGCTATGGGTAATCTATTAATAAATTTACCAAGCTTAGCTGTAGCTCACCCCTACACAAATTAAATCATACAGGCAAGTGTTTATCGTACTTTCACCCCTCCTATGGTAGCGACAACTGCGAAATTACAGCCGAATCACAAACTATTTTCAGCTACCCATACTACCTTTCGGTCTCCTCGTGTAAGCTCAAGGCTGTAAAATCAGACAACGTTTTAGCTGTATACATTAGAATCCTCATGTTACACTTCAAATTTGTGTTGCCTACATGTAGATCTGTTTTCTTTAAACAAAGGACGTGTACATGTACAGTGTATTGGGCATTGGTTGCAGGCATTCCTTTTAAAGATTTTGACAGAATGGCATATGGATTCATGTCATATGAAGACATTATCTCCTTGGTGATCATTGAATGCTTGAATTTTTAAGACATGGATACTAGATTATTGTGGACAAACCACAATCTCGAACAGTACACTGAAACAAAAGCCCTGCTGATATAGAGCCATGGTTATTAATATTGTAAAGTAATTACTGATGTTGTAAATAATTACTAAGATTGGTCATTTATTAACCAAAAGAATGATGATACATGTGCTCAACATGAAGCAATTGTGGGATTAGGACACCAAGTTAAATCCCTAACTGAAGTCATACCCCTGACCTTCTGCACTCCAGCTACATGTACATGATTGTACTAATCTACAAGAAAACTGTTAGTGAAGTAGGTCATCTTACTAGGTTCATACTGTATCATGTCCTGCATAGTGCTAGAAAGGGTAGTGTTAAAGGCATCTGACTGTATGGTGACCTTGTACTGTAAGTAATGCCCTACAATACAGCTGTACACCTGTAGCTCACGTCTAGACTCCTATGTAATCTACATTCTGTACAATGTAGGTTACTGTACATGTAGTGGTTAGAACTCTGGGCTGGTATAGGGAACACCTCAGGCTCAGCTTCTCTTGGGGTCTCATTTCATTTCACTACATAACATCTACAAATGTACACCCAGTTACAACTACGTTAGACCACTAGAGGCTAACTGCTTGGGATAACAGGGTTAAAACTACAATAGTAGCATACATCGTATTTCCTTGCATCTGGGCTTTGAATTTCATGTCCACCATTTTCATTTTTCAGTCACTTGAGACCTCAACTTCTTATACCACCGTACATCCCCGCCAACACAATATTATAAAAAAAACTAGCTGGTGCCCATGAACAATTCACCACTCAACAACATGATACCTTGAAAACTGACATCAATTTGCATAAGTAGTTGAAAGTAGTGACACATCAACAGCCATGGCACAGTGTTGCACATCCCTGCCAGGAAAGTATAGAAGTGGTGTGGTTTTGGCTTTTTGTAACTAAGCCGTTTTTCCATGATGGGTGGCCAACAGTTCTCTCTTAGTGTATTATATACGGTACAGATGTATTCCGAGTTGATGTGTGTAGGGCCAGGTGGGTTGATGCAAGCCAGTCTGGAAAAAGCCGTCCAGTCTTGCACACATCATTGGTTCATTCAACACGCGTGCACTTTAACTTGCTTTGAGTATTTTTAAGCATAGTTTTGAAATTTTCCAAAAATACATGTATTTACATGTAGCATGAAATTGGTGATATGGTAAATGTGTATTGACAGCGTTAGGACAAGCCGGTCGTGGCACACAGACCTCGCTGTGCTCAGTCTGTACACCATGACCGTAAGCCAAACATTTTCCTGTCTAGTCCTCTCACTCAGTCAATAGGCACATCATTTTTGGAGATTTGTTGGAACCTCGTACATGAACATGTGAAAACCGGATCATCGTGAATTCACTGAGTACAATACATGCAAACAGGATGTGTTCTGTTATGGTGTACTAGAAAATTGCATTCTGATCAGGGCTATTAAGGTTTTGAAATGGACTATCACTGTAATGCTTACGATGTTTGTCGATGTCACTAAAGTGACAGTTTATTTTAAGAAATCTTTCTTATTTTGCCACTCCACAGCTTTGGAACCCAATACTTGACTAAAAGTCATTAAATTAATATTTACACCTTTTACTAATTTTGTTCACTGCTTGAACTGTATTCATAATGTTATTGTAAATTTACATGAACCTTTATATAATTATGTTATTGAAAATTAACATTACAACCTAATAATGTTGAGTGTATGACAGGCCTAGAACTTTTTTTTAATTTCTTCTCAATATTTTTTTCTAGGACCACGTCTACATGTATAAGGCCATAAGAGGACTGAACTCAGAAGATTGTTAACCGCAAGTGAAATGAAGGCAGCCAAAACAGATAAGACCGTAAATGTAAAATCAGTGAATGTGTATACTCCCTGTTAGTCAATGATTCTTTTCATTTGGTTTTGCCTCATATGCACAGATACACTGTAAATATTTTAACTGATATTGGAGATTTGTTAAAAAATAGACATTCTGAGGTAAACTGAATGTGGCCACAAAGTGACTGGCATAGAATACAAAGCGTCATACAGTGTACATGTACACTGGGCTTGGGGTTTGCTGTAGTAGTCTTGAATGCAGGATAAACCTGGACAAATATTACTTTTTTTATATTTTATCATTTCTCATTACAACCTAATATATAGATTTAGCCAAGCCTAAAAGCGGAGCCCCCAAAGGGATAAACTGGTGTTGGTTTCCCAAAAATAGCCCTGAAACTTTACGGTCCGAAATATATTTCGGGGCTTTTTTTGGCTCGTTCTCTTTCAAAAAGTGTTTCTCAAAAAGCCCGAAAGTGTTTCGAATTCTCGTGCAATATTTTGGGGATCTGTTCTGTGAACCCGAGGGTCGTTCTCGAGCACAGCTTCATTATTTTTTTTTTCGGGCATCAAACTGAACACATATTTTACTCATGGATCGTCTTGACACCAAAAATGATATGCTTTTTTAAGCTGTGTTGGTTGAAGTAGTTTCGTGTTAGACGATATGCCGAAGTGTTATTTCGTACTCAAATTAACCACCTTAGGGGAAGAGAAAATAACGATCAAAAGGGCCGAATCGTTTTTTAGATTCCAACAAATTTTCAATCCCCATCCGCCTTCATTTTCGTTTTAATCATAGCGGTGACTAGCCTGCGAATACAGCCTCCTATCCTCGCTCCACCGGCCGTTTGCCGCGGAGAGGCTAGTTGGTGGCAACAGCGGTAATTTGCGCAGTATTTGAATTTTTATCATTATTTGCTCAAGTTTTAGCAGTGTAGGCATTTTTCGAAATTCAATTTATTTTGCAAACCCTCCGTAATAACAAAATTCGCGCCAAAAAAATCCAACCTCGTTCGAGTGAACGGGAAGGAAATAACCCGGGTACGAGTAATGAGCTGACGCGATGCCAACGAAGCAACGATGTGGTGTTCGTTTGCGCTGGACATTGTAAGTTTCAATGAAACGCAGAAAATGTCAAGTTGGACTACAGAAAATGCCAAGTTTAAAAGTGCTAGAAGTGCGCTGAAGGTAAGCTTTTGAGTGTATTTGTATAAAGAAGCTTACACGTAGAATGTATTTGCTTACCTAGGTTTCCAGTAAAGTTTCAGCTGAGGTTTTACGTGCCGCCGGGCGGATAAAACGGTTTAGCTTGCCATTTGAGATGTGATATCAATCAGGGCACAAGAGATATCCCATTGGTAATGTATGGTAATTTCTGTTTGTATAAGCTCGGTTTGTTTTCACTTGAAGCTTAAGCCGCTTGCTGCGTGGTTGGCAAGCTTAAATTAATTTCTGCAACGTAAGCGCCAGCTTATAAGCTTGAGCTAATGCTATTTCACTTCTTTGAAATTAATGAGTTAAAAACTTAAGAGCTTTTTCACTGAAAAGCTTTTTCACTTAAGCTCAAATACATTTTTTTTTATATTTGCCAATTTCAGCTAAAACTGCCGGGCTGTTGATAAATTCAATTTTTTTTCAGACATAAGCTTCACGGGTAAGCTTATCTGAGGTGACGAAGCGAAAGCCTAGCTTAATGATTTCGAATGATTTGACTCTTCGAATGTATTCGAAATTAGAGGTTAACTCATTTCTGTATGGGGTGCCCCTTTTACATTGACTTTTTTTGCAGTCATTAAGTTAAAACAAAGTTTAGCCGCGCAAAAAAACACGGTTTTTATTCGATATGGCGGCCGCGTGAGCCCATTTTAAAGAGGACGTGGAGTGCTCTTTTCTCTCTCTTATAAAAAGCTGTAGGTTACAGTAAGCTGCTTTATAACTTTAAACATTTAGTGAGGTGATTTATTGGAGTGTTTCAGGATATTTCATTTCGGATGCAGCAAAATCCTCATCGCCGGGGGTTAAACGGGTCGGTGGTTGAGTTCCTTCTAATATGTTCGCAATAATACTGAGTATTTTGGCATTTTAATATGTTTTCTATATGCCTTACCTGTAGCGGTGGAAAGCTTTTGTCTCGTACTAGGTAGAACCTGCAATTTTTGGCGGGAACTTGTTCGCGTAAGCGGTGTCCACCGGCGGGAATTCCCGAGTCAGGATGTTGTGACGCAGTTTCAAAGGAAGCGGTGCAAATCTGTCGGAATTGCTTTGTGGAAAAGTCAGGACACACGGAAAGGTAAAGTAATTTGTTTTCACTTTCTTCATGAAATGCCTCTTTCAATGATAAAAGGGTTGTTTGATGTTAGTAAAGTGTGAAAACAAGAGTTGC
This sequence comes from Siderastrea siderea, assembly GCA_964030785.1. Taxonomy (NCBI): domain Eukaryota; kingdom Metazoa; phylum Cnidaria; class Anthozoa; order Scleractinia; family Rhizangiidae; genus Siderastrea; species Siderastrea siderea. Next base: position 24,695,745 of record OZ034977.1, read on the forward strand.
AAGTTTTGTCGCAATAAATAAAACCTTTGTTCTTACTTACGCTTATGTTACGCTCATCAAAAGTACGCTTAGAAAAATTCAAAACAGAGGAAGTGCTGAACGGGTTACAAAAAAAGAATGCGAAAATAAGGTGTTTTTCTGACAGAATCTGTCAATTCATTTAGTGAAAGTAGTGGTTAGAGGGCTTTTGCTCCGTTTTTAGCGTAAGAGTTCTTTTCATCCTGGCTACGTACACGGTATCAAAAGTTAATTTTCATTAATTTCCTTAATCTCACTGGTTCTATTACTGGAATTATTTTGCTCACAAAATGTTGCTATTATAGTTTAGATGGCAGAAGAATACAGGAGAGAAGCCCACAAGAGGTGGCTTGAAATGAATGGCTGGAGAGGGGGAGGTATTGAATTTTTTTATTATGATTATTAACACCAATATTAACTTTTATAGCTTATTATTGGATGAGGTTTTTGTGATATCTGGGATAAGGCCAAGGTTAGTGTTATCAGTTCAAAGTTACAATGTGCTACAGTGCAATAACCAGGCATTTATGATGGTAATAGGACTGAGTGGAGTCCAATTCGGTCTGTAATCATACGAGTCATTAACAAAATTGGACGACCGTGTAGCAGGAGTCCGATTTGTTTAATTACGAGTATGATTACAGACCGAATTGGACGACACGAAGTCCTGTTACCAATTAATCATATCTATAACAAAATTCGAGAAAGAAAAAGGAGAAAACGTATCGGATAAGGGATAGACAACAGGTTTTTTTGCGAGATACGTAAAAAAGAACTTATTCAAGTGTCACTGATCCGTTAGGGCGCACGCTCTGACGCATACTGTCCAGTTAGGCATGACACGTACACTGTCTAATTACACTGTCCTATTAATGCTCGAATCATGGCTGGTGATAGCCAATCAGATTCAATAATTTTGTTATATTTATGATTTCTGTGAAAATTGACTTGATGCCCTTCAGTTTGTATTTTAGATGCAGGTTCAAAGTTCAATTTCTGAACAAACTCAAATGATGACATTAAGCAGTAAATGACTGGCCACAAGGGAAACAGTGAGTTTTGTTTCCCGAGACCCTCAATGTTCACCGAAGGAAACAATAATTGTTTCCTTCGGTGAACATTTCAAGGGTGGAGGGGAAACAAAACTCTCTGTTTCCCGTGGGGCCAGTCATTAAGTGTTTTGTCATACCTCCCAACTCAAAAATAGTACAAATTACATATGTGAGCTAGGAGTTGAGTTCCGTCTTGTATAGTTTTCAAAGCTTTGTTGTAAGTTTTGTTCCTTGCAAAACTCTTTTGAGGTTATAACAGCATTCAGTTGTGTAATGCTTTCAATTGTTTGTTTTGTGTATTTCAAGCTTTTATCCTGTTTCATATTGTTTAATTTCTTCTTCTGTTTTGCGGCCATGACTAAGACACAATTTTGCTGGGCCTGGTTTTAAAGGTGCGCAAGCTGAACATGTGCAAGTCTAAAGTTCAAGTTGTTGTTTCCCAAGGGGGTTAGTGAGTTTTGTTCCCTCTAGGGAGTTAGACTGTCTTGGCCCATGGCACGTGGCACATTCTTATCCAATCAAAAACGGCATTTGAGTTGGGAGGTATAACAATCGATTTTGTTTAATTTGGTTTGAAAATCGACCTTAGAAAAAAGGGTTGAAAAAAACTAATTTAATCCTTCAATGGAATTTGATTCAGTTTGAAAAAGTCCGATGAAAATTTTGTTTCATGTTTTCATTCAGTGTAAGACGCTGCAATTGTTATACTGAAACCAATTGCTTGAATGTCTGGTGATTCATTGTGTGATAACAGATTTGGGAATAATCTGTTTTGTGTACTAGATTTCAGAATTAACTTAACACCACAAGCCACTGAGAAAAAACAATTATTTATAGTACACTCAACAACATTAGAGCATAAAATTAAATTATTAATCCCAAATTGTACTCTGATCTGCAGGAGAAACTATCACTTTTCTTTGGCAAGTAGCTGAATGTTGATTATATAAGATGAGCTAAAAGCTGTTAAGGTATATGAGCAAAACTTCTTCGGCTCTTCCTTGGAAATCTTCCTCAAACTTATCGTTGGAAATATTTGGAAATTTTCGGAAGGCCATTACAAACATTTGTATGACCTCCAGACAATCTTCGGTCACTGTCATGACTTCACTTCTAACAGACCAGCCATGAAATTTGATCCTCCCCCATTAATTAAGGGCACCCAAATTCGTATGCCTATTTGTGGCTGAGGGTTCCACTGTAATATGTACTTTAACTTATGAACTGAGTGGGACTTCAGCTTGAGGGTTGAACAGAAAAATAGTTGGCTCAAGCTGGGGTCAACACTTAAAATGGGTTTTTGTAATTAACAACATAATTTTATAACTGCATTTTTTTCATTTTTATTATAGATCATCAAGATGTGGTGGATGCTATGAGCGGTGAGATATATTTCAAATTTAGCAGTTGCAATTGGATAGACTCATGTTTTGGTATAATTATTTTGTAATTTGTTAATCAATTTTTGTTTCCTTGGTTTTAGAATTAGAGATAGTGGAAATGGGAGGTGGTGAGTACCTCATTATTCTTCTCTTTTTGGGTTCATTAATTTGAACCTGTCTACATATCAAAATGTCAGAACATCTGCTTGGATTATAGTCTTAAATATGCAATACATCAGAAATTATTAATTCCCTAAGGGGTATTCAGGTGCAGGTCCAGTTCGGTTTCCATGTATTCACGTAAATTGGTCAGATTTTGATAACAAAAATTAATGTATACTACATTTTTTAGAATTAAAAGCAAATTTCCAACTTTTCAACTTGGTAATAGAACACTCAGACTCATAAAAAGGTTTGTGTTTTCTGGGTGTAGTCACATACTGAGATAATTTTCCAGCTCAGAATATACTACCTTGACCTGACCTGACCTGACCTGACCCACAAAATTTCCACTGAATGTTACCGGTAGGTGTGTGTGTGTACATGTTGTGATTCAATTTTATGCTTACTTCAATATTTTATTTCCTTTGTTTTGTGTATGCCTGGTAATGTATCATAATGAGTATTAAACAAACCAAAATAAGAATTAAACCAAGGACAAAATTGAACCACAACATGTGCAATTTGCCAGGAGGGTCACAGTACAGGTCTTACCCAGAGAGCTTTTTGCTATTTTAACTCAATTCCACAATTAACAGGAGTTGTGTCACTCTGAATTCATTACACTATGTAAATAGTATTTTTTTCCTGGATCTGCACCTGGTACATGTATTTCCAAACTAAATTACAAATTATGAATAAATTTTTAAAAAGTGATAAAGACATAAGAGACCTCTAATGTAAACAGCGTTTCCAAAAGGGTGTAGTGAACTGGAGTTAACAGTTTGCTAGTTCTAAATGATTATTTTGGCCACCTCAGCATGCTAAGAAAGTGACTATTGAGCCAACAAAGTTGTTGTGAAGTTTGTTTGTCTACGAGTTTGACTGTAGCATCAACAGGTGCATATATTGAAACAATAATTGTTCTTTTAACTTGTGTTCTTGCTTTAACGAAGTTATTCATACAGAATGGTTTCTTATAGATCGTCGTGCACCATCTGATGGATTTCGTGGTAGGAGTGGGGGCCAGGTTAGTCAAAAGCGAAAGCATGGAGGACAGGAGGGTGTTGGTGGTAGTGGTGGACAGGCGATTGGAATGGAGGCAGTGTGGGATGGAAATGGTGGCATGATTGGGGTTTCAGGGGGTGAGTCCAGTTTTAGAGGACAGGACTGTGGTGGCATGTGGTATGAAAATGGAGGTGGTATAGGTCGTGTGTCTGCAGCCAGTGGAGGTCAGGGCTTTGGTGGACAGAATGGAAGTGGTGGTCATGGCATGATTGGGGTTTCTGGGGGTGTGTCTGGTTATGCAGCCAGTGGAGGTCAGGGCTTCGGTGGACAGAATGGAAGTGGTGTTCATGGCATGGTTGGGTTTTCTGGGGATGTGTCTGCTTTTAGAGGACAGGACTGTGGTGGCATGTGGTATAAAAATGGAGGTGGTATCGGTGGTATGTATGCAGGGAGTGGAGGTCAGGGCGTATGGTATAAAAACGGAGGTGGTATCGGTGGAGCATATGCAGGCAGTGGTGGTCAGGGCTTTGGTGGACAGAATGGAAGTGGTTGTCGTGGCATGGTTGGGTTTTCTGGGGATGTGTCTGCTTTTAGAGGACAGGACTGTGGTGGCATGTGGTATAAAAATGGAGGTGGTATCGGTGGTATGTATGCAGGGAGTGGAGGTCAGGGCTGTAGTGGACAGGATGGAAGTGGTCGCTGTGGCATGATTGGGGTTTCTAGTGGTGTGCCTGGTCGTGGAGAGAAGAACTTTGGTCGTGGTAGGTGGAGTGAAAATGGAGGTGGCATTGATGGTTTGTATGGTGTTGGTAGGATCAGTCAGGGTATCAAGAAATCAAAACATTTCTGGGGAAACAAAAGGACCCCAGGTAAGTGAGGGATTTCTCTCATTGCATGAGTACATAAAGGTGCAAAAAAACAATAGTTTGGCCATGTTCACCATTGTTGGTCAATGGTCATATCAAAATTAATGCTATAATTTGTGATTTTGTGTGACATCAGTAATGCATACTCTATTAAACTGTAGTTAAATGTTTTTTTAAAAAAGACTCATTTTAGGAGGGTGGCTTGTTTAATTTTATAAGGCCCCAAGAGATGGTGGCTAATGAGAGAGTGGGGCCCAATGGAATGAGGGGGGGGGGGTATTCCAAATCCAAAATTCTGAGTAAACTCAAGTTACTTTCATCTTTTATACCCTAGCTAAATGATTCATCTCGATATTCAAGAGCAAGTTGCCCCAGAAACTGACTGAAACATAACATATATTGGCTCCCCATGACATCCCCCCTACTGTTTTGTGATATTTCTTTCGCAGTTTACAACACTTCAACCAAAAAATTATCTTTTGTCCACCAAAGGGTGGGGAGGGGCTTAATAGACGGGGGATTAGGGGCTTTTTAAAAATTAGATGTCCAAAAAAGGGGCTTAGTAGAGCTTTTACAGTAAGTGTTGAAGTATTTAGCACTGAAGTGCTAAATTCTTGAAGAAACTGAAAGTTTTTTGTTTTCTTTTCAGGTAAATGCTTCCGTTGCAAGGGCAAAGGGCATGGCTATGCGGTGTGCCCTTCAAGGCCGGGAATTAGAGGCCGCAGACAAGGAAAGTCAAAACCTGCTGGCCAGGGCATCAATGTGCAAGTTTTTTATTGACAAAAAAAATGTGAATGCCCTTTTTGTCTGAGACATTTGGAAAATAAAGATGTATTGATTATATCATGAAGTGTAGAATTTGATTGGATAATTTGTCTTTTGGGTATGATTGTTTAGGGAGTAATTAATGCACAAGGCCGTGCTCTGAGTAAAATCACGGAGTCCAGATAGTCTCAATTACTATGAAATTTGTTGTGCCCAAGAATTATCAAAAAAATATATTACAATTATCTTCTTGTCCGAGGAGAAACTGTAAGTGGCCTGGACTTCTGGGCAGACTTGACATGACCACTTGGTGCTCGCATAATCTGATGCAAACACGAGAGGCGGTTGGGGAGAATTTGGAAGTTTATGTGAAGCTATGCCATCCAAGCCACAGGCGAGCGTTAATGTTAGTTCTTTGGAATTCTGCAAAACGGCCATTTTCTATTCCTTTCACAAAACAAGGCCATGAAATGTTACGTCATGTCACAACCGTGTTTATGTAAGCTGATCTACGGGTAACCTATGCAACCAATCAAAGCAACGAAAGGTAACCCGTTGGATATTGAGCTTTTCCCGTTTTCAGACCACAATTTGCTATTTTCCCGGTTACAATGCATGTTGAGTTTTTTTGCGTTGCATTTCTGGTGGCTCGCAAAACGCAGCTCTTCTGCCCTCTTCTGCCCTCCCTCTTTTCTATCGGTACCCTGGTGCCAGAGGCTTTTCTTTTTTATTTCTCCACAAAACACATATCGAGCGTGGATAAATTAGTAATGAAATAAAAACCTTTGGAACCAGGGTATTCACCTGTAGTACAAATGGTGTAAAACAGCCCTTGTCATGCGCCAGTGCGCAGGAGAGTCGCCTGCCGGGAGAGTCATTTGGAGCATTCCCATATTCTCCAGTGAGGTGACCCGAGAGAAATTATACAACAATAGTGTGTCTGTGGAGGGCCTATGGACTAAGTTTACCCGCGGAAATTTTTTTCTTAAAAAAAAAAAATATTAGCTGGGCCCGCACCGTGTAAAAATTTGAAAATGACATTTATTTATTTTTACGCTAACACCTACTTAAGGTATTTCCTGTTCTAGTTTTGTTTTTCGTGTAAAGTTAAATTTCTTTGAGAACAAACCCTTATCTTCCTTGCAACAATTTTAATTTAAACAACCAACTTCACTTCAAATGCTTCCGACCTGCATCGTTCACAGCAAATTACTTGGATAAACCAACGATTCAAGATCGGCAAAGAGCCCTACGAATTCGCGAATACACTACAGTGAATAAGGATAGCCTGCGTTGCAGGGCGTTGTAGACGCTTGAGCAATGTAGGGATCATGATGAGATCGCGCGGCGCGAGGATCGCGTGCAGCAGGACAATGCGCAGCAACCTCGTTCCCAAGGTCCTCTTCTTCGTGCATGAAGTTTATTTACACAAAGCTAACATCTAATCTAATCATCATATTCCTAACCTGGGATGAATTACATTGTTATGAGTGATGCCTACATATGCAATCAATTCCTTCCTTATTACCTAAATAAGCGTACCAATGCATTGGTACATGGATACCACGCCCAAAAAGGGAAAAGAATATCAGATCATTCTTTTACAGTTTTCACCTTAGTCTTCTCGAGGTGATTAGCTGAAAATCTGCATTCACAAGAAAATTGTGTGAATTACTCCCCCTTGGTACCTGAATATTTGCAAATGTTTATGCACCAGAAGAGTGTTCCCTTCAAACTAAAAAATTGACGGGATTGATATACGAAATTTCAAGGTTACCTCACTTTGTGGGTGTGGCCCAAAATACCGATAGATGACATTGTACCTCTGCAATGATTTGGAATGCAGTCTCGGCCAGTAACTCTCAATCCTATTCATATCCTAAAAATTACCCCCTACAAGAGCCCCATTTAATTGCTGAAAGTTTTAAAATAATAAATATCCCACGAGACTGTCTCCTTAGAAAATAACACTGCACGAAAAGACGGATTTACCGAGCTTTGCAACTGAAGTAAATATGTAGCAAATTTAGGGCTCTAAATTTGTCACAAATTTGCACAGGCGGCATTGTCGAAGCAAAGACACACACTTGCTCCTGCTGAAATTAGGCGCAAATGTAACGTAAACACGAAGTTTGCATCAGATTTGTGTCAGTTTTGCCACCAAGGTAAATTTTCAAATTTCACATTTATTTGCTGTAGTTTTGCTACCCTTAAAAATTAATACTTTTACGGAGTCCGTAAATCTAAGCAAACACGGTGAAAATCAACTTATTTGCATCAAATTACCATCACTTTTACTTGAGTGGCAAATAAACAAATTTGCATTACTTACTCTCACATTTACTACTATAGCAATTGTGCCTATTTGCACCAACTTTACGCCAAGGTCAAATCAGGAAATTTAGGTTTATTTACCCCATATTTATTAAAGGAGCAAAGATACTCATCTCCGAACACGCAAACAAGTGGCGTAAATCAAAGTACTGTCACATTTACTTGAGTAGCAAATAAACAAATTTGGATATCTTTCCCTTACATTTGCTATCATTATCGCAATTGTTTATTTGCACCAACTTTACACCAAGTCAGCAAATTTAGGTTTATTTTCCCCAGAAGCAAATATGGAGCAAATATAACCATTTCCATTTTCGCCAACCTACTCTTTTTTTTATGAAACCCGAAGATTTTCAAGTCATATTTCGTGTACTGTTAACCAGCAAATTTGTCCTAAACAATCCTTTTTGACCTCTGTAAGAAAGTGCACAAGTATATAAATCATGGCTGAAAACGTACTTAAAATGGCGAATTATTTCCCTCCAAACAAATTGCAAATCTTAGTAGTTTTCGTTCTCACATTGGATAATTCAGTCTTGAACGAGGTCAATCAAACGCACTATGGGATTCCAATGGGATAATGATCACGCGCGCGTCATGTTTTCACGCCACACGCAATTTTCGCGGCCGCTCGCGTGTCCTTTGTGCTAATCAACCCCTAGTGGATTTTGGAGGTGGATTCATTAGAAGAACAAAGAAAAATGTTTTCTATGCCAGAGGGACTTTGAATATTACATATCCCAGAAGTGCCCAGACATACAATGATTCAAGAACTCCACAATGTTTGAATTAGCAAGGATGCACAACATTTGCTTAACATTTTGTCTCAATCTGGTAATTATGTTGCATATTTCACAACATTTTCCTAAATCTTTTCGTCTCAAAATGCTTATTATGTTGCATATCCCAAAAGTGCTCAGGCATATGGTGATGCTAGTACTCCAAGCTGAGTCAGCCAGAAAGGATATTCAACATATCTAAATTTTGCCGCTGAACAGGGTAAGGTTTTTGGCCTCTCTGTCCTGTACAGGGTATATAATTTTATGCGAGTTTGTCCCAAACAGGGTATGAACGCGTCCTAAACAAGGTATGGCTGCACGATTGTCACCCTTGTCACTTATACATAGCCAGTCATAGATCGGAAACCTGACGTTTGCCGCCCAGTCTCTAAAATACTGTAAAATTGTCTCGAACGTGAAGAAAGTGTGTATTTTTTTTTCAATTGTTCTAAACAGGGACCTAAAATGGAGGGTGTTGTCCTAAACGGGATTGGTATTTTACGGCTTTTTGTCCTAAACAGGGTCAGGGTATCAGATCTTCAGCGGTACCCCTACACCCAAACATGAGTCAAGGACAGCCCCCGGAAAACATTATTGCTTTCACAAATGAAATCTGTATCTTTCTTTACCGTTTTCATTCTCTTTCAAATGAGCATTTTCTCACTAAAACCATTTTACAGAAGTGCCAGTCATGAAAAATCAGCATTTTTTGTTTGCAATAGGCTTCACTGACTGCCTAAAGATGACTGCATCTTTGCAGTGGGTTTCCTAAAAATGACTACATTTTGAAAACCCAACAGTGAATACTAGAACAAACAGAAAATGTCACTCATCTTTTGTCACATTCGATTTGTGACTGCGATGCATGAACTTGGCTAATGAAATTCCTTTCTTCTGACATGTTGCACTTACAAAAGGTTTTTCTCTAGATTTCAAATGAGATCTTGACTTTGGATATTACTTCCTGGCTTTAAGCTTTTTGGTTTTCACTTATCTTATTCATTGCTTTCAATTTTGAAAAATATGAAACACAGAACTGTTTGTACTAAAATCTGCCAGACATGAAAGATCAGCATTTTTTGTTTGCAATAGGCTTCACTGACTGCCTAAAGATGACTGCATCTTTGCAGTGGGTTTCCTAAAAATGACTACATTTTGAAAACCCAACAGTGAGTACTAATACAAACAGAAAATGCCATTCATCTTTTGTCACATTCGATTTATGACTGCGATGCATGAACTTGGCTAATGAAATTCCTTTCTTCTGACATGTAATGCACTTAGAAAAAGTTTTTCTCTAGATTTCAAATGAGATCTTGACTTAAGATCTTTCTTCCTGGCTTTAAGCTTTTTTTTCACTTATCTTATTCATTGCTTTCAATTTTGATAAGTATGAAACACAGAGTTGTTTGTACTAAAATCTGCCAGTCATGAAAGATCACCATTTTTTGTTTGCAATAGGCTTCACTGACTGCCTAAAGATGACTGCATCTTTGCAGTGGGTTTCCCAAAAATGACCACATTTTGAAAACCCAACAGTAAATACTACAACAAACAGAAAACGCCATTCATCTTTTGTCACATTCGATTTGTGACTGCGATGCATGAACTTGGCTGATGAAATTCTTTTCTCATGACATGTTGCACTTACAAAAAGTTTCTCTCTAGATTTCAAATGAGATCTTTACTTTGGATATTTCTTCCTGGCTTTAAGCTTTTTGTTTTTCACTTATCTTGTTCATTGCCTTGAACTTTGAAAAGTATGAAACACAGAGCTGTTTGTACTAAAATCTGCCAGACATGAAAGAGCAGCATTTTTTGTTTGCAATGGGCTTCACTGACTGCCTAAAGATGACTGCATCTTTGCAGTAGGTTTCCCAAAAATGACCACATTTTGAAAACCCAACAGTGAGTACTAGAACAAACAGAAAATGCCATTCATCTTTTGTCACATTCGATTTGTGACTGCGATGCATGAACTTGGCTAATGAAATTCCTTTGTCATGACATGTAATGCACTTACAAAAACTTTCTCTCTAGATTTCAAATGACGTCTTGACTTAAGATCTTTCTTCCTGGCTTTAGGCTTTTTGTTTTTCACTTATCTTGTTCATTGCCTTTAACTTTGAAAAGTCTGAAACACAGAGCTGTTTGTACTAAAATCTGCCAGAAATGAAAGATCAGCATTTTTTGTCTGCAATAGGCTTCACTGACTGCCTAAAGATGACTGCATCTTTGCAGTGGGTTTCCTAAAAATGACTTCATTTTGAAAACCCAACAGTGAATACTAGAACAAACAGAAAATGTCAGTCATCTTTTGCCACATTCGATTTGTGACTGCGATGCATGAACTTGGCTAATGAAATTCCTTTCTTCTGACATGTTGCACTTACAAAACGTTTCCATCTTGATTTCAAATGAGATCTTGACTTTGGATATTTCTTCCTGGCTTTAAGCTTTTTGTTTTTCAGTTATCTTGTTCATTGCTTTCAATTTTCATAAGTATGAAACACAGAACTGCTTGTACTAAAATCTCCCAGTCATGAAAGATCAGCATTTTTTGTTTGCAATAGGCTTCACTGACTGCCTAAAGATGACTGCATCTTTGCAGTAGGTTTCCCAAAAATGACCACATTTTGAAAACCCAACAGTGAATACTACAACAAACAGAAAATGCCATTCATCTTTTGTCACATTCGATTTATGACTGCGATGCATGAACTTGGCTAATGAAATTCCTTTCTTCTGACATGTTGCACTTACAACAGGTTTTTCTCTAGATTTCAAATGAGATCTTGACTTTGGATCTTTCTTCCTGGCTTTAAGCTTTTTGTTTTTCAGTTATCTTGTTCATTCCTTTCAATTTTGAAAAGTTTGAAAAGTAGCTGTTTGTACTAAAATCTGCCAGTCACGAAAGATCAGCATTTTTTGTTTGCAATAGGCTTCATTGACTGCCTAAAGATGACTGCATCTTTGCAGTGGGTTTCCTAAAAATGACTTCATTTTGAAAACCCAACAGTGAATACTAGAACAAACAGAAAATGCCATTCATCTTTTGTCACATTCGATTTGTGACTGCGATGCATGAACTTGGCTAATGAAATGCCTTTGTCATGACATGTAATGCACTTAGAAAAAGTTTCTCTCTAGATTTCAAATGAGATCTTGACTTAAGATCTTTCCTCCTGGCTTTAAGCCTTTTTTGCACTTATCTTATTCATTGCTTTCAATTTTGAAAAGTATGAAACACAGAGTTGTTTGTACTAAAATCTGCCAGTCATGAAAGATCAGCATTTTTTGTTTGCAATAGGCTTCACTGACTGCCTAAAGATGACTGCATCTTTGCAGTGGGTTTCCCAAAAATGACCACATTTTGAAAACCCAACAGTGAATACTACAACAAACAGAAAATGCCATTCATCTTTTGTCACATTCGATTTGTGACTGCGATGCATGAACTTGGCTGATGAAATACAAAAAGTTTCTCTCTAGATTTCAAATGAGATCTTCACTTTGGATATTTCTTCCTGGCTTTAAGCTTTTTGTTTTTCACTTATCTTGTTCATTCCCTTTAACTTTGAAAAGTCTGAAACATAGAGCTGTTTGTACTAAAATCTGCCAGACATGAAAGATCAGCATTTTTTGTCTGCAATAGGCTTCACTGACTGCCTAAAGATGACTGCATCTTTGCAGTGGGTTTCCTAAACATGACCACATTGTGAAAACTCAACAGTGAATACTAGAACAAACAGAAAATGTCACTCATCTCTTGTCACATTCGATTTGTGACTGCGATGCATGAACTTGGTGGATGAAATTCCTTTCTCATGGCATGTTGCACTTACAAAAAGGTTCTCTCTAGATTTCAAATGAGATCTTGACTTTGGATATTTCTTCCTGGCTTTAAGCTTTTTGTTTTTCACTTATCCTATTCATTGCTTTCAATTTTGAAAAGTATGAAACACAGATCTGTTTGTAGTAAAATCTGCCAGTCATGAAAGATCAGCATTTTTTGTTTGCAATAGGCTTCACTGACTGCCTAAAGGTGACTGCTATGCAAGAGGCAGTGTTGGTCTTGTCTCAAAGCGAAAAAAAAATTGTTAATATGTCCATTGTTTTTCTTTTCTCTTTCTTTATAGAAATTCTTAGTCTTGTTACTGAATGTATTTTGTGGCGGCTTTCAAACCAAAAATATTTTGGCTTCCATCCAAACATTAAAACTTGCCAAAAAAATTGACATACACACCATGGCATTAACATAAAGAGGCATGCAGTGTTAGATAATTGGCTTTAAATTCATTTATCACACCAGGAATGGTGGGTGCACCAACCCACCAGTTTTGAGCCTTTTTATTTACCAACAGATTTTACGAGTTAGCTCAGATCAGGTGCTACATTATAGAACAATAATCATTTTCAAATGAAGCAGGTGTCATAAAACCTAAACAAAACAATTACTCTGGTCAATCATAAGTGACAGGCAATCAAATGAGCCAATGAGAGCTAGTAGCAAATACAAGTGACCAGTGCCAAGCGTAGGAAAAATGAGTGTGTGCGTTCAACGATTGGTTGTCGTTGCAGTGTATGTCCCTAAGTCTACATGTACTTAGGCCCCATTTACATGAGTTATTTCATCCCGGGATGAGTTTCATCCCGGGAAGACTTTCGTCCCGAACCCATTTTTGCTCCAAATCATGTAAATGCTCACAGGTAAATGACCAGACAACGGGATGAAAGTCACCCCGGGATGACATGAAAATCATCCCGGGATGAGTTAACTCATGTAAACGGGGCCTTAGCCAGGTGACAGTAGGCTAACAAACTGTTTGAAGGCAGTATCTTAATACTTGTAAAGGGTTTCCAACCATAGCCTTCTCAAGTTTTCATGGCAAGGTCATTATCATAAATTGTTGTCATTGTTATAGTTGTTTTTGTTTGTTTTTTCTTTGCTTTTCATCAACTGGTCAGGGCATGTCAATATGAAGTGAGAAGTGAGAAGTGAGAAGGCTATGGCTCAGGTTAATCACGAATTCAGCAGCTAAAAGCTGCTATCGCTAAAAGTCGCTGCTTTGAACTTTTTTAATATTCCTTTGTTCCTTTTGCCAGTCCGAGACTTCGTTATACAGGCTGTATACATCCTTACTTCTACTCACCATGGTGGTAGACTAACATTCATGTATTGCTTCAAGAAATTATCCTAGTACAAAGATTTTCTTACCAGAGCTTTCTTTTTTTTTAGTCAGGGCCAGGTCATTATCTTTAGATTATTTACTTTTTACCAACTGCTCTTAATCATGAGTTATCGACATTTATTTCTTGTATCAACAGCAAATGCAAACTGGCAAAAGATGTGTCATCTTGGCAGTCCTGCTCATAAAAATTGTGTCACCTTAAGAGCAGGAATGGTTGCCAGTGCCACAAAGAAACAAATATTCTTCAATCAAGTTTCAATTCTTGCATATTTTTTCTCAAACATTACTGCTGTGAGAGCTGAGAACACTCATTACAAAGAGAGACTGGCCTGTATCAGTTAAGTTATGGACTGGCAAAATGAACATAGAAATAAAACTTCTCAAACTCATTCATAATTCATTAAGAGAAAACAAAGGAAATCACAACTGTGACGGTGGTTTGGATACCGGATCTTAATTAGCATAATTACAAGAATTATGAATGGTTTGAGAAGTCATATCAAAAACTCGAAAGAGTGTTTCATTAGGTATCCAAACACCTTGAAGTCAGTCAAAAAAACTCGGCTGCGCCTCTTTTTTTCAACCCACTTCTCAGTGTCTGGATATAATCCTGATGAAACACTCTTTCTCGTGTTTGATATATTACTTCAAATATCTTTCCAAATCACATTTAATGAGTGACCAAAAAAAACTGCCATCTCAGTGGACAGTCCTTCTAACAAAGGAAGTGCCTCCATCGTCTCACTTGTAATAGAGCAAAAAAGCAAAGCCGAAAACATCGATTTCTTCTTATTGTTTTCTTAGCATCCTCGTTCAATCAGACCTCATAAACAAATTGATGTGGATTACATGTAGCTGAGATTTTCTAAATAAATTTTGTATCTAACTTGCCATGCAATGCTGTTTCTCTTACCAAAATTTTGCTTTCATGAAATACTGATCGAAGCCGATCCAAAATATTGAGAAATGTGTTGTCCCTGTAAGAAAATGTCCAGTTCTTTAAAATATTTACCAGTGCCCCATGAGTGGTAGTTGACAAAGGCAAGAAATCTGAAAAAGACAAGGTTGAGAAGGTCATTTGTGACACTTGTACACTGTAAATCAAATTCACTTAATGAGGATATTAATTTTAACATGGATATGAGCAATGCTTACATATCCTTTTGTATCCCATTGATAGTAGCCATAATAATGAGGTAGTTGCATCTTGATAAAGTGGTTGAGATCCTTAAGTGGGGTTCTACTGTATACTTAGATACATGTAGTTTGAATTTACAACAAGAGTAATCTTTAATTGGGGCAGTCATTAAGGTGGTAAAAATAATGTTGACTAATGACATTGACTGTAACAATGAATATCTGCTTTACCGACACACACTTAACAAGACACTCTGTTATACTCAACTGTTCATTGTTTGGACAATCTTTCAACCTTGGGCATTATCCTCTAATATACCAACTGCCGAAAGGGGTTGATTTGCTAAATAACACTCATGCCAGAAAAAAGTTGCCCTTAAAGTTTTGTTTTCAGCCTTGGGCATTATATGCATGTATCAGCTGTTGAAATGGGTTTATGTACTAAAATAATAATAATAATAATAATAATAATAATAATAATAAACTGTAATAATAACAGCAACAATAACATTATACCTCAAGTTGCTAGGGAACCAATCAGAATACAGTCGAAGCCCTCCCTGTGACCACTCTCGTAAGCGACCAGCTCAAGTTACAACCAACATTGTGAAACCCCATTTGAACATCACTTAAACTCTGTAATCAAAAGTTCTCATAAGCAATCGTTCCCGTAAGCAACAGTGTGACCACTTTTGTGAATTACTGCCTGGATTCTAAGTTCTCGTAAGTGACCGCTCAGTCAACACTTTACAGTGCTGCATGTTGTACGGTTGCCACCAGGCAACGGTACAAGAGAGAGAGAGTGTGGAACTTATCAACTCTGCCTCCCACATTTCTTGCACTCTAATTGGCCAGTTGAAACAAAGCCCATCAGGAAGTTGTCAGAAAGATGTCAAAAAGTTGTCACAAACTAATGAAAAACTTCGTCTGGTGGCAAGGGTACAGCAAGCAACACTGTAGTAAAACTACTCACTTTTAGGACAAATTCAGAGTAATACATAGCATAAGCACTAATGGTTCATTGACTCGTACATGTGCGATAATCTTGTATAAAAATTTTTAATATTTTTGCGACAGTACAATTTGTACTATTGGTGACCATCAACATATGCCAGGCTTTATGCTAAAAGCTCTCATAAGCGACCACCCTCTTCTGTTGTACCTCGTGGTCCCAGCATGAGCGGCCAGCCCTAGCTGCGACCACTTTTCGGAATTCCAGCGGTGGTCGCTGATGAGAGCTTTGACTGTACTGAAACCTGTAATATTCACAGTAGAATATATTTATAAAAGGCAGTCACACGACTTCTTGTGCAATTTGATCACATGACTTCTTGTGCAATTTGATCATGAGATAAGACTGGCAATATCCCTAGAAAAATTTGTAGTGCTCAAATTTGCATTCAAATGTTGCGGCTTCTTACACAACATGTAAGCCTAAATGAAGTGGCCGGGTACTCTGAAATTGCTCCCAATAGCGTTCCCTTATATTAGGCCCTTTGGAAAGCCCAAGATGATATTAGTAGGACCAATAGTCAAATACAAAATAAAGTAGTTTGTCAACTTACCAGTTTCAACAGCGATGCATTTCATCATGGACTGATGAATTCCTTTTTTGTTCGGATGAGACGTGGACATTTTTGCTGACGACCGGGGCTGATGATCCAAGTCGAAACGTGGGCTACCCGTATGTAGCTTCCATTTTGCTAAAACTGCACAGTGGAAAGGCTATTTTCGTGCGCTGGGTGAACCTGATACATCCGAAAGTTAGAAACAGCACCGTTTTCATTTTACCAGGAATAAGAAACGTACAAAACTATAAAATATAACATGCAGCCATAGCCCTTGCTTTCACAACATCCGCGCCAAAATTCGTCAAGTCCCGCGCGACATTCGCCCGCGATACTTTTGGACAGTTGCAGTGTCAAAGGAGTGTGAAGTTTCCGGAGTCCCCCTGGGTAGATCGAAGGAATAGGTGGTATGAATTTGTGAGGTTTAACCTTGATTCTCTCTTTTCGAGAAAAGGATGGGTAACCTTGTTCAAATTGCTACTTTTTGATAGGGAAGACATTTAAAATTTCTAAGCAAATTGAGTTTGTGCTTATCGTCCCTCCCCTCCCCTCCTCTCTCTTTTCAAGTTAATTTATTCTGTGAAAGCCGTTATAAAATTATGCTATGCGTGCGCAGCCCGAGCTGGCAGGCGTTTATTTCAAGCCTGAAACAGAAGGATTTCGTTTCATTTCGTAACAAAATGGTAGAAAATAGCGAGGTTCACGTCGTAAAAGTAGTTCAGAGAGGTCAGAATGAAGGACCAGAAGCGGACGGATCTTTAAGAATCTGTTCACAATGTTCTGGCGATTCCACGGTTGACACTGGAACATGGAACCGAACAACCGACCTAGACTAAAGGTTAGTGTGAATTGTGTTCAATCATTTTCCCTAACATCAACCGGTTTCTCTGAAAACCAGAGCAAGTCATGAATACTCAACAAATTGTGCAGCTCCATATTTACGTTTTAAACAAGTGTTGTTTTGCTGCAACTACAGGACGTGTGAATGAGCGTATGGTGTACGTGCATACAATGTTTTTATACGGCATTTGTATGAAACCCCTTCGACTGGCAGGCTAACAGATATTATTATATAGACGAGAGTGTTTTAGTGGAAAATAGACCACTCGTAAAGTTCATGCGAAACTGCATCCGGGACTCGCGTGGCGTATCTTCCATATCCTCACTAGTGAGGATATCGATGACTTCATGTCCCACTTTCATACATTTGTTTGTGCAAGACTACTCTTGTCTATATAATAAAAAGAAAATTACACGGTGGCTTGAAGATATGAATTTTATTTTCTCGTGATAAAAAACAATATTTTACGAACGAGCACAGCGAGTGAGTAAAATATTGTTTTTACCACTCGAAAATAAAATTCATATCTTTGCGCCGCCGTGTAATATCCTCTATTTATTATATAGACAAGAGTGTTTTAGTGGAAAATAGACCACTCGCAAAATTCATACGAAACCACATCCGGGACTCGCGTGGCGTATTTTCCATATCCTCACTAGTGAGGATATCGATGAGGTCATTTCCCGCTCTTACACTGTTGTTTGTGCAAAAATACTCTTGTCTATATAATAGGAAGAAAATTACACGGTGGCTTGAAGATATGAATTTTATTTTCTTGTGACAAAAAACAATATTTTACGTACTCGCTGCACTCGTTCGTAAAATATTGTTTTTACCACTCAAAAATAAAATTCATACCTTCGCACGGCCGTGTAATATCCTCTATTTATTACTTTAAAAGAAAAGTCTCATTTTAGTGTTGTTAAGCTTTTCATTCAGACTGAATATTAAAAAAATAATATTCCTCAGTTGCTGTTGCCAGGTACATGCACAATATAACTATAGTCACTCAATAGAAATTGATATCAGAAATAGTAATTATTGATAAATTATCAATTAATTATCAATTTGTGATTGCTAGCAATTGGTTTGGGCAGTCAAACTTATGGAGCAATCACTTTAAAAGCCGTCTTTAGTGATTTCATTTGCACAGCTTGCCTTCTTCAAGTGGGGTCAGAGGTCTTGGGACTAATGCACAAGTCATTTGAAACCCCCAGTCCCCGGCCTCCCTCAGGCATGGCCGGGGTAATGAGGGGACTTTCACTTCATATTCACTCCATTTTCGTCCCCTGGTAGATGGGGAACACACAATGAAATCACGGCCTTAGCCTCCCTGGCTGGGGCAGTTAGTCGTTGGTCAGCGGTTTTCATTTTCATGGCACATAGTAATTTTGCATACATTATCATCACTTCTTTGATTGAACGATCGAAGCGAATTGCAAAGCGAAGCAATAAAAAGCTGCAAATTAAAATGCTCTGTAAAACGTCTTTCCATCTTTCCGGTTTAAAAAAGGCTCTTGTAGCCGAAGATTTCTTAAGTCTAGTAAGGAAAGGTGGGCATATTTTCAATGATACTGTATAGATATTAAAATTATTATGCATTTAACCTATCGATGAACAAGTTAAGCTATTATCAATGTTAATATTAATGATTAAGTTACGCATTGTTTTGTGCTGTTTCGATTAATGTCTAACTGGGGATTGCTTCTTTATGACCTACTTTCATTTTGACGAGAAATACATTTGTTAAGCTTGAGTTATTCTAACTTCAGAAGACTATATTGCTAAAACATGAGTTGTAATTTTGTTGTGATCTTGCATTTTGTGACATCAAGATGTAAAATAGAAAGGTGATGTTGAAATAGTTGTCTTTTCTTCTCGATGGAGGGGTTTCAAGTGTTACCATACAATGTTTTCATTTCACAGCTATCATCATACATGTATTTGTCATCCCTTGTTACGAGTTGACATTTAAAAGGGAGTACACTGTATGTTGGACATATGGGGGAGGGGAGTTCACCATTCACTTTTGCCGCGGGGACCGGGGAGTTCGCTGGCTTTGATTTGCATAAAAAGTGAATGCCCTGGTCATGCCTGAGGGGGGGGGGGGGGGTTCGGGGGTTTTAAATGACAGGTGCATAATAGTCTTTACCTCAATCTACTGTTTACTTTTGTCTATTGAAATTTGACTCTATGTTTTGATGTTTATTTTGGAAGGAAGATAGCCCTAAGAAGTGACCTTGTTTTTGATTTGTGTTTTTGTTAAGTCTTCTGAACTTCAATGGCAATTAATAACAAGCATTCTTCATTGCTATCAGCAATCTGAATTAATAAAAGTCACAAACCTTTTTCTTTATTGATTCTCACTGATAGCTAAAATCATTTGAAATCATTCATTGATATTGTTTACTCTTGATTCTTGTTTTGTGACTTTCAAAATTGCTCTTTTAAAAATGTGTCTACTTTAGTTTTTCCCACAGTACCGACCTCCACTGAAGAGCAAAGTGAATATTAATGTTGTGTGCAACTAAAGGTTAATTTACAGGCTGCGACTTGTCAGGCCGATTTGTCGGCCACAACAAATCGGGGAGCGAATTAGTGCCTGTGAATGGCAATCCGATGCGGGCGCAACTCCAATCTGACAAGTCAGCCGATTCAAAAAAATCTGTGACTGCTTCACAGATCTTCACGTGACGGGCCCGATTTTAAGAACAAAAACGCAACCTGCAAAAGAATTGGGGCAAAACAAATTATATCTGTGGTATTTTAGCTGAAACAAACTAACTATCTAGCACCTACCATTTTGTTTTCCAAAACGTTTTATAAAAAAGCTTTCACTATAAAAAAAATGCATGTGCAGTGCTTGCACTGTACATAAACCAATTCGCTTCTCAATTTATTGTGGCCGACAAATCGCAGCATGTAAATTGGCCTTAAAATGCCATAGTATGACACGTATCTTTTAGTTATCATGGTTTAGTTTGACTCTGTTGTGTCTTCACAGAAAAAAAAGACAACAGCATTGGGTAACAAATTAGTCAAGACGGACAAGAAGAACAAGTGCCTGGAAAGCAGGGATTATCTGCTGAACATTAGGTCTCAAAGGCAGACACCAATGATGATTTTAAGATCCATTAATTGTTATCTTCCAAGTGTAAGTACTATGCACTAGCACAGCTCAGAATGGGACACATTTGACTGCAACTACCATAATCCTTCAGTTTTTCTTTTCTGGTTAAGGGTTACCAACGTGCCAGCCAGTCGTGCGAGCGACACAAACATGTAAGTCCACAATTCTGAAGAAAAAGGCTGTGGGTACAGCTCTAGAAATGTAGTGTTTCTTTCATGCAATGCTGAAGAAAATTGAGAAATTCAATTGAGTCAGCAAGTCCACAGCAGTCAAACACTTTATGGAAGCCTAAGCAAACTGTCATATAACAGCTGCTGAGTTCAGCAATGTACATGTACATGTAAGAACATTGTATGTCATGCTTGATTTAGATGTTTTGACTTATTCTTACATCTGTTGCACCACTGCAAATCCACCTATTTAGACAGTACAATTTTGTTGTATGCAACATGCTGCACTCGTTGTTTTATGTGTATCAAAGCTACATTTTTATCATGACTGTTGCCACGGCAAAAACAAAACAAAACAATTCCAGGATAAAGACAGATAAATTAAAGAGTAATCGAGAAGAGAAATGCCCTTCATAATCAAAGGAAATTGCTGCCTCACTGGTCTGAGTAATCGAAGATAGGGAAAGAAAACTACAACTTAGGATTAATATTAATATTATATTGTGCCTCGCATGTGACCATGTGCCTTGCATCTTGACTCGCTAACAAACATGCCTCACTGACTCATTGTTCATACACCCAAATAAGGGCCATTGTCATTAAACCTCACTGGGATTACACAATTTTCATAAGTAATTTGATTGTGGTAGTTGTAGTCAAATGATGCCATCATGCAAATGTCCTACAATTGTTAATGAAACAAACTATGCCCGGCAATCCAAAAAAAAAGAAGGCAATCATTATGCTTGCACTGTTCCTGGAGATGCTAAACCCTTTACATTTTCAAAGAAAAACTGCTGAACAACAAAGTTAATTGGTTCTAAAGTGGTCAATATTTGGCCTTGTTAATGCAATTCCATAGAAAGCAACCTAATAAGCTAGCATGTGTGGGCTGAATCTGGGCCCACACATTTCTTTTGTTCATTTAGCATGTGTACATGTGGTGTGCCCAGTTCCCTCTTTGATCATAATTTGAAGGTATCATGGTTGTTGTATTTAAAGTGGCATGTTTGATCATTTCCTGTGGTTCAAAGGGTGTGTAGGTTGCAAGATCCAAAGATTTGAGTGATTTTTAATCATAAAACAAACTACAGGATTTCATTTCATGTACTGAATAAGATTTCTGGGTAAGCTCATTTTGGACTTGTTTTGCTGCATACAACTACCATGATGCACCAATGGCATGTTTATAGAGGGAACTGAACATTAAAAAATTATTCATTTTCACTTGAGTATTCACTAAGATGTTTCCATAATTTTTCAATCAAATCAAGTATAAAATTATGGTTACAAATTGACTGTGTAAGGTCAGGCTGGATGGGAAAATATACAGCTCTTGGTCTTGGTGCACAAACCTTTGCTTCCCAGTTGTCAACCCAAAGGCCTTCCCTCAGATTTTTCCCACCCGGCCTTCTCATTCAGTTAACAGGTCATTGGGATCAGTATTCATATGAAAAACTAACTGCTCAGCTGCCTACTTTACAGTTCTTGTCATAACATCATTCAAGCGTGTAAGTGGAATTTAGCACAGAGTGCTTATTGGAGACACTGTTTTTTTACTACATTACTACACTAGCCTGATAATAAGCTCTTCCACTGAAATTTAGTTTCATTATATATACATGTAATGCATCAGTCAGTTTCAGCAGTGCCCATCCCCCCTCCCCACTCCCAGGCATTGAGTGGGACATTTTTCCTCATTGACCCTCACGGGGGCCAGGCATTAGTCTACCCCAGGGCATTTGCCATCCCATGATTTTCATGTCACAGTACTGTCACTTCCTTTTAGTGATAACTTCATTGGGCAAGTTCAATTTAGCTTTGATTACTAACAGTGAAGGTAAGCCCCAAAACTAAGAAATTAACTTACATGTTTTGTTTTGTTTTCTACCTTACCTGGGGGCATTTGCCAGGTTGTTCTTTAAAAATCCTAATGCCCAGGGGTTGACCTGGGGAAGGGGGGAATGGGCACTGCTGGAAATGACTGATTCATAATTAATTGCTGCTGGTGCACTTAGTTGTAAGCAGTGAAAAGTGCATTCTGTTGAACAATCTCTTACCTGTAAGACATTCAGAAAATAGATCAGGGCACAGTTACTTAAAACAGGATTAAGCTAACCCAGGGTTAGTATCAGTTTTGAATTCAAGTTTGTAGCTTATGATGTGGACACCTGTCAGTAATTCTTTTTGTTCAAACTGCAACTAAAAATAAGTAGTGGAAACGGTTTGAAAAAAGAGATAAAGAAACATTTGTTAAAACTTTTACTCCTGTGTTAGCTTTAACCGGCTTTCAAACAACTATGCAGTTTAGCTCTTGCAAAGCTTTCCAGTGAAACATCTGACTGTGCTTTTCCCACCCTTTGTTGAAAGTGTCATTAGTTGTGCAATTTTAGTTTTCTTACACGTGAGGTGGCAGTTTTTACAAGAGAAAAATTGATTATGACACTTTTACCTAGTAATGAATTCGTTGGTCACCACTGATTGCAATTCAAGAAACTGATCGTTTTGTGTTATAGTGTGCTGTTAGTTTTGTGACCACAAAAACTGATTTGATATTGTACATTTGAATTAATAATTGCAAGTAGAACTGTACTTTAAATAGGGAACTTGGGTGCATTAGCTGATAGACAAAAACTTGGTGATAATACATGTATTTAGCCCTTAAAATTATCTTTACGGTCAGCTAATTAACTGTTGCTTCTAAAAAGACTAACACTTCCTGAAGTAAGAATAAATATTTGCATTTTGCTGAACATACTTTAGAGTACATTTGTTGTCGAGGTTATTGTTAAGTTTTGCCTAAAAGAGCAAGCAAATGTGACCAAGGGAAAGCAAACCTGGCATTTTTGTCATATTTCGTATTCAGGTAAAACCATCTTTTCGTGCAGCATATGTTTGACCGTGGTTCATAAATACTTCTGGGTAAATTCGTCTTAAATGTGTACGAATTTATCCCATTTGCTACGGTATGTAAATATGGAGCAAAGACCTGTATTCACCTTCTTTGCTTCACTGATAAATGTGGCACAAACACGAGATTTGATTCATGTGCAAATATGACCAAAGCAAAAATTAACATGGCATTTCCTTCATATTTGCTATCCATGTAAACATCGAGTAAAAGCGGTATTTACCATTTTTGCTTTCTTTATAAATGTGGTGCAAACACGTCATTTGATTTGTGTGCAGATATGGCCAAAGTAAAGCAAACATGGCATTTGCTTAATATTTGCTATCCATGTAAACATCGAGTAAACGCGGTATTTACCATCTTTGCTTTGTTTGTAAATGTGGTGCAAAGACGTCATTTGAATTACGTGCAGATATGGCCAAAGTAAGGCAAACATGGCATTTGCTTCATATTTGCTATCCATGTAAACATCGAGTAAACGCGGTATTTACCATCTTTGCATTGTTTGTAAATGTGGTGCAAAGACGTCATTTGAATTACGTGCAGATATGGCCAAAGTAAGGCAAACATGGCATTTGCTTCATATTTGCTATCCATGTAAACATCGAGTAAACGCGGTATTTACCATCTTTGCATTGTTTGTAAATGTGGTGCAAAGACGTCATTTGAATTACGTGCAGATATGGCCAAAGTAAGGCAAACATGGCATTTGCTTCATATTTGCTATCCATGTAAACATCGAGTAAACGCGGTATTTACCATCTTTGCATTGTTTGCAAATGTGGTGCAAAGACGTCATTTGATTTACGTGCAGAGATGACCAAAGTAAAGCAAACATGGCATTTGCTTCATATTTGCTTTCCACGTAACTATCGAGTAAACGCGGTATTTACCATCTTTGCTTTGCTTGCAAATGTGCTCCAAACACAAAATTTGACTGATGTGCAAATATTATCAAAGTACAGCAAACATGGTATTTGGTTTGCATTTGCCACCCATGGAAATCCATCTTTTGGGGCAGCAAATATTTAACTTCACTTCATAATTACTGTAGGAGTAAATTCGTCTCAAATGTGTACTTCCAGTTCACATTTGCTACGTTGCATAAATTTCGAGTGAACGCGGTATTTACCATATTTGCTTTTCATGCAAATGTGGTGCAAACATGACATTTGAATTTGACCAAACATGACTAAATTTAATCATTTATGGTATTTACTTCATATTTGCTGCGATTTTGCTATCCTTGTAAATCCGTTTTTTCGTGCAGTGTAACCAACCTAAGGCAAAGCTAAACCGTGTTGGAGAGATTTGCAATAATTTTGCTGTACCATTACTGTATAAAGATAACCAGGACTGTGTGATAATAGTTAATTTTTGTTTAAATAAACGACTTGTATATACTTTTCCATAAAAGACTCATAAAATTATTGACTTATAGAGGCCATCAAAGTAACAGTTTATGGACCAGAACAGTACGATAAAAACAAATTTTAAAATGTAATATCAAGGTCATGGATGTTGCAGTGTTACTAACATCATTATTATTCTCTTGGTGAATTTTTTTTTGGCAAACAAGAGGTTTTCTAGGGTGATGCTCCCTATATCGAGTCAATATATGTAATACTGTGTCATTCTATAGTGTGAAGTTTATGGTGTTATTGTTCAGGAGCTAAGGGCCCATTGTTGTGTTCTCAGTGTGACATACCTTGGGACTTGCTATTGACTTGGTATAGGGCGCTCGACCTGTAACAGTTGAGGCATACTCTTTAAGTCACTTGAGTGCTTAACAAACCTCCCAAGTGCATCCTTATATCAATTTTTTTTCACTACTGGACAGCTGTGAAATTTCTTTCCTTTCATACCATATCTTTAAAGATCAGTGCTTTACTACAGGTTTTGTGAGATGCAATTGTACATGTCAAGATTTTCTCTCTGACATCTCAGTGCCTGTTCAGGTTGTAACTTTGTGTTGTCTTTGCTGTGTTAAATTCTTTTCAACCAATATCTAAGTCAATTATAATAATATTATGTGCACCACTTTTGTAATTTTGTGTATTTGTTTAATCTATGTATTAGACTGGTCTACCTACATGTAGTTGCAGTCCTGTTATTAGTAATTTTGAATAATTAAGAAAGGTTGTCATTATTCTATAGTTTAGTAGATGGAACTTTTCTCTTAATGTTAATTTGGTTTCCTGTTTATAATTAACAATGTTTCATTAACAAAATATAACATTCCATATTTAGTTTAAGATTGCACATCAGTCTTGTATCAGTGTTCAATACTAGATGACACAATTCAACAACTGCCTTTTGCTGTAAACAACATTTGTATAGATCTTGTCCAAGCTTCATTTTCTTGGGATGGTCTTGGATGTAGGATGTCAGCACTTTAATTCCTGTACAGTAAGTACATGAACATCTTGCTTGGTACCTCTTGACAATTAGTTATTGTTGACAGACATCTCCATTTTTAATTATTGACAGACATCACCATTTTTACCATTATGTGGTAAATGGATACAGAGGTGTCACACTCAAGCAGTTTTTGTTTGCTGTAATATGCCACTCACTACTGCATCAATTTCATTATTATGACCATGAGTATCACCACAACATTATCCTCAGTGACAATTCCTTACTTCACTGCTTTGCTGTTAAGGACCTTATTGAACTCCATTCATTGCCAATGCTTTTGTTCATGCAGTAGTTCCATATGCCACAACTATAGATTGAGAGAATGCGATGAATGGTTTTCTTGGTGAATAAGCATGGCTTGAAGGTGTAGACTGAAGAAACTACCCAATCCCAAGCTTGTCTTTAAAGATTCTGTGAATGTCCATGTTATATTAGGAAAGCACACTTCAGTAAAAGTCACTGACACCCGAAGCCATCCCATTAGAATTCCTCTTGAGCCAAATTGTCTTCCAACTTTCGCACTAAAGGAAATGTCTCTGATCAATGCTTTTGCCTTTTTTTTCTTTTTCTACAATATTTCATTATATTATTGATCTAATACAATGTAACAGTTTCACTCGTTTTCTTTTTCTACAATATTTCATTATATTATTGATCTAATACAATCTGACAGTTTCATTCACAGACATTCATTCATTGATTCATTTTTAAACATAGTTTAGTCATTTTCTGTAGTGTGTACTAATAATTCCTGCATGTTTACTGTTAGTGCTTTGACAGTTGATTAACGTTTGTGTAAGATGCCCAAAAGTGGAGGAAAGACATGCAGCTAGAATAACTGACAGAGTTAGAAAAAAAGATTCCTATTTTGTAATTAATAAATGTGTACAAATCTTTAAAACCCCAGAGGTTTAATGTAAAGCTTTTCAGGAAAAATATTAACTCATCCATGTGCAACATCCATGCTATATATAGAATTGCTCATTGACATAAACAATAAAATTATTCGAGTTATGATAATTTTTTTACACACTGAGTAGGGTTAGGCCAGACAGGGAACTATTTGCTTCCTGTTGAGTCCTACTCTGTCATCATCATGATCATCAGGTGACTGCAAGGGCATCATCTCTACCCATTCAATAAGTCCATAATCATTTTGACTGGAATATTTTAGTGAGTTGTGGTCTTGATTAACTGTTACTGAGTGGCCCTGGTTGTTGTTAATACTTCTAAACTAGGAAAGTATTTTAAACATAACTATACAAAAAAATACTTTGCAGGATTACCTATAATTTTAATTCAAAAAATTTACAAATGCACTAAAATTTGTTTTAAATGTAACAAATCATTTTAAACAGCATGAAAAATCAAAGAAATACCTAAATTGAGCAGTCAATGATTTCACTTTATGAAAAACAGCTTATTATTTTAAAACAGCTAAAAATAGTAACCTTAAGGCAAAATGTAAGTGTTACAATGACAGCATATGCTTGCAAACTGCATTTTCATATCCAATGAATGAGGCGAGAATAGGATTGAATCATGCTGCCTGTAAATGCAGAGACAGGAAAAAAATATTACTTAGCATTCATAATTTAAGATTTTGTACCTGTTGACACAGTAACAGTATAGTATTCTCTTGTTCATGTGCAGAACACAATTAAGAAGTAATATACGGAACCAGTCTAGGCATTTATATGTGCAAGTACAACACGAGACCATTACGGATCCAAAACTGCACCTGCTCCTGGAGAAGGTAGGTTACTACATGTACTTGGATGGATAGGGGATCTGTTAAACTGCCCGGATAGCAGTTGCAGTGAACGAAATTTGTAATGGATCCAAAATGGATGTGGCAGAGTGAAAATGGGTATTAGAAGACAAACTTGGATGTACAGTGTATGCCTTTTCTAACCTGACAATGCCTCCTTTCAGTATTGTAATCCAGAGTCTGCTGTTGAGTCCATACAATGTCAGTGAACATCACAATTCTGTTGTTGTTAGTAACTGTGCAATTAAAAACAAAAATAATGTCATTACAACATCACATAACAACAGATAATTTATCTTTACATACATATTAAATCTTCATTTTCAACTGAGACAGTTAACAATAAATGAATGCCAAAAATAGTAATAAAAATGACAGTGTGCCATGACCAAGAGCCAAATATTTTCCCGTCTGGCCTGACCTAACTCACTCAATAACTATTCTATCATACTATCATTTTTATGCTTAATTTGATTTGCAATTTATGAAAAGATCTTGGTGAATACTCAATGAATGATAAATTGCTAAATGAAAAGGTGACGCGTGCAGGGCCAGATGGCCTTTTCAGGACTGGCTCGTGTCAGCCTGTCTGGCCTAACAGACGTCAACTCACAAGCATGTCTTGTATGGAATAATATTGCATCAGCAGGACAGTGCAGAAGTGTAATAAAATGGTATATGCCCCCCCCCCCCCCCCCCCATAAAAACAAAAGCTGAAAGCCCTCACCAAAAATAGCCCTGCCAAAAAAGTCAACAAATATACAGGTGGCATAAAAGATCTTTTGAAAATTTTATGCAGACCTATTCTTTAGAAGGACTAACTTTTGCAATTCCATTTTTTTTGGTTACCATTAACCAAGAATGTTCGCTTTCAACTTCACATGATGCAGTAAATATCCAATAGGTTTCTTTTCTTTTCTAGGTATCTAAAGCAATCCAACAATACCACAGGAACTGAAAATCATGTTAACTACAGCTGTATTCAGAAGTTCCCATCTTATATCCTTTTAGTCATCAGTGGAGATCTAAGAATTGGAATTAAAAAAGTAAGGTTAATTTAGCAACAAACACTGTTAAAAATCAGTAAGCCATTTATTTAGAAGTTTATGGACAAGATGTGTACAACTAGTGACACTATTATTAAAGTGGTTGCTTTACAAATCAACCAGAGATAAAACACTTTTTTAGTCTAACCTTGAAATGTCATTTCCTCCTCACTTGCAAGACTGTCACCATTAACAAGTGCACATTACAGCATTTCTCTGAACACAAATTGTCTTTTGTCTTCATCTCTAGTCATAAATGCAAATAGGCTACATGTAACTATTAAACTTGACATGTGGTAATTAATCAATTTGTTAATAGATACAGAGGAAATAACACAACAGCGCAAAGATATGAATATTATTTTCAAGTGGTAAAATATTGTTTTTTTACCACGAGAAAATAAAATTCATATCTTCAAGCCATCGTGTTATTTTCTTTTCATTATATAGGCAAGAGTATTTTTGCACAAAAACATTGTAAAAGAAGGAAGTGGCGTCATTGATGTCCTCACTAGTGAGGTTATGGAAAATATGCCACTCGAGTCCCAGATGTAGTTGCGTATGAACTTTACAAGTACTCTATTTTCCACTAAAACACTCTTGTCTATATTAAGTTCAATGTAAATTTCAAGAAAGGAGTAGGACTTGCAGAGGGTGAACTGTTAAAATGGATGAATGAATTAACAAACTAGCAACAAAGTGTGCATATCACAGTCTCACGGTGCTTTACATACTTGAGAATGACATCATGACTGATTGTGTCAGTATGTAAAGGCACCTCAGGCAGCCACCTATTAGTCCATAGTTGATATTATCTCACACACCCCATCCACGGATGGTGCTTTGTATTACTCACCTGTAATCCAGACTGTCCACTGCCAAGTTCTCAATTCATCTATCTAGCTTTGCGTATGGTTTGCCAAAGTCCTGAAACAATCTGTACAGGAAGTCATAGGTGTAGTATGTAAAATTAAAAACGAGATGAATAAAAATAATAACAATTATAACACTTTTTGTGTCTGCTTTTGTTACAGCTAGTTTCTTCTCTGTGAATTGTTACTTTTTCACTATCATTACATCAGTTAAGTTTGTATAGGAAATCGCATGACCTCGAGTACACTTATTGATTAATGGGTACAAGTAATCTTTTGAAAGTTCTCAAAATTAAACGAGCCTACATTGTAATTTGAGAACTTTCAAAACATTACGAGTATCCATTAATCACTAACTGTACGAAAAGGTTGTGCGATTTTTTATTCATAGTATAACACTCAACAAAATCATTATACTTGAAGATCTCATCATGCGCGCGGCTTCGTCATGCACTGGTGATCATGTTTCACAGTAAACAACTCTTTATTTGGTAACAAGAAAACCATTTACATTCCAAAGTATAACCTACTCGACTCAGAAATGACAGGATTTGACAAATAAACAGCAAATAGAAAACTGCATTTTGCAAGAAACATTATAGATACTCCAACAGAGTACAATTTATGATTAATTGTATTCCTCTCGTCCAATCATAAACGACTAATTTTGTTGAGTGTACTATAAATGAAATTATAATAGGCACTGATTGAAAGTTAACTCATTATTACAAAAGTAATTTCAGTTAAGCATCAATTGAACTTACCTGCTGCAAACTGTTGGTAACTGTCTTTGCTTTACACTGCACCAGTCAACTGGGAGTCAACAGAATACACAACAACAGAAACAAAGGGAAAAAAAAGTACATGTCCAGTGTATTTAAAAGTTATGGGGATAATGGCTCAAGCTGTCTGGTAAATTGCATCCACATCATTCCTTAAAATTCAGAAAATGAGCCCCGGAAGTTTGCCCGCTACAAAAAATACTTCCAAATTTGAAGTAATAATGTCACATTGATAATATTGTAAAGCCAATGGTATTCACGAGTTATTTATGTTTGTTTTTAATAACAATTAGTACTGTATATATATGCCACCAAGTCAAGTGGATGCTTTGAGTTTATTACTTTTGTAGCATGTTTGGAAAGTTTTCATTTTCAGGAGACAATATTATTGAGTTGGATTTGTTGATTGATGATCGACTAGAGATAATATTCTGATGGAAAGTCAGATAACAGAAACTTTCAGCAACAAGCAAAATAGCAAAATTTCTCCTCAATTATAAAACTTCCCTTTTCCAACCTAAATAATATTGCATGAAAAGCTGACAAAAAGACATTTTCTGAATTTCTTGGTATGAATTACCCAGCATTCCAGAGCCATCATTGCTAGCTGCCATCTGCTCAAGGTTAATCACCAACTGGCATCTGCTAACAATTCACTGACGGCTGCCATCTGCTCTAAGACCAGTTAAGGGAGCTGGCATCTGCCATTAACCATCTGCTCAAGGTCAACCATTGAGACATGGCATCTGCTACCAAGCTTGCAACCATGTGGTCAAGGTTACCACAGAGCTGGCATACAGCCATCTGCTCAAGGTGGACAACAAAGAGATGACATCTGCTACTCAGCTTGCAGCCATCTACTGAACATCATCATCACCGAGCTGGCATCTATTTCAAGTTTACAGCGATGTGCTCAAGGTCATTTTACACGACCACAGAACTGGTACAGGGTTACAGCCATCTGCCCAAGGTCATCAACACAAACCTGGTGTCTTTTCTAAGTTGACAGCCATTGCATGTGCTCAAGGACATAACCAAAGAGCACCAGGGGGGGGGTTCCTTCATGGAAAAGCGACAGTGGTGCTCCTCTGCAATTCTTAAAGAACACTTTAAAGTAACAGAATCTTATCTTATGGGCATGGCTCCAATTTGTTATCTCTGCTAAGAGGTAACAATTCCTTCTAGAAAATTCCTGTCATATATGTACATGTAATTTGGGTTTACCCTTAAAGGTACTGGAACAATCCTAATGGCGAACATTTCAGATTAACTTTAAACGTCGTAGAAGGAACAAAGATCACCTCCATTACTTTTGTAAGGGAATCCCCCTTGAGACAGGGGCCACAGTACTGGCATCTTTTTCCAGTATAGTGTTGTGCTTACCAGAGCTGGCTTTTATGTCAAGTTTACAATTTCCTTTTGTCTATTTCTGCAAGTTAACTTTTAAACCAAAAAGCAATACAGAGATTGATTTACAAACTGTATTTATTCTTCATGCCATTGTGCAACTGATGGGATGCTCAGTACTGGCCACCTAAAGTAGGCCTCAAGTAAATCCCTGTTCCTCCACTGGTTATGTTACTAGAGGGAACAAAATGAACAAACACTGTTGACTGAGGTAGCATTACGGTGAAATGTTGACATTGAAAAAAGCCCAACAAGGGATCTCTTCCTGGTATCTCAGGTTGTGCAGTGCATGTAGGTGGTACAAAGGACTGGTTCAGAAATGGCTCAATGATGACCTCGAGACTGTGCCCACTCTACCAGTCTGAGAAAGGTTTCCTCCCAATATGCTGGTGCTAAAGCCTCTCTCTGCTGACACTGAGTTGCTAATACATGCAGTCTTTCCATCTCCACTGCTCTAGCCCTTGTAGTTGGAGTGTCTACAGGCTTGAATCTGTCATCATTTATTAGGATATCTTCATGAAATGCAAAATCAGGATCTATACCTTCTCCACCTGCTGACTTTGCTCGTGACAATGCCACAAATAGAGCTCCTGGATTCTTCGCTTCAAAGTCGTGCTTTCCAGGGTGGATCACAACATACCTGAATGCTTCACCAACACCCACATTCATCCCTTGGCACTTGTGGATAGTTGTTCCCCATGCCAGTCTCAATGGGACTTGAAGACGCTTGCAATGACATGTACACTCAGTGGACCGACTTACAGGCACAATTGGCACAAGTGTCGGATCTTCGTTTATATATGGTGGACCCTTATATCCTGGAAACCGTACAAACACGACATCAGGCAGTGGTGCAGGATCATCACTAGGTCTGCAGCCATCTGCGTAGACAATGTCCACAACTGTGCCTACTGCTCCATTGTACAAACCCCACTCAGCCTTCAAGTTTACTACCAGCATGACTTTGCTGTCACAGCAAAGATACAGTAGGGGTAACAACCCTCCTGCCTTATTACTATCAGCCTTCTGTGCATGCCTACCATTGTCAACTGCCTTGATCTTGGCTACTGGGTGGTTTGGCAGTCTGTTACACTCAAGTAGCTTAGTTTTATTGCGCTCCCATTCCAGACGATGTGTAGGAAACACATACAGACCTTGCTCATCCATCCTACCGAGAAGTTCTGGGCCATGGGATATACGGAGATTGTGCCACTGAAACTGCTGTAGCCAACGGATTTGCCGTGCTGTCGTACTGTAAGTTCTTAGTGACATCAACACATCTCTCAGCTGTTGTTCAGATTCATTCTGCCGCAGAATCTGAGTAAGCTCAACAGCACTATCCAAACTTGTCCATACCAAGCGACCATGGTTAGATGGTACACTACGACAATCTGGAATGTACACAGGAGTGTCACAAACAGGAGGTAGCTGCACATCATCTCCCATAAACACTACTACAGGAATAGCTCCCCACAACTCGTCTGCATTGGCTCCTCTGTTGATTGCATAACGTGCATGCTGTTCCATCCAGCCCATTGTCGTGCGTCCAAACATCGATCGCTCATCACCAACCAGAACTTTCAGATTTTCGCACTTTTTCTGAATTTTCTCTAGCACAGGACCTGAAGGTACAGTCAACTCATTGCAAGACCTTCCACCGGTTGGTATTCCTAAAAAACTGTGAGCCGTTCTGCCTTGAACGAGATAGGCAGAATTTCCTGTCGGGGTTATCACCTGTATTGCATTGATGGCTCCAAACACTTGCCGCACTAACCTCTGAAGGCACTTAATAACATACGACTTTCCAGTTCCAGCAGTTCCAGAGACAACAAGTCGCAGAGGATGGTAATCTTGCTGGTTTTCAACAAAGTTGTAGAGGGTGTACAACACCAGACTCACTATGGCTCTCTGGTTCTCATTCAGGGACAGTGGAGACACCTGTGGTAATTCAAGGTCTACAGTTTCTCTTTCCTGTTCTTCATTTTCTTTGATGCTCTCTTGAAGCCACTTCTTGGGGTCTTTGCCTTCAGGAAGAATAATGCAGGTACTGCTCCAGTCATAGTCATCTCCACCATCATCATAATCAAAGTCCTTCTCTACACCCTCGTATCTTTGGTTGTGCCCTGCATAGACATCAACCCAGTCTGGTTGTTCTTCTGCTTCTATAGCATCATCACCCTCATCCTCTTCAAATACCGGTTCTTGTGGACACTCTGCATAACGCTGTGCCTTACAAACTTGGGCCTTCACAAATGTTGGGCAATCATTAGTAGAAACAAAGTCCTTAAACCGATCAATCCAAGATTCAGCATCTCCCTTTACTTCTTGGATGTCAAACCAGTTTGGCCAGTGCAACAGAAGCATTGTTCTGCAATAGTCCTCATTCAATGGCCATGTTGCATGCATAGCACCACCACTTACCACAGGAACCTTACCATTCTTGGATGCAAAATGGTACCAAGAGCAATGCTCATCCCGCGGTCTTGCAAGATACTTATCCAAGGGGGTACTGCGAGTTGCAGTGTCGCCATCCCGTTCAAGTCGCCTTGACCCTGACATTGACAAGTACGTAAACGGACGACTACATCGCCAAAGTGCTAGTCCACTCAACTCAAATGATGCCTCAGGTCCACTGATATCTCGTCTTTCCACAGTCTTTATCAGCATCTTAGCACACATTGACTTGCCGGTCACTTGGTCTGCATCAGTTGTATCAACAGCATTGACCATGTCCTTAAAGAGATCAGCAGTTGCACCAGTGGGTTCGCTATCCTTGCAAGCATAACCACACACATAGTCAATTATGGCTATGATATCATCAGTGCTAGGATTGTCAGGGGGAGAATTGGAAAGAATCAAGCTTACATCCCCGTTTGCTCTCCAAGACTGTATTTGATAGCGAGAATGCTGAACCACACGCGGGTGGTCACGAGGCATCTCAAGGCGGGGGGCTCCGTTATGATCTTCCACGATTTCTGGAGCATTGCGCAGTTTCTTCCCTGGTCGAAACTCGCTTCCAAACTCCATCCGACATACACGTTCTCTTGGCTGCAATCCTGGCTCAGGATGACGAGGAGTCCTCAAGCAGTAATCAGAACAACTATGGAGCCCAACTCGATTTACTAACAGCAAATGATCTTCAAGTACTGCATCTTGTGTTGCCGCTATTTCCATAAGCATCTTTACCAGGGGATCCCTATCATCTGATATCGGCTCAGCCAAACCCTCAGGTGGAAGCCAAAGGTCTTTTCTTGGCTGTCCTTCTTCGTCGCTCCCAGCTGGGTGAAATGCTGTCATGGCAAAGTTTTCATCAGCCCACTGGCTAAGCCTAGCTGCATACTCTTCATCACCACAGCCATCCTCACGAGCTTCATGCAACAGCTGGTGTGGCTGCCTGTCATCTCTCCAGCTGAGTTGGTGCCAATGAATTTGACCCCGAGACTTGGCAAATTCATAGCGGTACCAATAATCAGACACACCAAACACTGGCTTCAGTACCTTTTCATGATATGACTGGGTACGTAGGTCAAAGTAGTTCACCACTACATGAGTATTCTCTTGAACAGCCTTGAAGCGGGCATTGCTATCTTCAGCAAGGTTGACTTCTTCCCCCGTGGTCTGCAAAATGTACTGTTCCAAAAGTCTCCTTAGTGGGGGAAAGTAAAACTCTGCACAACTTCCAGTCATGAAAAATGAAGGCAATCCACACTTCTCATTGCCCATGAACTCAACCAAGGCACGACGCTCTCTGCGTCTTTGATGCCAGTATTGAGCCGTACCACGTAGATTTGCACCAAAATACAACAGCTTGTTGGTGAATGAGGTATCTCCCCTTGCTAGTCGCTCTTGCAGGTCTGCAACAGTTATTTGTGGGTCACCTAGTTGCTGATCAACAAAGAACCTGCTCTGCTCCAGGGGTCGCTTCCTCATGATCATGTTGTGAACAACAAACTTCCATACTTTATGACGAGCAAACCTCCCATCTTGATACCACAGCAAGTGCTCTGCCCAGTCGTGGAGTGCAGAACATGTTACTGGACGGTTTATGTGGAAATCACCCTTTCCATAAGGAAACAAGCAAGGAAATGCCATCGTGAAAAAATAAGGAGTGGTAAACTCAGATGCTGGCGTTGTGTCTGTGGTCGGCCATGGGATCACTGGTCGTTCCACACCTCGTTGTGCATCTTCTGTTTCAACTTCCCTAGGTTCAGACACGACTTCGTTTACAGCTGCTTCAACATGTGCCTGCACATTCACTCCTGGCTCAGGAAGAATAATTCCAGAGACTGTCAAGTCATTGCTGCCATCTGTTTCTCCGGCATCCAATTGCTGCGGAGCAGGGCCTTGGTCATCCATGTGCTCTGTTTCAGTAAACTCAACAGTTCTCAAATTGGGCAACTCGCCATCTTCTGGTAAATTCTGTATGCGGGCATCATCAATGACAATGTCACCATATGCGGGATTATTGTCACGTAGCCAACGGAGAGCTTGTTCAACGCTGTGCCTTCTAACCCTGAAGTCCTTATGAGTATCATTTCTTCCTTGTCTCCTCACACGTATGATATCCACCTCAGCTGGAAGGCGTGGGAGAATAGTTGCTGGTTCTTGCACAGCCTGAGGGAATGCAATGCAATGTCCCTTTGAAGCAATACCTCCATGTTTCAACATATGTACATGCACAGTGGGCGCTAGCCTAGCTCTCAGCATCTGCTCAGCATCTGACATTCCAGACAACTCCTCAGGAACACACATTGGGTCCATGTTGTTTTCATCTGACCAAACTTTTGGTACCTTCTTATCTCTCCTGCAGCGACTGCAAATGTTCCTTGTGCCTTTGCATTCCAGTCGTCGTTCCTTGCAAACCTCACAACAACTGAACTTGTATGTCATCTGCTCCACCTCAAATGCACGTATAGCACAGTATGCGCTATCCTCTAGCTGACTTGATCCTGCTGGTGGAGGTGGTGGAAGATCTCCAACAACTTCACGCAACCTTCTCTCTTCATCGGTTACTCTCCTTTGATTTCTCCGTTGCCTTTTTCTTCTGTCATCCTCTGTTTCAACAACACCAGGTTGTGCAAACTCATAGACCACACCAACTGCCCTTGCTATGGCAATAAGGCGACTATCATCTAAGTGGACACTGTTGTTTATTTCTGGAACAGGTTGCTGTTGTGTTTCCAGTGAGTTGCTTGCTTCCAAAATCAGACAGTTTTCTAATACAGGGTTCTCCCTTTCAAACTCTTCACCTAGCATATTAATGATTAGTATTTGTTAACTTCAAAAACAATCATGAAGTTGCTATATATCGACCAGTTTTAAGCCAGGAGAAGGATAAGAGGAGTAAAGGAAGGGTGATAATTCCGCTAAGATTATTTCATAACAATGAATAATTAACTTAAAAGCGCTAGGAAACACGATGATTTCGATAGACAAATTATTTTGTTCAACACTATTTTCAAAATACAATAGAAAGTTTATTATCCTGCTCTTGACTGCCATAATGTATTTTGGTTCATTGAAGCCTAACAATTTTGTTCGGGGTGTAGCGATCTTGGCGATTACGAAATTTTTTCATCAGCGTCCAGTACTGTTAATTGATTTAGGACTGTGTTAAATATTCGCTATCCTGATGAATATTTATACTTCCCGAAATACTTAAATTTACATGCATATCTGACATGACAATCTAGTAAGTAATGGACTGTTCAGCCACTGTTTAACGTGTCTTGACTCAAGTTTTGTTTTGCAAACATTCTGTACACTAATCTTATGAAAAGGATAGCATGGGAAAAAGCAAAGCAGAGGGGCCTGGGAACAGACTTTCTTTAATTTGCAGCAGGGCCTGGTAACTGCTAACAAACAATGAAATAGACACTTTCATTATTACAAATCCTTCAGGCCGTCACTACAAATCCTACCACACCTCCCCCCTTTAGATAAAAAAAATGGACAGTGCCTCTTTGTATTACTGCTACATTTCACATGTACCTGTATTTGTAACTGTTGCAAGTGGAACAGGGTTCACATTTCCAGTGACATTTACTCCAGCACCACAAATGGCAACTTGCATCTCGCCTTGGTGATGACATTCTGCATACAAAAGACAGAATAGTATTGTGTTTTGTTTCAGCAGAAACTCATAAGGACTTGAAACATGTAACTCGCATATTTTGGTTTTGAATGATGCTCGTAATTATTCACTTTCACAAGTACCATATTTGGAACATGAAGAGAGAGAGAACTGACCAATCAATCTTTGTGAACGACGTGACGTAATTTTACACCAAGTTCGCGCACTTGTTCATAGATTAAGGGCCGACAAACTGGGGAAAATGAAGCTGAAAAACTTTCAAACGTAGGAACTACAAAGCGAAAAGAAATACCGGTTTCGAAGACCGAGCAGGAAATTTTTGAGGCAAAAAAATTAGTAATTGAAACAACATGGAGCAAAGCGCTGGGGTAAGAACTAAATCAGACTGTGAAACCAAACCAAAATAGTCTAGCATTGTTTTTATGATTTCAGTCCCACTTCTTTCACCGTTGCACTATCAACAAATGTTCACAAAAGGTAGATTTTATACGGAAAACTTTTGACACCGAAATATCCAGACATGATACAAAAATAAAACACAGTAAAATTGAAGAGAACCATTTAATAATATTGAAGTGTCATACGTTTTCAGTGATTTGCTACCAAAATCAAGCTAAATAAGCTGAATAAGAAAGGACGACTTTTTCTTCGGCTATATACCACAAAAATAACATCGTTTTACCTGCAGTCGATGTAGCTCTGAGTTCAAGCAGCTCCAAATGTTCAAATAAAGAGAACGTAATGCAAAATAAGTTGAATGATCGCTTTCCCAGTTGTTTGATTCATTGTTAACATGTTTTTTTGCCATATCCCGTCCGCAGCCTCTGAACCTGGAACCACTACGTTTTGTGTTCGTTTCAACTCTCCATCTACAATGTTAAAATCATACAGCTTCAATCCGCTTTGGGCGATGAATACAACAATTTTTTCAGGAAACATCAAACCTTTACCCCATTTTAGAGGCAATAATTGTACGACTTTTGCGAAAAAACTTATTCCCGGATGTTCACTTCGGAGCAGTTTCATTGATCCATTTAGGTTTGCAAAGAAACGCTGCAACACTTCGCAAGGTTTTGGCGCCTTAAACTCGTGCGTGGACTGGAGCGAGGGGTTTCCAAATATGGTACTTAGAAAAAATAAATATTTACGAGCATCGAACGCGAGTTACACGTTTCAACTTCTTATGAGTTTCTGGTTTCAGACATTTTATTTATTGATCATCTGACTGTAATTCCCCTTCAGGCTTAGCAACTACAGTATTGTTGAATTATTCTGATTACTTCTTGAAAATTATTGTTCAATGTTATTTGCTTTCAAGTGGGGTGGAGGTGGGGCGGGGTTAGGATCCTGTTAATTTAGAATGCTGATCTGTAAATGTATGTCAGGAAGATTCCGTTCAGGATTATTGAAGCACAATCAAACAAACTATCATCTTTTCAACGTTGTTTTCTTTTTGTTAAAAAAAACAAGAGAAAATTAAAATAATATTAAGAAGGTCAACTGCTTTTTGTTCAAAAAAGATTTGCATACACAAGTACTTCATTAAAAAGCATTGATTCATTTGCATTTGTGAACATTACAAATCTCTGTAATATTTCTTACACTACATTTGCTTGGTGCAGCATGTATGGATCTTTACCAAAAAGGTTTGTGATAAACAGAAATTGCGATAAAAACACCATTTCCTGGTATACTGGGAGTAATTTCAAATCAATGGTGAAAGGAACAGCAAATTTGACTATGGAAAAAACAATTGATAAGATTTTCATGTTTTAAATCCAGCTTAGTTCAGCATATATGTATAATCATTTTTGAACAAGGATAATCCAGATGAATAATTTGCATTTGTTTCACTGAAAGGAACACACCGTTTAACTACCAACTCACAATAAGATGCACTCGAGCCAAGGAGGCCCACACGGTCGGAGCTTATCCCGGTTTCCATAGCATGAAGCAACTAGAAGTATTGCTACTCCCCCCTGGATGGGATGGTAGTCCATCGCAGGGTTACTCCCCAGCAGTATGTCGCCGGTACAAATTTATACACCTGGTGGAGAGAGAGGATGTGGGGCAAAGTATCTTGTCTAGGGAAACAACACGATGGCAAGGACTGGGCGTTGAACCACCAACCTTCAGATCTGAAGTCCAACACACTAACCACTACACCACTGCACCCCCCACAAACAACTCACATTGGTAGTTTCCAAAAGGTTGACCAGTCTCATTTGCCAAACAAATGGCTTTTGTAAAGGTTTAACATTCAATCATGTAAAGGAAATAATAAACTCAAATGAAAAATGGTAGCATAGTCTGTAGAAGCAGAGGGAAACACCGGGGAAACCTTAAACAAAACAAAACATTCACATTCTCTATGTACCTGAATCACTTTGCTGCTGTTCACCTCGCAGAGAGCATTCCATGCCACATTCACCTCGGAGGACTTCACTTTCACAATCTTCTGTGGCTATAACAACCAGCAGATAACATTTTTAAAAGGGGTTTTGCATGATCTTTATCTAAAGTTTAATACCACTACAACAATTTATACAATACACAATTCATGTACAGTAAGAATTTACTTTATCTTTTTGTATCTTTAGATGGTGGTTAATTATGTTCAATTGTGCTCAGCCTCTACAAAACTGCAAATATTAGCCTTCACCATTATGGAATAACAACATCACATAACAAAAAATGTCCTCCTCACAGATACATGATACAGTATGTTTTCTTCTATTATAACATACTACCACAGTAACTGGAACTTTCAGCATGACAAATCTAAAACAGATGGTTTTGATCAATGTTTTTGAAAATTGGCAAGTAATGTTTTCTTGGAGGCCTGATAAACCTGATAAAATCTATGTGTTTACGTCATCATAGCATCAAACCCATTGTTCCAAAGGCCGCGCGAACTCAAGAAGACTAAGTAAGTGATGGACACGATGGCCAAAACGAAAAAAAGTGCATTCTAT
Organism: Siderastrea siderea; assembly: GCA_964030785.1. Classification (NCBI taxonomy): domain Eukaryota; kingdom Metazoa; phylum Cnidaria; class Anthozoa; order Scleractinia; family Rhizangiidae; genus Siderastrea; species Siderastrea siderea. The sequence goes on from OZ034977.1 coordinate 24,736,425, forward strand.
GAGACCATGTGACGGACGTCACCACACGTGCGCCGCCTAAGAATTACTTCTTGATTATATTTAGCCAACTGATATTTTCTTTTGAGGTACATGTAAGATATGCTATAGATTCTAAATTACACAAACATTTGTTCGTGTTTGCCATGCCAAATAAATAATTATTTTGCACCTTTTAGGATTTTTTCTGTGTCAGAGACGCAGGACACAGGGGTAAGAAAATTAAAGCACATTAAGGCATATCATGTGGCATGATGTTTAAATCCAGTTTGCCAACCCAGGAATCCCCTTGCAAAAGTAAACAAGTTGACTCAAAAAGATCTTTACTGATAGCAAACAATTATCTTTGGAAATGCAATAAGTTAATTATACGAAAGAAACTAAACATGTTAAGATAATTGGCAAAACTAGTTTCTTTTCTTTGTGATAAAAACTGGTGAAACATTCATTCAAACAGTTAAATGAAATACATGTACGTTTTAAGATTAGCGAAATTACTTAAAATGGTTTCTTTTCACGTCACAATGTGAAGAGTCTGTCTTTATCACATGGGGAGATATTTATTCACAGTTGAATGCATTAGGTAGCACTCAGTCGAACGTAGTTGCGCATGAGTTATTTGTAAGACGTGTACCACTACCTTATACCATTACCACAAGGTTACCAGCTGTTTACCTGTGTCACGTAAGTATGGCACTAATTGACAACTTAGATGTAACATTGTTAGCGCTTCAGTTTCATTTACCATGGCTGACATATTATCATGCGTATCAGCTGTATAACATGATAACCAGAACTGCAAGCTTGACATAACCGTCAAGAGAAAAGCACACGTTTACAGAGACTGTGTTCGCTTAGTCAAAACCAGGGGCACTTTCCATTCAACCAAAAATTCCGGTTTAAAATTTCGAAAATTTCACGTGGCAAATGGAAGAGTAAATCGGGAAATTTTCCAGATGGTTATACTAGACCGGGTGGACCGAGCCGTTCCATTCAGTTTCGGACAGAAATTTCCAGAAATTTACGATAGAGAGGTACTACAAACCGAAATTTTTTCGAATGGAACAGTAATTTCCGATCAGAACGGACCAACCGAAAAAGTGGTCCACCTCGAAAGGTGGACCTTTTTTTCCGGAAATTTTCCGGTTGGTCAGAACCATTCCATTCAGTTTTGGACCGGAATTTCCGGAAATTTTGGTTGAATGGAAAGCGCCCCAGATGTACTAAGGCAAGTTACCTCCTCCCCCCCCCCCTGAAGAAACCCATATGCGCAGTAGATAACTAAAAATTTCAGGCTTCCCAAAGTAATTTCTTTTTAAATCCAATTAATATATTGTTATTTAAAAAGCCATGGTTATGTATCAAGTATTAGGCAGAAAAAAAAACCTTGAAAACGAAAATTACACAATTTTTTCCCACGTGCATTTTTTCCCACGAGCAATTTCAAACTGGTTATGCAAAGTAGTCCGTGTTTACACATCACTTCAAAAAACCTAACTAACACTTTAAAAACACAGAATTATCGACAAAGAACTTTTTCAGCCAAAAATTTATTCCAATAAACAATACAGTTGCTTTTAAGTAGCAAAAAATATCGATTTTCTTACGTCTGTGCACACGCGCATGCAGTTTTTGCCGAGACTTCAGGTTTTCGGATGGCGATCGACCTCCTGGCAAAAGTGAAGCGCCTTTGCTAACAAAATAATCGAAAGTATCTCAATGCAAATCGGCTTAGCGTCGCTTTAAAGAGCTCTGTGTCCTCTTTTGCAGCGCCCGATTATACCTCAGAATGATATCTCTCCATTTTGAGCTCCAAAACAAAAGTATCTTAAATCTAAGAGTAGAGAAATACATCTCGAAAATCGAGGACCGATCATCGCCCGGCGCCATTTCGTTCAATCCCATGCGGTTCAACAGAAATAGAATTAGCTCAGCATATATAAACCTGGCAAAGTTATACAAACACTAACAAGAACAGAAATGGATCATTCATATCTGGGTAAGCTATTGAAGATGACTGCTTTCTGTATACTCTGACTAAATAAGCTTAAATGATGTTGTCTTAAGCTTAAAATACCTGCGTGATAACAAGCAAGCTGCATAACAAACGAGGACGAAATAATCTCAGTGCCTTCATAAACATCTTGATATTGAAGCTGCTGTTCTCCATGCACTGGAAAAAATAATAACAGTCACGTCGCAAACATTTACGGACCAGATGCTGCAAAACAAGACCCTTGTTACGCGGCGGCCATGTCGAGTCCCCGGAGAATAAAAAGTTTTGTTTCACGTGTAAACTCGTTTTCAAGTTTTTCACTGCGAGACTAGGCGTGCAAAGTGTTTGTTTGCTCAATACTGAGTAGCCTAGTGAAAAAGGTCTAACCTTTTGATAGCTTGACAGCCGACATGATTGCAGATGTATACCAGAATCTCTCAACACGGAATTTTTCGGGAGCACCCAACGGTTCGTTTCGGGAAATATGTCTTCGGAAGGAATAAAATCGCCTGAGATATTCGGATTTAATTGCAGTGAAAGCTAGAGATTTCTTTGGTGAAACATCTGATCTCGGACTTTCCTAACGAGAGGACTTATTAATTCCTGTTGTTTTTGGAAGGACAAATGTGTCTTTCAGAGTGAAAAATAAGGAAAGCTGCAATTTCCGGAGAGCCATCAGCAGCTCGAAAATTCTGGTGGATAGGATTCTGTTTTCCAAAATTTTCTATGGCCTAAATTTTCAGCTAAAACCGCGGAACAGACTTCATATTCAGATCAGTCTGTATTAGCTTACACAAATATGCCTTTAAAAAGCTCTGAAGCAATCTAAGAAAGCAGAAAATGATATTTTCAAGTATTTTGATAGATTTTTTCATTGGGTGCCCCTGACGTAACGGTAGAACGTACAAGGCAGTAATATTGCAAATATTGCTATACAGCTATGCAAACGTTTTTATTGGTTACAAACAAAGCTTACTCACCTGCTAACACGTTGTTGTTTTGCTGCCGTTCTCTTTGTCTTTGTATTTCTCTTTCGCGTTGTTCTTTGCTCCTCTTTTGTCTGTTTGCCCTAGCCCTCAGTCTTTCCGCTTCGCGACGTTCTTCGCTATAATTTTGTCTCCTTTCTATACCTCTTACACGTTCTCTTTCGCGACGTTCTTCGCTATCATTTTGTCTCCTTTCTATAGCTCTTAGACGTTCTCTTTCGCGACGTTCTTCGCTATCATTTTGTCTCCTTTCTATAGCTCTTAGACGTTCTCTTTCGCGACGTTCTTCGCTATCATTTTGTCTCCTTTCTATACCTCTTACGCGTTCTCTTTCGCGACGTTCTTCGCTATCATTTTGTCTCCTTTCTATACCTCTTACACGTTCTCTTTCGCGACGTTCTTCGCTGTCATTTTGTCTCCTTTCTATACCTCTTACACGTTCTCTTTCGCGACGTTCTTCGCTGTCATTTTGTCTCCTTTCTATACTTCTTACACATTCTCTTTCGCGACGTTCTTCGCTATAATTTCGCCTCCCTTCTCTTACCCTGGAACGTTCTCTTTCGTGATCTTCTTCGCTAGCTCTTCGTCTGTTAATTCTTGCTCTCTGCCGTTCTCTTTCTCGCTGCTCTTCACTTAAACCCTGTCTTGTACACGTTATATCAACTCTGCTATTGCCTGTTGACATAACGATAGATATTCGATATTTTTGTTAAGTTTTAAACTTCACTTCTGTCCAACTGAATCGTTTTGCTAAACAAGCCAAGCTTTAAAAAAACACCTCTTTTTCAAAAGCGGCGGTAGTCATGCGATTTCCCGCCAAGAAAAACGCCGGTTGCCCAAAAGCACCGCGCGATTTCCCGCCAAGGAAAAAAAGGCATTCTCCACCCCCGGTCGGGTTGTCTTGCGACTCCTCTCCCCCTCCCCCAGAGTCTGTACGGACGGACGGACGGACGGACGGATGGACGGACGTACGCTGACGTCACAACCAAAATTCCTCGGATCGATAGATTACCAAATTTCCTTAACAATGGTGCTCCGCTGGCGCGCTAGTGCGCGGGCTCCGCTACAATGTATACCTTGTACTTGAAGATTTTAGGTAGTATGCTGGTGCGGTATTGTTTAAAGAGCCAGTGTCACTCAAAGTACTTTACACGGTTGTGCTTTTGTTTTGAAGTTTGGCTGGCGCATTTGCCGGACGTTTCGCAAATTATACCCTGCCGCACTGGCCTTTCAGCAAGCTGATATTCACAGTAGTAGCCCCTGAAAATCATAATATCTTCCTTGCTAAATGTTACCGGAGAAAACAACTCTAGATCTGACTTTGTAGTCAACGCGTATGGAGCTTTTATAACAACCGATTGATTGATCGATCGATTGATCATCGATCTCGATGGACGCAAAACCAGAGTAGCCACTTCCACTCAATATGAGAATAATAAGACAAAAACAAGTAGTAAGAATATTGACGTCTTCGTCGCTAGATGTCACTGGAGAAAACTACTCAAGATCTGAGTTTGCATTCAATGCATATACATGGATCTATTACAGTCCGATTGATTGATTGCTCGATCGATCGCATTGACTGATGTCGATGGATGCAAACCAGAATAGCCACTTACGCTTTTTGTAAAAATAAAACATAAACAGACAGTGAACACAAGGAAGACTCGGTCTTCGTCTCAACTTTCCTGAACCCTATGAGGCATCCGATTTAAAGATCTTCTTCCCCACTGCGAAAACACCTCAGAATTCGGAAATATACAACGAAATCGTCAAGTCAAAATTCACACTAGTGCTTTCGGATCGCTAACAGCAGTGATGGAAGAAGATACAAATCAGACTTCACGACAATCAAGAAAATGGTGTATTTTTCATATATAAAAAATGTACCTCGGCGCGTAAAGCACTTTGGGTGACACTGGCTCCTTAAGTAATTGTGTGTGCACATGTACATTTGGGCCTTTCATGATACATGTACTGTGTAACTCCTAGTATTTGCGTTTAGTTCACAAGGGCCCGGCTCCATAAAGCAACTTAAGATTAAGTGCGAATTTTCTGCAACCATTTCCTTTGTTCTGGAGGACTTTTTGGCACAGTATCACGGATAACTCGGCCGAAGACAGATTAGTGAGTATAGAGTAGAGTACTTTAGGAAACACAAAGAGAACACGAAGAAATCCTCCAGAACAAAGGGAATTGTTGCAAAAAAACCCTTTTAATCTCAAGTTGCTTTATGCAACTGGGCCCAGGACTATATCCATGTTATCCATAGTTAAGGATACTGTGCTTTTTAGTCTTTTTGAACATTGGCTACAAACCTCAGTTTACTGGTTTCCAATGCTTTCTTGAAATTTCCCAGCATCACCAGGCTTCTTAGAAAAACCAAGGTTACCGGGGTTGACCCAGATGTTATAGTCAAAAATAATGTACCTGGGTAACCCTGGTTATTCAGACAACCATGGTTACCGGGCTTACCAGGGAAACCGGGGTTAACCAGGCTTTTTTGCACATAGGGTCCGAGTCTGGAAAGCCTGGTTTTCAGTAAAATGTGCTAACCACGTTTACCAGGGTTACCCTGGTCAACCCAGACCTTAAGAGCCTGGTTAAACCCGGGTAACCCTGGTAATTTAGAAAACCAGGGTCACCAGACTTACCAGGGTAACCAGGGTAACCTAGGTTAGCCCAGACTTCTCAGAGTCTGGTTAAACCCTGGTTACCCTGGTACGTCTGGTAACCCTGGTTTTCTAAATAACCAGGGTAACCAGGGTTACCAGACGTTTTTGCACATAGGGTTTGAGTCTGGTAAGCCTGTTTTAAGAACCAGGGTACCCTGGTTTTTTAACCAGGCTTGGACCAGGGTAAAACCCTGGTTTTACCAGGCTCTTGGTGCAAGGGGAGTCACTTCCCCATCTAAAATCATACTTGCATTGTAATTTGCGATACTCGTTGTCCTAAGCGAGGACCGAAGCGAGTGTGTGAGATTCGAGCAGTTCGGCGAACTCCACAGTGTATACTACATAATCCACAATGTCGGATGTGTTGGTGGACAGTTTGCCTGTTCGTAACAGTTCATGCATAATGCGCGAGTTTGCGGTGACCCACTGGGACAGGGCAATGCTCTCTAGTTTAGCTTTTCCTTTGGCTGCCCGAAGTACGATTTTTGCCCCGCCACCCGCGTTGCCAATTTCTTGCTCATCTTCGTTGTTATCGTAAGTGTCCAGGCTAACGAAGTTAGGTATTATTAAAGGTTTCTAACCTTGTTTTGTTGGCTGCTTCATGTTGTGGCCCCAAGAATACATGCGGATCGTTGTCCAATCGGGGAAGACAAGAAGAGCCAGGGGATGGTTTCATAAAGGGTTCTGTTGAGCCGAGGGCCAATAAGGAATGTTCCAGTGAACCCGCTCCTTCAATTTTCTTTAATATGTCATCGACGCCACCATCTTTTGCCAGGGACTTTGTTGTTACATCGGTCATGTCGGAAAGTTTTCCTCCTTCTTTAGTCTCGTGTTTTAGCTTTCTTAAAGTCGCTTCAGGCACTCGCTCTTGTCCAACTGTCAATCCCAGCTTCTCCAAATCGTCACCTTGCAGGCGTTTCAGCGCGTCCTCGGTGTCGAGGTCTTCTTTTTGCAAGCTTTCCACTGTTGCCTCCATCAGATCACTATTCTTGCACCACGTTTTGAAATCAAAACTTGCCATGTTTACTAAGATTACAGCTGAAATCTACACGTGGTAGCTTACTACCAAACATAGCAGGCGCCATCGATAATAATAATATATAGATTTAGCCAAGCCTAAAAGCGAAACTCTAATTTTTATTTATTTATTATTTATTTTATTTATTATTATTTTATTTATTATTATCATTATTATTATTATTATTATTGTTATTTCAAGTGGTACCTGACAGCAATATTATATTTTAGGTTATTATTAGTAAATACACCTCTCATCAAATTAGAATCTGGATACCTGCCAACCTTATAAAATGAGAAATAGGGACCATCCCCCACGCTCACCCCAGTCCTGGGGTAGTGCCCTGCCCCCCCTCCCCCCCCCCACTGCCCCCCAACACTGAGCAGGGTCTAGGATGCTCTAGGGTTTTTGCATTAATTTTTAAAAATATTGCCTGTACTGTACTGTCTTAGCATTAGAATTCTCAGGTGTTGTTTAATGGTCTCAAGGACCACATGTGCACAAAACAATAGGATGTACGTAGAAAAGTCATTGAAGACCAATCTTTAACAATCCAGTTCCAAATTTTTTTTTCTTGAAAATCGGAATGTCCTGATTTGTTTTAGGTTTTGAAACTCAAAAATCGGGACAATTCCCATTAAATGGGGACGGCTGGCAGGTATGAACCTGTTTTACAAAATTCTAAATAAGCCCCAGTTTTAGGTTGTAAACTTAAGTATTGGGCACAATAATTATTTTTGTTCACCTTACCTCGGCCTTTTCTCTGCCACAAGTCTACGGTTTAATTTATTTACATTTCTGCAGAGTTGTCAAATTGTATAGACAAGGTACTCATTGAAAAATACCTCCACCTTATTCAATGGTTTGACAGATAAGTTGTGTAGTAGAGAGCGAGGAAAAATGCGAGCAATGAGTACCGGTAAAATGTCCTTGACCATTATCTGTAAAACCACTGAATGATGTTTATTATTCCACTACAATATTTGCCTACCATTTTAAATGGTTTATTCAATGAGTGATTTGAAACCGGGACACTACAGTGCAATACGCTTTCTACAGTGCAATACACTCTCATACTCTCATGTATGTGTTTTCTCCTTATATGATAAACTGATGCTATAGTGGAATAATAATGTACCTTGTTTACTCTTATTGATGCCCAGGGAATATTATAATATATATAGATTTAGCCAGGCCTAAAAGCGGAGCTCCACATCTCTTTTTCATGCTTGTTGGCCAGTAAAATACATTAAATTTTAGTTGTACAGATATTCGCCAAGAGGTGAAAAACAGCAAGGGAAAACATGCATACCACTAAGCAAACTGTGACTTGGCTTATTTTTCTTCCAAGCGAAGACTTCAGCACGACTTTCACCTACAGCTCTTCTTGTAGCATTCTTTCGAAAGCTAGCTAATTAAGTTCAAGAAGAGTACTTGTAAAACTACAATTGCTTAAAAAACCCACTTAAGTTGCTCCCGGTAGCGACTCGACAGACTTTTTTCTGCAAATACACATTTCTCACTGATTCCAGTGCATCCCTCTGGCTGTTTAATTCTGTTAACCATGAAACATTTCTCGAAATCTATTTTGCTAAAATAAATAATATTTTCCCGGCATTAAACCGTTTACTGACAAAAAATTACCCCAAAAATGTTTTCGGAAACTTTCATGCACACGTATAATTGTCAAGAGGAAAATGACACAAGTTTTTCACCCGCGAAGTATTAATTGGGCGCTTTCAAGAACTCACCCTGAACTAATTTTCGGAAGCTTTTAGGGTCTCATTTTAGACAAAATAGACTTAAACCGAGAAATGCTTTGCTTATAATTACTTAAATAAAGATTTCGTTTCGATCTCTAACTAAAGACACACTGAAATGGCTTACCGGTTAAAAACAAAACGAACACGAAAACATGCCACACTGAACTCACTCACTGAAACGGCGATTCTAAGTTTAGTCGCTAAATTGGGACAGAAATGTCATTCACTTCAAATGAAGAAACCAAAAATATATAAAAATATAAGGAAGATAAAATATTCCACAACTGAACAAAAACATATGGAGCTCTGCACTAAGACTATAAACTTAATAAAAAAAAATATTGACGACAGAGCGACTCTTCAGTTGTTGAATACTGAATTACGAATTAGTCAAAAGAACCCAATATGCGGTGCCGAAGAAAAACAACCTAGATTGAAAAAACAACACAGTCTCAATCTAGAATAGTCACGATTTCTACTTTTCGACTAAAATACACTACCGATTAGAATTGCTCAAAGAAAAATATTGAAAATTACGCACTAAAGTTCAAAGAAAATTGGGCATATATAGCTATATAGGATATCAGATTGCTCACTAATGACAATTCCTTCAATGAATAAACACAGAAAAAGGGACAAGAAACCTTCAAAAACATGAAATGTCATTCACGTACGAAGCACTTGTTTGCCTAGGAAAGCAAACTACATTCAATTTTCCCCTCGAGTGAAGTTACTCGTAAGCCGACAAACGAGAACTACAACGTAATTTCACAGATATTTTAAACAAGTTTTTAAAACATTTCAAGAAAATTACTATAATTCACTAAACATGTAAAGTCGCTCAATTAAAAAATTCTTACAATGTAAATCCACAATCAAATCTGTAATTTACTTTACTATTGAACTGAAAGAAAGACTTGAAAATCTAAACGAAAGTCGCCGGGTTCTTTCCAGATCTCCTAATTAGCTTTGAAAAAAAAAACAACAAGTATGTCCTCGAACAAGGATTTCTTGCCTTCAAGCTCTCCAAGATCTTCTATATGCGCCGTCGAGATTGAAGCAATCCTTTTCCTTTTCATGATGAACTGTTACAAGTCTTCATTCCAAGAATATATTTCAATTATCGTATTGAAAATTGAGCGTCAAGGAACCAGCCGCCATATTGTTTACTTCAGCTACAAGAAAAAAGAGGACATTCTTCCTCCCCCGGTCGGGTTGTCTTGTGACTCCCGTCACCCTCCCCCAGAGTCTGTACGGGCCTACGCTGACGTCAGAACCAAAATCGGCTCGAAGGGTTTATACCAAATTTGCCTACCCATGGTGCTCCGCGAGCTCCGCTATTAAAATCAATCTCTTTAAGTACCCATCAGTCATGAATCAACCACTCAACCACTTACTTGATAAATCGGTCAATCAGTCAATTGAAAATTTGTGACTAACAGTGTTGCCAACGCGAACAACAAATGGTCCAGTAACCACTAGTGACTTTATTTGATGCACAAATTATGACTCACTATGTTACTACCCCTGACCGTGATGGTAGTAAATCGTGTGGTTTAATTTGTTTTTGGTTTGATCATTAGCCTTTACACTGCATCTAATGTCACCTACGAGCAATGTTACTGATTGTCATAATCTGGTAGCAAAGAGAAACAAAAAGAAGCGCCTCTTCATTAATCATTTCAGGATAGTCAGAAACCTGTCATGTATTGAGCTGACAATTAAGAGGGGATCAGACTTTGGTGAATCCATCATTTGAAATAGTTTTCCCTGTCAAGTAAATTCAATCAAATAAGTCTGAATCATTATTCCTGGGAAGTTAGTTGTGTGTGCGTGTGTTTGTGTGTGTGTGTGTGTGTGTGGGGAGGGGGGGGGGGGTAGTAGGGTTACTTTTAAATAAATGCTACTGGTGTATGGATGTGTTACCGAGGGAACATAAAGTGTATGTGGGTATAGTCAAACTAATCACCAACATCAAAATTTGCAAAAAAAAGACCAAAAATATAAAACCTTATTTCAAAACTGCTCTTAAAATTTTTTATTTCAATTGTAATGTCTGCCTGGGAACATACATGTAGCTAAGAGTACAAATTTATTAACCAAAGCCTTACAATAAACTGCCATATTTTTTCTGACATCAGGTTGATGGAATAAAAACCTGTATGGAAAACAAAGCAGAGTTTAATTATCTCAGTTGCCAAAAGTAAGCCCATGGCTTTAGGGAGGTTCTAAGGATATTTGCACAATTTTTTTCTGCGCATCCATGCTGCACACACAATTCACAAAATTGGCAATGTCATGCCGCGTCATGCACTGAGCATGCACGCTCGCATGAAAAACTACCCCAAATGTTTTAAGACACCGTAAACTACCGCTTATAAGCCCTAGGCTTATACAACTTTGTAAGGGGTTATGGGTGGGCTTATAAACGGAGGGGCTTATATCCGGGGGGGCTTGTAAGCGGAATAAGAAAAACGTTACGAAATGGGCCACAGCAGTGTTGATCGAAATACGTTTTTAATGTACCAGTTTGTAATTAACCTTTGAAATGTCATAATAAATCGAATTCATTTCAATTTTAACAACAAAATCAAAACTGCAACAACATGAATGTAACCGGAACATAACAAAACAGAAGCTCGGAGTTCATCTTTGCAGTTTTCTGTGAGAGTGCTTAATGTTAAGGAAACAGGGAAAACTAGAGGAGGACTTATATCCGGGGGGGGCGGGGGGGGCTTATTACCAGATGTATCTTTTGTTTACAGGTAGATGGGCCTATAGCCGGGGGGGGGGGGCTTGTAAGCAGGCGGGCTTATAAGCGGCAGTTTACGGTATTTGTTTTGAGTTTTGAGCATTTGCATTTAAATAAGTGGCATTGAAGCATTCCAAGTGGACAAAAGGTAAACTGTATTTTTAGAGATGGTTGGTCTCATGTAAATACTTATGCCAGTCTGAATTTCAGACTGGTCTCATGTAAACAAAATTGCACCAGTCTGAGTTTACACTGCTTTAATGAAATCAGGGTTTTACTGCCCCTGGGTATCTGAGGATGTTGTTAAACATTCTTGAGAGCTGCTCAACCTTAGTCTGAGGGGATGTTTGCATGACACCAGTTCATTGTATGCTTTTCAATCTGATAAAAGTTCACCCCAGTTCCCTCTTGCTTCTCTGTATTTGTTACATGATTACAGCACAAAATCTCGTAACAGTGCGAGCCATACCTGGGTGAGTTCATACCGGTATCATGTAAACATGGTGTAACTATTTGATTCATTCTGCGTTAAGTTAATTAACGATATAACCATCCAGATAAATCTCACATCACCGTGAAAAAAGGATTTTGTAACTTGAGGAAGGGAGATTCTTAACTACAGATCTCGCATTGTTGCTAAGGGTTTTTTTGTGGATGGTATTCTGTCATAAGCTGTTTTCAGCATTTTGTGCCGCTATATTGGCGAAATAATGAAGAAGAACATCTGAGTTCCACAACTGAACATTGTGCGTGCATAGCTACTGCCAGTCCCCAACCGCACATTAAAAAAAAATCAGTAAAACTAAGAGGAAACTAGTAAAGTTCCGATTTTTTTGCGAATCGCCCCACCCTTCTTTACAATCCGAAGCATGCAATTACTGTTTTTACAAAGAATAGAAGAACTACAGCACAAAAATGTATACAGACATGTGCTTGTGCCATCATAACTTTTATATTCATAATAAAGCAAATTACTAGAAACTGTTGCTTCAAATTTTGCAACCTGATAATCTTTAAATGTTCGCAATGTTTGCAATAGCGAGAACTGTATGCTGTTTGAGTTTTAGCATTTTTTCTGTCCAGGTCAAGTGACATGCTGAATATGGTTGTGACTTGAAAATCTTGAAAACCTTTCCCATAAAACAAACGTGGCCAAGCAGCTTATCTGCGGAAGTAATAGGGTTTCCAAGATATGATGGTTCTGAACTTCCCACAGCAACAATATGGTGATTAAGAGTCTCCCCCCTTAAGTCCAGATGTAAAGGCTCTCATTGCCGCCCAAATGGAAGTCTTGATGGCACACTCATGTAAATGTTGTGGTTCAATTTTATCGTTGATTCAATTTTTAGTTTCCATTGTGAATAATAGGATTGCCAAATAAAAATTGAAGCTCCACTTTTAGGCTTGGCTAAATCTATATATTTGAATGATTTTAAAACTGTTTAATTATGTTTGACTGGGTTCAGAAATTGAATGGAATCAAACACAGCTGTATAAATAGGCATATTTTTGGTTAATAATTATTGTCTTCAATTACCGAACCCAAATTAACCCAATCACTGCATTCAATCCAGTTCAATTTACTGAACAGTTAGATACGTAAGCTGGGCTAATTATATAACTGATATCTTCCACGTACCTTCACTGTAAGAAAATGCTGCATCACTGATCACTGCTGGCATACATGCCTAGAGCAGAAAAAAAGGATCAGTGAAAAAAACAAAACAAAACAAAACAAATTCAGGGCTAAAAATAGGCAGTTGCCCAGTCGCCAGTGGCGATTTAAAACTGACCAGGGCCACTAAAAGTCGAGGCTTAAATGCCTGATAGAGGACTGCAAATAAAAGTTACACTGTTGTTACAATTTAAATAAATTAGACTTTCATTGGAGCATCTTTCTTTTCTTTCCCCTCCTCAACTCTAAGTTCATCAATTGAAGAAAATTTTCAGTTCTTGGAGTGCAAAATTCATGGATACGAGTGCCTGGCAAATTACTTTCATCCTTAAAATAATATTAACTTTATTGTTTTTCTTTTGACAACATCAAATAACTAATATTGTATGTAACATACATTACTAAAGCATTCACAACGCAATTTTTGACCAATGTGACATTAATGAACAGAAAGAATAGGTGAACGGAATAGTAATTATACTCAATGTCAATTATTGAGGGAGTCGTCATTCACTTTGCTAGCATTGTCACTTCCAGCTTTGAAATGTTGTTGCCGAAGCTATACTTTGCTTTAAGTTTGTGATCCACCTGATTCATGAGACGTACAAGTGCCTATTGTTGGAAACTTTTGTATCCACCCGTGAAAGTGTTCTTCTTTCCAGCTTTTGTGGAATCCTGACAAATAATTAATAAATCATCGCCTGAACCCCTCATTTGCAGCTATCCAGACTCTTTTAGCCATTTGTCTTCCGCCCTTTGCACGGTTCATTGGGTAATACGGGTAAGGTAAAGCACTTGAATATCAATCGATCGAATGAGCAACAAAATGGCAGGACCTCATTTAAGTTTACTGGATGTTCAATCATCTCCAGTCTCCTTTGCTTAACTCAGTAAAGAGCCAATCGCAATTAATCAAACATGTTCTAACTAATCCCAGCAGACAATTATCAGTTAAACAAGCCAGATTGCCTTTAGAAAGCAAAAACACATCAGTACAAATATGTCAATTGCATAAAAAAAGTCCTTTGCTTACATCTGGATTCCCCCCTCCCCCCGGGAATACAGTGATTTTTGAGAAAACCAAAAATGCATGCAGTAATTATTTGAACTTCCTAAAACATGAACATTCCATTATGAGTGACAAATAGTAAGAAGCACTTTCCACAGTGCAGTGCTTTTATTTCATACATGTAGGTACTGAGATCGAAAAAAAATGGCAAATTGCAGTCGCCTTCTGGAAACAAATGCATTGTTCAATTTCACCTTTTAACAACCCCCCCCCCGGGCAACCCCGGGGACAAGACCAAGTCCAGCCCTTCGAGCCCGGAGGTGGGGAATTGTTTGAAGTGGTCTTGTCCCGGGGGTAGGGGAGTGGGACAAATCGAAAATAACTTCTTGTTGTTCTTGTAAAGTACGTCACTTCTCAGTTGATATGATGGCCTCGGGCCGCCTGGAGAAGATTGCCTATTTCCAGTGAAAATCTCTAATATTTGTAGCAGACTGTTTAAACGCTGCCATCAATTTGTTCATGGGCCTCTTGTGCGTATGCGCTATATTTAGAATAAAACATGTGGCGAAGAAAATTTCTTTACTTGCCAGCCGTACGCCAGTGCGGGTAGAGTTTTTTCTTCAGTTTTCTGTTCATGTTTTTATTATATTATGCATGTAGTGTCCTTCGTTCAATAAACTCTAGAAAAGCGTTTAAGTTCTTGTCAAAACGTCTGGTTTTGCTATTGTACAGAAATCAATATCGTCATTTAGGTTTTGTACACAAAACAAGGTATTTGTGGTCGATGAGGAGTCCCGGGGGTGGGGAATCGTCTCTTTCTGTGTGCCCGGGGGTGGGGAATAGACTGCCAAGTGAGAAAAAAATTGCAAATCCCCGGGGGTAGGCCCGGGGGGGGATGGCAACAGGTAGAATTGAACCATGCATAATATTGAGTGATAAACAAAATTAATTGACACATAAGCTTAACTTGAGCTTAAGTGAAGCCAAATAAAATTATTGAAATTCAAGCAAACAATTCATAAGTGATAAACAAAATTAATTCACACATAAGCTTAAGTCTTGAGCTTAAGTGAAGCCCAATAAAATTATTGAAATTCAAGCAAACAATTCATAAGTGATAAACAAAATTAATTCACACATAAGCTTAAGTCTTGAGCTTAAGTGAAGCCCAATAAAATTATTGAAATTCAAGCAAACAATTCATAAGTGATAAAAAAAATTAATTCACACATAAGCTTAAGTCTTGAGCTTAAGTGAAGCCCAATAAAATTATTGAAATTCAAGCAAACAATTCATAAGTGATAAAATTAATTCACACATAAGCTTAAGTCTTGAGCTTAAGTGAAGCCAAATAAAATTATTGAAATTCAGGCAAACAATTCAGAAATCAGAATAAGGGTTAAAAAATATTTTAGACCTACTTCAGTAGATTCATAAATGAGGATGTGCTTTTGCATCGATTCGTTACTTGCATGGATTTTGGTAGGGGTTTTGCCGAGTATATTGTAAACAATGACTGGATTCAGAGTTTAAAAGAACGAGGCATATATCAATTATTTTGTTATTCTTTTGTTAGTCAATGAGTTAACATCTTGACGATTCGCGTTGGTACTTTTTTCGCCTTTTGCTTCATTGCATGCTTCGTAAGGTCTTCCACGATTAGTCCGCTAAACAATAGAACAAACAAAAGAAACAAAGAACGAGGCGTAAAAACAATAGAGCTCTTCAAACTGCGCGAAATAAAACTACGTATATTTTTCTTTCGATTTTTTTCTCTTCTCTTATTACAACTACCTAAAGATTCAACACAAAAGCTGTTGGAAACATGGTGACCCGTTGTGGTGACCCGTTGAATCGTGTCACCAAAATGTACACTAATGAAACACACTCGAAGTGAATGTCCATCGCAGGAAAATATCTGCGGAAAACCTCGTAATGTACCTAATTCAAGGAAGCTACCTTTACTCTATCTAGTGGTTTTTGTTGTTATGATAATGTCCCATGTTGGAGTGCAAAAACCAACACGAAAACATTGTCACGCTTCGCAGCAATATTCACGCCAATACAGCCTTACATGGAGCATATACCATAAATTGCTCTTTAAAGACACTACCAGTCGGAATTGTTGGGAAACACTTTCCCGTCTGCTTCCCCCTCAATGTTGGCGTACAAGATAGGGTGACTAAACTGCGGTTAACAACATTGAGAGGGAGAAGGGGAGCACGAAAAGGAAAAACAATAGCGTTCACTTGAAGTGTCCCAACTATTTTTGTCTGGTAGTGTGTCAAGAAGCAGAAATTTGAAGAAGTGTTGATAGGTAGGGGTCGTTAGTTTGTAGTCCGGTCACAAACGGCGCGAAGGCCGTGACGTACTCAGCAATGCGGCAATATTTCTATCACCATTGATTTAATGCAATTAAAGGAAAGTATTAGACAAAGTTTTTCTTTCGCTTTGAATATAACGGGGCCTGTACGTTGCGATGGACGTGTATCCTGAAAATAATCATACCAGAAAAGGAAGGGGAAAAAGAGCAAAGTGTAAAGCCTGGTATTCAAATCTGGGTTGATAGCTTGACCCCAGCGCATGTTTACTTTGTCAAATTCAGGTTTTACAAATACGGAGAAAAGTTCTAATGTGCCGTGTTTCTAGGGAAAGGGTGTAGTGGCTGACGACAGAAGTCCTCCCTAGATACAAGGAGTCTGAGGAATATAGGAAAACGGGACCTTCACTGACGTTAGGTGCAAGGTAGAGAGGACAAATTCTGAGGGCGATAAAGTGACTTCGGAAGAGGGAAGGGACAAGTCTTCGTAAAAGAACTATGCTAGAAGCTCCGATTGTTTAGATTTTCTGCTCCGTGGTTGAAGTGACTACTCGTGTGCTGTAGCTTTGCGTAATTCTCAGTGTAGTTAGATTTAACGATGGATGGAGTTCCTTTTGGAAAGTCTCTTTTCGTTCGTGGTTATAGTTGGGATGCTGTTCCAAGCGTGGAAGCACTGGTGGAACATTTTACTTGTAAGTTCTCTAACTTCGATCCAAATCTGACCGCAGATAAAATATTAAGTTCTCAGGATTGGGCAATAAGTCGTTTTTACTGCCATAAGGCGGACTTAAACATAAGTATAAGCGAAAGCATAAGGAAAAGAAAAACAGTGTTGGATCCTGCTTGTGTTTACTCTTATACTTATTTTGGGCCATTTTTCGAGACAGTAGTCAGAAAACGTTTCGTTTCTTTTTTAGACTTTTTAGCCTTGCAAAAACGTATTTGTATATTTTACTTTCAACCAACAACGTCTTTAAGTTGCCCTTTCGCAAGATTATCAATGAGCCTCGTGTCAATATTACTTTTTCTACCATGGTAAACTCATTACTTACTACTCAAACAGATTAAACAGTTATCGTACGCAACACTTGTTTCGTTTTCCGTGCATGTTTACGATATTTAGGGTCGGGTTGTTCCAAGCAGGGTAAAGTTAACCAAGGATTAGCATCAGCTTTAAGTTCAAATCAACATGATTGCAACCCAGATTCCTTTAAATTCGTTTTAGGGTACAATTTGACTGTGACTGCTCTCGAATTATACGTTTAAACAAACAGCGTAAACGCTTTCAAACAAGACACAGCGGAACCTGGCTTAACATATACCCCTGGGCTAGATTCAACTGGTGTTCGAGCAACTGGTCTCTAGATCGGGGCTAGATGAAGGTGTCAAGTCACAGGCGTGGGCGTGACGTCATCCAAATCAACAATAGTAGCAACCTTCTTCTTTCCCCACCCCCTCTAAAATACAGACCCGATATTTAGCCATTACTTAACGGCGAAAATCTGACCCCTAATTATGTTTAGATCCGATATTTAGCCGTTACTTAATGGCGAAAATCGGACACCTTATTATATTTTAATCTGATGTTTAGCCGTTACTTGACGGCGAAAATCGGGCTCTTACTATATTGAGATCCGATATCTAGCCGTTACTTAACGGCAAAAATCGGACCTCATATCATTTTCAGAGCCAATATTTAGCCGTTACTTAATGGCGAAAGTCGGATCCCTTTTCGTATTTAGACCCAATATTTAGCCGTTGATTAACGGCGAAAATCGTACCCTTATTATATGTAAACCCAATATTTAGCCGTTAATTAAAGGCGAAAATTGAACCCTTATTGTATATAGAGTCAATACTTAGCCGTTAATCAACGGCGAAAATTGAACCCTTATTATATATAGACCAGATATATAGCCGTTAATCAACGGCGAAAATCGGATTCCACATTATATAGAGACCCAATATTTAGCCGTTAATCAACGGCGAAAATTGAACCCTTATTATATAAGGAGCCAATATTTAGCCGTTAATCAACGGCGAAAATTGAACCCTTATTATATATAGACCCAATATTTAGCCGTCAATCAACGGCGAAAATTGAACCCTTATTATATATAAACCCAATATTTAGCCGTTAATCAACGGCGAAAATTGAAAACTTATTATATATAGACCAGATATATAGCCGTTAATCAACGGCGAAATCGGATTCCACATTATATATAGACCCAATATTTAGCCGTTAATCAACGGCGAAAATTGAACCCTTATTATATATAGACCAGATATATAGCCGTTAATCAAGGGCGAAAATCGGATTCCACATTATATATAGACCCAGTATTTAGCCGTTAATCAACGGCGAAAATTGAACGCTTATTATATATAGACCCAATATTTAGCCGTTAATCAACGGCGAAAATTGAACCCTTATTATATATAGACCAGATATATAGCCGTTAATCAACGGCGAAATCGGATTCCACATTATATATAGACCCAATATTTAGCCGTTAATCAACGGCGAAAATTGAACCCTTATTATATACGAAGCCAATATTTAGCCGTTAATCAACGGCGAAAATTGAACCCTTATTATATATAGACCCAATATTTAGCCGTTAATCAACGGCGAAAATTGAACCCTTATTATATATAGACCAGATATATAGCCGTTAATCAACGGCGAAAATCGGATTCCACATTATATATAGACCCAATATTTAGCCGTTAATCAACGGCGAAAATTGAACCCTTATTATATACGGAGCCAATATTTAGCCGTTAATCAACGGCGAAAATTGAACCCTTATTATATATAGACCCAATATTTAGCCGTTAATCAACGGCGAAAATTGAACCCTTATTATATATAGACCAGATATATAGCCGTTAATCAAGGGCGAAAATCGGATTCCACATTATATATAGACCCAGTATTTAGCCGTTAATCAACGGCCAAAATTGAACCCTTATTATATATAGACCCAATATTTAGCCGTTAATGAACGGCGAAAATTGAACCCTTATTATATATAGACCAGATATACAGCCGTTAATAAACGGCGAAATCGGATTCCACATTATATATAGACCCAATATTTAGCCGTTAATCAACGGCGAAAATTGAACCCTTATTATATACGGAGCCAATATTTAGCCGTTAATCAACGGCGAAAATTGAACTCTTATTATATATAGACCCAATATTTAGCCGTTAATCAACGGCGAAAATTGAACCCTTATTATATATAGACCAGATATATAGCCGTTAATCAACGGCGAAAATCGGATTCCACATTATATATAGACCCAATATTTAGCCGTTAATCAACGGCGAAAATTGAACCCTTATTATATATAGACCAGATATATAGCCGTTAATCAACGGCGAAATCGGATTCCACATTATATATAGACCCAATATTTAGCCGTTAATCAACGGCGAAAATTGAACCCTTATTATATACGGAGCCAATATTTAGCCGTTAATCAACGGCGAAAATTGAACCCTTATTATATATAGACCCAATATTTAGCCGTTAATCAACGGCGAAAATTGAACCCTTATTATATATAGACCAGATATAAAGCCGTTAATCAACGGCGAAAATCGGATTCCACATTATATATAGACCCAATATTTAGCCGTTAATCAACGGCGAAAATTGAACCGTTATTATATACGGAGCCAATACTTAGCCGTTAATCAACGGCGAAAATTGAACCCTTATTATATATAGACCCAATATTTAGCCGTTAATCAACGGCGAAAATTGAACCCTTATTATATATAGACCAGATATATAGCCGTTAATCAAGGGCGAAAATCGGATTCCACATTATATATAGACCCAGTATTTAGCCGTTAATCAACGGCGAAAATTGAACCCTTATTATATATAGACCCAATATTTAGCCGTTAACCAACGGCGAAAATTGAACCCTTATTATATATAGACCAGATATACAGCCGTTAATCAACGGCGAAATCGGATTCCACATTATATATAGACCCAATATTTAGCCGTTAATCAACGGCGAAAATTGAACCCTTATTATATACGGAGCCAATATTTAGCCGTTAATCAACGGCGAAAATTGAACGCTTATTATATATAGACCCAATATTTAGCCGTTAATCAACGGCGAAAATTGAACCCTTATTATATATAGACCAGATATATAGCCGTTACTCAACGGCGAAATCGGATTCCACATTATATATAGACCCAATATTTAGCCGTTAATCAACGACGAAAATTGAACCCTTATTATATATAGACCAGATATATAGCCGTTACTCAACGGCGAAATCGGATTCCACATTATATATAGACCCAATATTTAGCCGTTAATCAACGGCGAAAATTGAACCCTTATTATATACGGAGCCAATATTTAGCCGTTAATCAACGGCGAAAATTGAACCCTTATTATATATAGACCCAATATTTAGCCGTTAATCAACGGCGAAAATTGAACCCTTATTATATATAGACCAGATATATAGCCGTTAATCAACGGCGAAAATCGGATTCCACATTATATATAGACCCAATATTTAGCCGTTAATCAACGCCGAAAATTGAACCCTTATTATATATAGACCCAATATTTAGCCGTTAATCAACGGCGAAAATTGAACCCTTATTATACATAGACCAGATATATAGCCGTTAATCAAGGGCGAAAATCGGATTCCACATTATATATAGACCCAGTATTTAGCCGTTAATCAACAGCGAAAATTGAACCCGTATTATATATAGACCAGATATATAGCTGTTAATCAATGGCGAAAATCGGATTCCACATTATATATAGACCCAATATTTAGCCGTTAATCAACGGCGAAAATAGAACCCTAATTACATACGGAGCCAATATTTAGCCGTTAATCAACGGCGAAAATTGAACCCTTATTGTTGATTAACGGCGAAAATCGGATTCCATATTGTATATAGACCCAATATTTAGCCGTTAATCAACGGCGAAATTTGAACCCTTTTTATATATGGAGCCAATATTTAGCCGTTAATCAACGGCGAGAATTGAACCCTTATTATATATAGACCCAATAGTTAGCCGTTAATTAACGGCGAAAATTGGATTAGTATTAATTACAAAGCAGGTTTCTGGCTAAAAAAGTTTTACAACTATAGAGAACATCAAATGCGAAATTAGCACTTATAAAAACTCCGGGACGAGTCCTCGTAAAAGAACTATGCTAGAAGCTGGGTTTTCCCTAATATAAGAACTTGTAAAAACAGTGACCGTTCAGTTGCAATCGGAACTGAAATATTATCTATAATCAAGTTCACGGAGTCTTCTAGCCTAAAAAACGTGCACGGATTTATCCACTGCACTAACAATTGTTGTTATGTTCCCAAATATAATGTCCCCTATTTGTTAACACTGAGTATTAAGGCCAATTATTTTCTTACAACGTAAGTTCTTGACTTACAGTAATTCTATGCGAACAGATGTGAAATGGCCAACGTACAAACTTCAAGCGCTGTGTTTACATTCTCTCTTAATCAAGTTAACTCGAAATGGTGACACCGATTAGCAATCTTTTGACCACATATAAACCTTTAAACATGGCCTGCAAACAAAGCAGTTCACTAAAATGATGGGGATAAAAGCGTTGAACTCTCACACCTCTATAATCTGAGAAAGAATTGGCTTCAACCGTTGAAATGGAACGTTGTGGTTCGCGTGTAAACGGGTCACCGTTAGTTAATTAAATAAAGAATATGTGATTTCTTTTTTCATGAGTAGCAGTGTCACCATGCTCAAAACGCCAATAAAAAAATCGCACAGAGTCAAAACGCCTTCAAACTGCGCGAAATAAAACTACGTATATTTTTCTTTCGATTTTTTTCTCTTCTCTTATTACAACTACCTAAAGATTCAACACAAAAGCTGTTGGAAACATGGTGACCCGTTGTGGTGCCCCCTTGAATCGTGTCACCAAAATGTACACTAATCAAACACACTGGAAGTGAATGTCCATCGCAGGAAAATATCCGCGGAAAACCTCGTAATGTACCTAATTCAAGGAAGCTACCTTTACTCTATCTAGTGGTTTTTGTTGTTATGATAATGTCCCATGTTGGTGTGCAAAAACAAACACGAAACATTGTCACGCTTCGCAGCAATATTCCCGCCAAAACAGCCTTACATGGAGCATATACCATAAATTGCTCTTTAAAGACACTACAAGTAGGAATTGTTGGGACACTTTCCCGTCTGCTTCCCCCTCAATGTTGGCGTACAAGATAGGGTGACTAAACAGCGGTTAACAACATTGAGAGGGAGAAGGGGAGCACGAAAAGGAAAAACAATAGCGTTCACTTGAAGTGTCCCAACTATTTTTGCCTGGTAGTGTGTAAAGAAGCAGAAATTTGAAGAGGTGTTGACAGGTAGGGGTCGTTAGTTTGTAGTCCGGTCACAAACGGCGCGAAGGCCGTGACGTACTCAGCAATGCGGCAATATTTCTATCACCGTTGATTTAATGCAATTAAAGGAAAGTATTAGTTTTTCTTTCGCTTTGAATATAACGGGGCCTGTACGTTGCCATGGACGTGTTTCCTGAAAATAATCATACAAGAAAAGGAAGGGGAAAAGGAGCAGAGTGTAAAGCCTGGTATTCAAATCTGGGTTGATAGCGTGACCCCAGCACATGTTTACTTTGTCAAATTCAGGGTTTACAATTACGGCGAAAAGTTCTAATGTGCCGTGTTTCTAGGGAAAGGGTGTAGTGGCTGACGACAGAAGTCCTCTCTAGAAACAAGGAGTCTAAGTAATATAGGAAAACGGGACCTTCACTGACGTTAGGTGCAAGGCAGAGAGGACAAATTCTGAGGGCGATAAAGTGACTTCGGAAGAGGGAGGGGACGAGTCCTCGTAAAAGAACTATGCTAGAAGCTGGGTTTTCCCTAATTTAAGAACTTGTAAAAACAGTGACCGTTCAGTTGCAATCGGAACTGAAATATTATCTATAATCAAGTTCACGGAGTCTTCTAGCCTAAAAAACGTGCACGGATTTATCCACTGCACTAACAATTGTTGTTATGTTCCCAAATATAATGTCCCCTATTTGTTAGCACTGAGTATTAAGGCCAATTATTTTCTTACAACGTAAATTCTTGACTTACAGTAATTCTATGCGAACAGATGTGAAATGGCCAACGTACAAACTTCAAGCGCTGTGTTTACATTCTCTCTTAATCAAGTTAACTCGAAATGGTGACACCGATTAGCAATCTTTTGACCACATATAAACCTTTAAACATGGCCTGCAAACAAAGCAGTTCACTAAAATGATGGGGATAAAAGCGTTGAACTCTCACACCTCTATAATCTGAGAAAGAATTGGCTTCAACCGTTGAAATGGAACGTTGTGGTTCGCGTGTACACGGGTCACCGTTAGTTAATTAAATAAAGAATGTATGATTTCTTTTTTCATGAGTAGCAGTGTCACCATCCTCAAAACGCTAATAAAAAAATCGCACAGAGTTAAAAAGCCTTCAAACTGCGCGAAATAAAACTACGTATATTTTTCTTTCGATTTTTTCTCTTCTCTTATTATAACTACCTAAAGATTCAACACAAAAGCTGTTGGAAACATGGTGACCCGTTGTGGTGACCCGTTGAATCGTGTCACCAAAATGTACACTAATGAAACACACTCGAAGTGAATGTCCATCGCAGGAAAATATCCGCGGAAAACCTCGTAATGTACCTAATTCAAGGAAGCTACCTTTACTCTATCTAGTGGTTTTTGTTGTTATGATAATGTCCCATGTTGGAGTGCAAAAACCAACACGGAAACATTGTCACGCTTCGCAGCAATTTTCCCGCCAATACAGCCTTACATGGAGCATATACCATAAATTGCTCTTTAAAGACACTACCAGTCGGAATTGTTGGGACACTTTCCCGTCTGCTTCCCCCTCAATGTTGGCGTACAAGATAGGGTGACTAAACTGCGGTTAACAACATTGAGAGGGAGAAGGGGAGCACGAAAAGGAAAAACAATAGCGTTCACTTGAAGTGTCCCAACTATTTTTGTCTGGTAGTGTGTCAAGAAGCAGAAATTTGAAGAGGTGTTGACGGGTAGGGGTCGTTAGTTTGTAGTCCGGTCACAAATGGCGAGAAGGCCGTGACGTACTCAGCAATGCGGCAATATTTCTATCACCGTTGATTTCATGCAATTAAAGGAAAGTATTAGTTTTTCTTTCGCTTTGAATATAACGGGGCCAGTACGTTGCGATGGACGTGTTTCCTGAAAATAATCATACCAGAAAAGGAAGGGGAAAAAGAGCAAAGTGTAAAGCCTGGTATTCAAATCTGGGTTGATAGCTTGACCCCAGCGCATGTTTACTTTGTCAAATTCAGGGTTTGCAAATACGGAGAAAAGTTCTAATGTGCCGTGTTTCTAGGGAAAGGGTGTAGTGGCTGACGACAGAAGTCCTCCCTAGATACAAGGAGTCTAAGGAATATAGGAAAACGGGACCTTCACTGACGTTAGGTGCAAGGCAGAGAGGACAAATTCTGAGGGCGATAAAGTGACTTCGGAAGAGGGAGGGGACGAGTCCTCGTAAAAGAACTATGCTAGAAGCTGGGTTTTCCCTAATTTAAGAACTTGTAAAAACAGTGACCGTTCAGTTGCAATCGGAACTGAAATATTATCTATAATCAAGTTCACGGAGTCTTCTAGCCTAAAAAACGTGCACGGATTTATCCACTGCACTAACAATTGTTGTTATGTTCCCAAATATAATGTCCCCTATTTGTTAGCACTGAGTATTAAGGCCAATTATTTTCTTACAACGTAAATTCTTGACTTACAGTAATTCTATGCGAACAGATGTGAAATGGCCAACGTACAAACTTCAAGCGCTGTGTTTACATTCTCTCTTAATCAAGTTAACTCGAAATGGTGACACCGATTAGCAATCTTTTGACCACATATAAACCTTTAAACATGGCCTGCAAACTAAGCAGTTCACTAAAATGATGGGGATAAAAGCGTTGAACTCTCACACCTCTATAATCTGAGAAAGAATTGGCTTCAACCGTTGAAATGGAACGTTGTGGTTCGCGTGTACACGGGTCACCGTTAGTTAATTAAATAAAGAATGTATGATTTCTTTTTTCATGAGTAGCAGTGTCACCATCCTCAAAACGCTAATAAAAAAATCGCACAGAGTTAAAAAGCCTTCAAACTGCGCGAAATAAAACTACGTATATTTTTCTTTCGATTTTTTCTCTTCTCTTATTATAACTACCTAAAGATTCAACACAAAAGCTGTTGGAAACATGGTGACCCGTTGTGGTGACCCGTTGAATCGTGTCACCAAAATGTACACTAATGAAACACACTCGAAGTGAATGTCCATCGCAGGAAAATATCCGCGGAAAACCTCGTAATGTACCTAATTCAAGGAAGCTACCTTTACTCTATCTAGTGGTTTTTGTTGTTATGATAATGTCCCATGTTGGAGTGCAAAAACCAACACGGAAACATTGTCACGCTTCGCAGCAATTTTCCCGCCAATACAGCCTTACATGGAGCATATACCATAAATTGCTCTTTAAAGACACTACCAGTCGGAATTGTTGGGACACTTTCCCGTCTGCTTCCCCCTCAATGTTGGCGTACAAGATAGGGTGACTAAACTGCGGTTAACAACATTGAGAGGGAGAAGGGGAGCACGAAAAGGAAAAACAATAGCGTTCACTTGAAGTGTCCCAACTATTTTTGTCTGGTAGTGTGTCAAGAAGCAGAAATTTGAAGAGGTGTTGACGGGTAGGGGTCGTTAGTTTGTAGTCCGGTCACAAATGGCGAGAAGGCCGTGACGTACTCAGCAATGCGGCAATATTTCTATCACCGTTGATTTCATGCAATTAAAGGAAAGTATTAGTTTTTCTTTCGCTTTGAATATAACGGGGCCAGTACGTTGCGATGGACGTGTTTCCTGAAAATAATCATACCAGAAAAGGAAGGGGAAAAAGAGCAAAGTGTAAAGCCTGGTATTCAAATCTGGGTTGATAGCTTGACCCCAGCGCATGTTTACTTTGTCAAATTCAGGGTTTGCAAATACGGAGAAAAGTTCTAATGTGCCGTGTTTCTAGGGAAAGGGTGTAGTGGCTGACGACAGAAGTCCTCCCTAGATACAAGGAGTCTAAGGAATATAGGAAAACGGGACCTTCACTGACGTTAGGTGCAAGGCAGAGAGGACAAATTCTGAGGGCGATAAAGTGACTTCGGAAGAGGGAGGGGACGAGTCCTCGTAAAAGAACTATGCTAGAAGCTGGGTTTTCCCTAATTTAAGAACTTGTAAAAACAGTGACCGTTCAGTTGCAATCGGAACTGAAATATTATCTATAATCAAGTTCACGGAGTCTTCTAGCCTAAAAAACGTGCACGGATTTATCCACTGCACTAACAATTGTTGTTATGTTCCCAAATATAATGTCCCCTATTTGTTAGCACTGAGTATTAAGGCCAATTATTTTCTTACAACGTAAATTCTTGACTTACAGTAATTCTATGCGAACAGATGTGAAATGGCCAACGTACAAACTTCAAGCGCTGTGTTTACATTCTCTCTTAATCAAGTTAACTCGAAATGGTGACACCGATTAGCAATCTTTTGACCACATATAAACCTTTAAACATGGCCTGCAAACAAAGCAGTTCACTAAAATGATGGGGATAAAAGCGTTGAACTCTCACACCTCTATAATTTGAGAAAGAATTGGCTTCAACCGTTGAAATGGAACGTTGTGGTTCGCGTGTACACGGGTCACCGTTAGTTAATTAAATAAAGAATGGATGATTTCTTTTTTCATGAGTAGCAGTGTCACCATGCTCAAAACGCTAATAAAAAAATCGCACAGAGTTAAAAAGCCTTCAAACTGCGCGAAATAAAACTACGTATATTTTTCTTTCGATTTTTTCTCTTCTCTTATTATAACTACCTAAAGATTCAACACAAAAGCTGTTGGAAACATGGTGACCCGTTGTGGTGACCCGTTGAATCGTGTCACCAAAATGTACACTAATGAAACACACTCGAAGTGAATGTCCATCGCAGGAAAATATCCGCGGAAAACCTCGTAATGTACCTAATTCAAGGAAGCTACCTTTACTCTATCTAGTGGTTTTTGTTGTTATGATAATGTCCCATGTTGGAGTGCAAAAACCAACACGGAAACATTGTCACGCTTCGCAGCAATTTTCCCGCCAATACAGCCTTACATGGAGCATATACCATAAATTGTTCTTTAAAGACACTACCAGTCGGAATTGTTGGGACACTTTCCCGTCTACTTGCCCCCTCAATGTTGGCGTACAAGATAGGGTGACTAAACTGCGGTTAACAACATTGAGAGGGAGAAGGGGAGCACGAAAAGGAAAAACAATAGCGTTCACTTGAAGTGTCCCAACTATTTTTGTCTGGTAGTGTGTCAAGAAGCAGAAATTTGAAGAGGTGTTGACGGGTAGGGGTCGTTAGTTTGTAGTCCGGTCACAAACGGCGCGAAGGCCGTGATGTACTCAGCAATGCGGCAATATTTCTATCACCGTTGATTTAATGCAATTAAAGGAAAGTATTAGTTTTTCTTTCGCTTTGAATATAACGGGGCCTGTACGTTGCGATGGACGTGTTTCCTGAAAATAATCATACAAGAAAAGGAAGGGGAAAAAGAGCAAAGTGTAAAGCCTGGTATTCAAATCTGGGTTGATAGCGTGACCCCAGCACATGTTTACTTTGTCAAATTCAGGGTTTACAAATACGGAGAAAAGTTCTAATGTGCCCTGTTTCTAGGGAAAGGCTGTAGTGGCTGACGACAGAAGTCCTCCCTAGAAACAAGGAGTCTAAGGAATATAGGAAAACGGGACCTTCACTGACGTTAGGTGCAAGGCAGAGAGGACAAATTCTGAGGGCGATAAAGTGACTTCGGAAGAGGGAGGGGACAAGTCCTCGTAAAAGAACTATGCTAGAAGCGTGGTTTTCTCTAATTAAAGAACTTGTAAAAACAGTGACCGTTCAGTTGCAATCGGAACTGAAATATTATCTATAATCAAGTTCACGGAGTCTTCTAGCCTAAAAAACGTGCACGGATTTATCCACTGCACTAACAATTGTTGTTATGTTCCCAAATATAATGTCCCCTATTAGTTAGTACTGAGTATTAAGGCCAATTATTTTCTTACAACGTAAATTTTTGACTTACAGTACTTCTATGCGAACAGATGTGAAATGGACAACGTACAAACTTCAAGCGCTGTGTTTACATTCTCTCTTAATCGAGTTAACTCGAAATGGTGACACCGATTCGCAATCTTTTGACCACATATAAACCTTTAAACATGGCCTGCAAACAAAGCAGTTCACTAAAATGATGGGGATAGAAGCGTTGAACTCTCACACCTCTATAATTTGAGAAAGAATTGGCTTCAACCGTTGAAATGGGACGTTGTGGTTCGCGTGTACACGGGTCACCGTTAGTTAATTAAATAAAGAATGGATGATTTCTTTTTTCATGAGTAGCAGTGTCACCATGCTCAAAACGCTAATAAAAAAATCGCACAGAGTTAAAAAGCCTTCAAACTGCGCGTAATAAAACTACGTATATTTTTCTTTCGATTTTTTCTCTTCTCTTATTACAACTACCTCAAGATTCAACACAAAAGCTGTTGGAAACATGGTGACCCGTTGTGGTGACCCGTTGAATCGTGTCACCAAAATGTACACCAATGAAACACACTCGAAGTGAATGTCCATCGCAGGAAAATATCCGCGGAAAACCTCGTAATGTACCTAATTCAAGGAAGCTACCTTTACTCTATCTAGTGGTTTTTGTTGTTATGATAATGTCCCATGTTGGAGTGCAAAAACCAACACGGAAACATTGTCACGCTTCGCAGCAATTTTCCCGCCAATACAGCCTTACATGGAGCATATACCATAAATTGTTCTTTAAAGACACTACCAGTCGGAATTGTTGGGACACTTTCCCGTCTACTTGCCCCCTCAATGTTGGCGTACAAGATAGGGTGACTAAACTGCGGTTAACAACATTGAGAGGGAGAAGGGGAGCACGAAAAGGAAAAACAATAGCGTTCACTTGAAGTGTCCCAACTATTTTTGTCTGGTAGTGTGTCAAGAAGCAGAAATTTGAAGAGGTGTTGACAGGTAGGGGTCGTTAGTTTGTAGTCCGGTCACAAACGGCGCGAACGCCGTGACGTACTCAGCAATGCGGCAATATTTCTATCACCGTTGATTTAATGCAATTAAAGGAAAGTATTAGTTTTTCTTTCGCTTTGAATATAACGGGGCCTGTACGTTGCGATGGACGTGTTTCCTGAAAATAATCATACCAGAAAAGGAAGGGGAAAAAGAGCAAAGTGTAAAGCCTGGTATTCAAATCTGGGTTGATAGCGTGACCCCAGCACATGTTTACTTTGTCAAATTCAGGGTTTACAAATACGGAGAAAAGTTCTAATGTGCCCTGTTTCTAGGGAAAGGGTGTAGTGGCTGACGACAGAAGTCCTCCCTAGAAACAAGGAGTCTAAGGAATATAGGAAAACGGGACCTTCACTGACGTTAGGTGCAAGGCAGAGAGGACAAATTCTGAGGGCGATAAAGTGACTTCGGAAGAGGGAGGGGACAAGTCCTCGTAAAAGAACTATGCTAGAAGCTGGGTTTTCTCTAATTTAAGAACTTGTAAAAACAGTGACCGTTCAGTTGCAATCGGAACTGAAATATTATCTATAATCAAGTTCACGGAGTCTTCTAGCCTAAAAAACGTGCACGGATTTATCCACTGCACTAACAATTGTTGTTATGTCCCCAAATATAATGTCCCCTATTTGTTAGCACTGAGTATTAAGGCCAATTATTTTCTTACAACGTAAATTCTTGACTTACAGTACTTCTATGCGAACAGATGTGAAATGGACAACGTACAAACTTCAAGCGCTGTGTTAATACATTCTCTCTTAATCGAGTTAACTCGAAATGGTGACACCGATTAGCAATCTTTTGACCACATATAAACCTCTAAACATGGCCTGCAAACAAAGCAGTTCACTAAAATGATGGGGATAGAAGCGTTGAACTCTCACACCTCTATAATTTGAGAAAGAATTGGCTTCAACCGTTGAAATGGGACGTTGTGGTTCGCGTGTACACGGGTCACCGTTAGTTAATTAAATAAAGAATGAATGATTTCTTTTTTCATGAGTAGCAGTGTCACCATGCTCAAAACGCTAATAAAAAAATCGCACAGAGTTAAAAAGCCTTCAAACTGCGCGAAATAAAACTACGTATATTTTTCTTTCGATTTTTTCTCTTCTCTTATTACAACTACCTAAAGATTCAACACAAAAGCTGTTGGAAACATGGTGACCCGTTGTGGTGACCCGTTGAATCGTGTCACCAAAATGTACACTAATGAAACACACTCGAAGTGAATGTCCATCGCAGGAAAATATCCGCGGAAAACCTCGTAATGTACCTAATTCAAGGAAGTTACCTTTATTTTATCTAGTGGTTTTTGTTGTTATGATAATGTCCCATGTTGGAGTGCAAAAACCAACACGGAAACATTGTCACGCTTCGCAGCAATTTTCCCGCCAATACAGCCTTACATGGAGCATATACCATAAATTGCTCTTTAAAGACACTACCAGTCGGAATTGTTGGGACACTTTCCCGTCTACTTGCCCCCTCAATGTTGGCGTACAAGATAGGGTGAGTAAACTGCGGTTAACAACATTGAGAGGGAGAAGGGGAGCACGAAAAGGAAAAACAATAGCGTTCACTTGAAGTGTCCCAACTATTTTTGTCTGGTAGTGTAGTTCACCGTTTTACTACCAGGAGTGCCCAGAATAAGAATTCAAGCAGTTCAAGACAAGTCAGAAATTCCTGATATAGCATTATGTTAAAGTAATGCTAAAGCAGTTTCATTTGTATTGTCACACCATACGATTTCATCCTCAGACTCAAAAGTTAGAACCACTTTAAATGTGTCTATAACTGACTCTGGGAGTGAAAGGGATAAAATGTTGTTAGTTCCCCCTGCTTTAGCAGTATGACTGTGATAATTGGTGTTGTACCTGAGGGTGAAAACCTTATCAGCTCCCAAAAAGGCTGTTTTTAAAAAAGCCTTGTTTGGCGCTGGGTTTAAAAATTACCACACCTTCTGTTCTCCCTCAGACCCTGGGTTTCAAATACAATTTTGGCTGTCTTTCTCTTTTTGGTTTTCAAATATTAGTGTTTCAATGATGCTGGCTTGTCATAAGGAGACCACCGAATAAGCTAGGGCTTGTTACATGCATTCTGACCGACCAATGTCCAACCTTTTTCAGTGATCGAATTCGTTCGTAGAAAATTGAGTAGCTTGTTCTACACCTGAACTGATTTTTCATTCATAATACACAATTTTGTTACTAAGAAATTAATCAGCTCTTGCAGCCAGGAATGTTGAAGTCCCAATTTGCTCTAACTTATATTTCTGATTTCTTTTGCCAGTGGTGTACCACAGTGACAGATCAAATAATGTGTTCTCAGACACCATGCAACAATTTTCAAGCTTTGCAAATGGTGAGTTCTGTGTTCTATGTTCAGTTTTAATAATATTCTAAGCGACAGTACCAGAAGCTGTATGTATGATGATGGCCAGTGCAAGAAGCAATCATCTTAGAACTCATTTATCTGATTCCTGTTTTTTGATGTATGGCTTTACATTTCTCTTTATATAGCTTTGAACTAGTTTACCCTTTTACTCCCAGGAGTGCCCAGAATGGGAATTCAAGCAGTTGAAGACGAGTCAGAAATTCCTGATATAGCAGATGTTAAAGTAATGCTAAAGCGGTTTCATTTGTATGGTCACACCATACGATTTCATCCTCAGACTCAAAATTGAGAGCCACTTTAAATGTGTCCATGACTGACTCTGGGAGTGAAAGGGATAAAACATTGTTAGTTCCCTCTGCTTTAGCAGTATGACTGTGATAATTGGTGTTGTACCTGAGGGTGAAAACCTCATCAGCTCCCAAAAAGGCTGTTTTTAAAAAGGCCCTGTTTGGCTCTGTGTTTAAAAATTACAGCACCTTCTGTTCCCCCTCAGACCCTGGGTTTCAAATACAATTTTGGCTGCCTTTCTCTTTTTGGTTTTAAAATATTAGTGTGTCAATGATGCGGGCTAGTCATAATTAGGAAAGCACTGAATAAGATAGGGCTTGTTACATGCATTCTGACCGACCAACCAACCTTTTTCAATGATCGAATTCGTTCGTAGAAAATTGAGTAGCTTGTTGTACACCTGAACTGATTCTTCATTCATAATACACAATTTTGTTACTAAGAAATAATCAGCTCTTGCAGCCAGGAATGTTGAAGTCCCAATTTGTCCTAACTTATTTGTCTAATTTCTTTTGGGTGGTGACTACCACAGTGACAGAGACCAAATAATGTGTTCTCAGACACCATGCAACAATTTTCAAGCTTTGCAAATGGTGAGTTCTGTGTTCTATGTTCAGTTTTAATAATATTCTAAGCAACGGTACCAGAAGCTGTATCTATGATGATGGCCAGTGCAAGAAGCAATCATCTTAGAACTCATTTATTTTATTCCTGTTTTTTGACATATGGCTTTAAATTTCTCTTTATATAGCTTTGAACTAGTTTACCCTTTTATCCCGAGGATTGCTCAAGAAAATTAAGGCATGGGTCCTCGAGTTATTTCACCAAAAAGTAAGGGGGTGGTCTAACTTTTGATGAATTTAACATAAAGCGGAATAAGCTGAGGATACACTTACAAGCTGAAAGTTGAAGAACCTTAAACGTTTTTTGGCATCCTATATTGTCACGTGACCAATTAAGGCTATTTTTAGCTCAAAAACCTTTTTGGCAAAATGGCACCACTTTTCATAATTTTATGGAGGCTGGAATCACCTAAATAATGTTAAGGCTACTAGTAACATCAATTCTGTGCCCGGGCCTTTGAAGAAAATTTAACATAAAATACAGAAGTAAGAAAGCAATTTACGAGGGGACTGGGAACTAGTATAAAATAGCGTTTATTTACAAAAGCAATGAAATATTTCACAAAGTCCGGGCACAGAACTTTCGTCGCTGTCGTGATGACTATTTTAGTAGCGGCAAAGTTGAATGACTGTTGGCATAAAGTGGTGCCATCTTTCTTCATAGATTTTTTTCGACTATGTGGCCGTAAAAAGTCACGTGACCTTATTTGCATACGTTTTGTCATTCATTATCTTAACATTAGCAAACTTATCAGTCTGACAACGTTTTTCCGTTTTATCTCTTAACCCTCAAAAGATGAACAGCCCCCTAACTTTTTGGTAAAATAAAGGAGCACCCATGCCTTAATTTTCTTGAGTGCCCAGAATGAGAATTCAAGCAGTTCAAGACAAGTCAGAAATTCCTGATATAGCATATGTTAAAGTAATGCTAAAGCGGTTTCATTTGTATGGTCACACCATACGATTTCATCCTCAGACTCAAAAGTTAGAACCACTTTAAATGTGTCCATAACTGACTCTGGGAGTGAAAGGGATAAAACATTGTTGGTTCCCAGTCTGCTTTAGCAGTATGACTGTGATAATTGGTGCTGTACCTGACGGTGAAAACCTCATCAGCTCCCAAAAACGCTGTTTTAAAAAGGCCCTGTTTGGCTCTGTGTTTAAAAATTACAGCACCTTTGATCTGTTCTCCCTCACACCCTGGGTTTCAAATACAATTTTGGCTGCCTTTCTCTTTTTGGTTTTAAAATATTAGTGTGTCAATGATGCTGGCTTGTCATAAGGAAACCACCGAATAAGCTAGGGCTTGTTACATCCATTCTGACCGACCAACCAACCTTTTTCAATGAGCGAATTCGTTCGTAGAAAATTGAGTAGCTTGTTCTACACCTGAACTGATTCTTCATTCATAATACACAATTTTGTTACTAAGAAATTAATCAGCTCTTGCAGCCAGGAATGTTGAAGTCCCAATTTGTTCTAACTTATATGTCTGATTTCTTTTGCCAGTGGTGTACCACAGTGACAGATCAAATAATGTGTTCTCAGACACCATGCAACAATTTTCAAGCTTTGCAAATGGTGAGTTCTGTGTTCTATGTTCAGTTTTAATAATATTCTAAGCGACAGTACCAGAAGCTGTATGTATGATGAAGGCCAGTGCAAGAAGCAATCATCTTAGAACTCATTTATTTGATTCCTGTTTTTTGACGTATGGCTTTACATTTCTCTTTATATAGCTTTGAACTAGTTTACCCTTTTACTCCGAGGAGTGCCCAGAATGAGAATTCAAGCAGTTCAAGACAAGTCAGAAATTCCTGATATAGCACTATGTTAAAGTACTGCTAAAGAGGTTTCATTTGAATGGTCAAACCATACGATTTCAGCCTCAGACTCAAAAGTTAGAACCACTTTAAATGTGTCCATAACTGACTCTGGGAGTGAAAGGGATAAAACATTGTTAGTTCCCTTAGCAGTATGACTCTGATAAATGGTGTTGTACCTGAGGGTCAAAACCTAACCAGCCCCCAAAAAGCTGCAGTTATCAAAGAAGGCCCTTTTTGGCTTTGTGTTTAAAAATTACAGTAACTTCTGTTCTCCCTCAGACCCAGCTGGGTTTCAAATACAATTTTGACTGCCCTTCTCTTTGCTTTAATATTCTTTTAATAGTTTATCACCTACAGTTCTCCCCAATTAAGCTAGCTGTTGAGAGGCCATGGCCGCATCACTATAATCAGGATTCATTGTTAATTCCCATGTACCTGACAAATCAAGTTGAATCTTGGTTGAATTTAATGAAAATCATTAATTTTCTTCTTCAACATTCCAGGATTCCTGTTTGAAAAGAAAAGATCACTGTCATGCTGGGCATGGGGTTTTGCAAGTGCTCATTGGTAGTTTTTATTGATTTTATGGTTTACACCGGTTAATATAAACCTCAACTGAGATGTACTAGCTCAGTCTTGTATGCCCAATTGCAAGTAACGAATAACATTTGCATTGCTTAATAGACACAAATAAAACCCATATAACTCTAGAGTCGAAATGGCAGATTTTCTTTGCGAAAGAAAGGCTTCAGCATTGTCCAGTAATTTATCTGTTAACTCCTTGGGTAAAATTTCCCTGGGTTTACTGCAACAGATGGACCAGGGCATTAGTTTGCCTGTTCTTTACTGTTCAATAATTTATTAATGCACGAGCCAAAAACAAATTTATTTCCTCACCAGTCTAAGAAAGGTTTATTGTGCAGTAATTTATCTGTTACATGTATGCGCCGATCAATTTAAAACTTCAACATCTACCCCCAGGCATACCCCAGGCAGGGTTCTATCCAGGGTATGTGAGGGGTAGAAGCTTTCCCCCCAAAATGCCCAGCTTTCCCCCCCCCCCCCCAAAAAAAAATATTGTTATCATTACAGTATATAAGTAACTATATCGGAAAAATTAACCAGACACAACGAGGTCAGTGCACATGAAGTAAGTATTCCCTGTCTAAGGACACTATATGACAACGAACATAGAGTATTACAAACATTATCTCAAAATTGTGTATCAAAATGCTCCAGATTGCATCTCAGTGCATATTCATTTCAAAAAATTTCTGGGGGGCATGCCCCCGGACCCCCCTAGGAAGCTCGTGGCCTCCGGTCACTCGGGACTTCTCCCCCCAAATGATAAATCCTAGATAGAACCCTGCCAGGCATTTGACTATTTTCCGTGCCAAGGGAGTAGGGAATTTGACGCAAAAGGCCTTTCCGGGGGTGGGGAATTTGACCTTTGCCAGGGTATGGTAAGGAATTTGAACCGGGAGTACCAAGTTTAAAATCTTTTTCGTCCGATGCCTAACGCACGTGGTTGTTTAGTACGGACCAATTTATAGGCAAAGACCTCGCTTTTATGAGTGAATGGCTGGCGAAAAAGGGGTTTAACAAGCTCTGCAGTATTCTTAAAGTTACACTGCATTTATGAAAAGTACATGTAGAGTCTGTTTAGTATTAATTTTGTGTTAATTTTTACCACCTCAAGCTAAACACCATCAGTGGTAAAAAGGGCAACATCATATAAAGTCACAAGAATTATGTTATACCATGATCCTTGTATTAATCACTACCTTAATACACAAAATTTATGACTACATTTTTAGTATCGTTGGGAGCTATTGACCTGACTCACTCTAAAACAACCGGAACATTCAGTAAAGGCAACTACAATGCAATGTAGAAGTGAGATTAATATTAAAAGCCATACACCAGAATAAATTCAAAATGCCTGTATTATTCCTCCTAAAAACATTTTGTTCTTTGGGAGGGGCATTTGACAATCAAACCTGGCACTTAAGGGGGGCATTTGAACACCATGTTGGTCCCGGTCGGGGGGGGGAGGATTTGAAGGAGCCAATGTTCAAAAGTTGTTAAATGCCTGGGGGGTCACCCGGGGGGATATGTTGAAGTTTCGAATTGATCAGCGCATTAAAGAGACAACATCACCTAAGCAAATGTGGCAGTTACTAGAATCGAACCTTGAAAAATTCAGGCAGACTTTTCAAGTTTGAAGTGCCAAATTTAAAATGGCGTGGACAAGTGGTGCCAGTTGTGGTAGAAAATGCAGAAACTCTGGATGAAAACGAATATTTGATTC
The DNA here is from genome assembly GCA_964030785.1 of Siderastrea siderea. Classification (NCBI taxonomy): domain Eukaryota; kingdom Metazoa; phylum Cnidaria; class Anthozoa; order Scleractinia; family Rhizangiidae; genus Siderastrea; species Siderastrea siderea. Next base: position 24,773,326 of record OZ034977.1, read on the forward strand.
CCCCAAAAGAGCAAAAAAGAGAGTGATCAATGTTTTGAAGTCAATCGGCGTGACTGGAAGTGGGTGTTGTTTGCGCATGCCAATCCGTTACAATGTCCCTTTAACTCCTTGAGTAAAATTTACCTGGATTTAATGGATGGACCAGGACATTAGTTGGCCTGTTCTTTACTGTTCAATAATTTCCTTGCATGCTAACTAACAACTTCCACGAAAGATTAATATCCGGCCTTAAGCAAAGGACATGTCAGAAGAATATGCAGCCGAAAATACGTGCTCGGATTAAGTGGGCATTGGGAGCAACCCTGTAAAAACCATGTGAAGTACATGTGAAAACCATGTGAATTTTTTTGGGGGTGTGAAACACCATGTGAAACATCCTGTGAAATAAAAATTGGTTTTTTACCAAAAATTCAGCTTCATTCCACCGTGTGAAAAAATGTGTGAACATTTTTTCGTGATTTTTGGCAGTGAAAAAGCCATGTAAAACAGCCTGTGAAACATCTCTTTATCTTAGAAGCAAAATGTCCCCTTATGAAACACCTGTGAAATGAGAAGCGCTTTAATTTCTTTAATTGAAAAAAAATGATGTCAATATTCTACCCTGTGAAATTCTGAGATTTTTTTGTCTTTGAAAGCCATGTTAAAGCACGTGAAACATGGATTGTAAACAAAGACACTCCACCCTGTGAAACATCCTGTGAAAAATAAATAACAATAAAACAATTCAAACTTTCAGATAAGTATATACATGTAGTTTCAATTTCTTCTTGGAATGCTATGCTTAGTCTGTGCAAGAATTAACCATAAAACAGGAAAGATCATTTGTCAAAGAATAACCAGTTTTACTTTACCTTGTTAATCTTACATGATCATATCTGTTCAGGATTGGTTGCATATTTGTCCTATAACATTCACGCAGTGAGTCACTCAGCAATTTAACAATTAAAATCCGTAGCTTTCAACTTTTTGCAGGGGTAAATTTGTCTCCATAGGTCCCAAAAAACGATTCAGTAGTGACTTCTTCACAGAATGCAATCCTTAAAGTGAGCAAGAAAAACGGAGCCAGGAGCAGCCGCCATTTTGGAATCATGAAAATGTTGGGAGAGACTGGTAATGAATGAGCTGCTTTGGTCAGCAACCTTATCACTGCGGGCTCAGAGAAAACGGTTGAATTTTTCGGCGCCATAAATTTCAAGTTTGTTTCAAATGTTCAACGCATGTTTCCTAGCTTGGATTTCTATTCTTTCAAGCTTAAAGGAATTGCCTCAAAGCAAGAAAATTTGGATATCTACTCTTAAGAAGGAGGTAAGTTTAAAAGAAAATGATTTGTAATGAAATATTGGCTTCAAAATTAACGACTCTAAGAAGATCATGTTCTCTCCTGTCTTCTTGAATTCGAAGCTATATTTAAGCTTACATGTAACTAGACAGTTATATTTGAGGCAGGCTGAATTTGCGAGTTTATTTAACTAAAGAAGCAGTTATGGCATAATTGTGCAGTTTATAGAAAAGTTAAAATGAAGCATAAAATAAAATGTTCTCCAGTGCCTTCCACTGCAGAGTGTTTCCATCGCTGTAGTTTATAAAAGACACATTAGATAACTGATGTCTTAAGTTTACATTATCTTGATTTGAAAGCAATAACAGAGATCATTTTCTAGAGAATTGAAAGAACAGAACTATTAACTGAGTACAACAATAACTCAGAACTGGTTTTAATCACACAATGTTCTGTTTTGCTCTACTAGGCATTAAATTCATGATCAGCTGCTGTTAGAACAGATGTGGCACTCATGGCCAGAGCACTGCAGTGTCAAGTCAAGAGCAACCTGCTCAGTATTAAAGCTAAGTCACTTGTCTCTGAGAAAAAAGAAAAATCAAGACAACGTCGTCTGATTCACTTTGTGAATACTGATGAAGCTTTATTTGCAAAAAGTTCTAGGTGTAGCAATTCAGAATTAAAAAATTGTAATTTTCCCAATGTTGAATTAAATTTTCTTCCAGCCACTGACTGTGTTGACAATTCTTGAAAATGTATTCCCTGATGTGAATTTCAGAGGACAATACATACATGTAGGTCATGTACATACATCCGAAAAACATTCATTATGTCGTGCAAAGACTCTTGTGAACTTTGTGGAGATGTTTAATCACAGCTGCACTGCATCAGTACAAGATGTAGTCTCCAGGCTAGTTTCTATAGTGCTGAGACTGTAGTGAATTAATACTCTAAATTTATTCACAAGAAAAGGTTTTAAGGTTTCGATTTCATAGTACAGGCATGAAGTTTAAAATTTTCATTAAATCAAAACAATGAATTTTGTGGCCTGGATGACAAAATTGTGAAGAATCCTTACAAATTTTGGAATAAATACTTAATCAGCTTTAAGTTTGTTTGTTGTTTGATGTGCTTTAGATCCTAATATTAACTATTCTCAGCAATCCCGAGAAATTCCAAGGAATTCTTAGGAAATTCCTAGGAATTCCTAGCTTCATTTCGCAAGGGGACCTCTGTGCAGGACTAGTACTAGTGTCACTATCTTAGCTAGGCTACAGGTACATTGGATTGCAAGACATGTACAGGTATAGTGTACATCTATATGTGATCCATGCAGATTTTGTTAGTCACCCATATTTCAATAACTGATAAAAGGTCTATCTAGATCTATAGCTAGCAAGACATTGTTTTACTGTTAGCCTGCCTTTCATTTTGGGTACATAGCTAAAATTAAACTGATTTAAAAAAAAAACATGTGTTTTTATATGCATACCCGAGAGCTCTTAAGTTCAATGTCACCTATTTAAGCTACGTGCAGCTAGTATAACGTTCCCCTTTTTTTCACAGGATTTTTCTAGTGTTACATACTTTTTCACATGGTTTTTTCACATGTATGGGAATGCATTTCTCTCCACTTGGGTTTTCACATACTTTTTCACATGGTATTTCACCTGTATGGCGAACTTAATGCTTTCCCTTGCCTTCCACTTTGGTTTTCACGTCATTTTTCACAAGGTATTTCACATACTAATAATTTTCACATCAATTTTCACAGGAAGGGCTACCTATCCGGTTACTGATGTTTCACATCTTTTTCACACCTAATCCTGTGAAATACCAAGTGAAAACGCGGAGCCCGTTTCACAGGTGTTTCACATGGTTCTTTCACATGGTATTTCACATTTCTGTGAAATGAGGTGAGAAAAACCATGTGAAAACCCTGTGAACTCCCTGTGAAAACTTAAGTAAAATTCACATGGTTTTCACATGTACTTCACATGCTTTTCACAGGGTTGCTCCCAGTAGTGATTGACACCTTTCTCTTAAGATTGATGTTTCTGATCTGCTTTTTAACATAGGGTGGTTTTTGTTGTAACTCCTACAGAGATTTAGGTTAAAAAATACCTAAACAGTGGGTATTTATTTTCCTAATCCGGCTTAAGCCTCTCATGATTCGTGGAAAGGTAAAAACGAAAAACAAAATGGTTAAAAACATGTTTCTGACATGTGTCTGTGACGAATACAGTACTGTTGATACATGTACTCACCTTTGGTATCGTTCTTTCCAGTTGCTTACTTGTCTTGTTCAAAAACAACCACGGTACTGGGTCGATTGGGTGGTTCAGCAATGTCAATCTGGAAGTTCGCCCGAGTTCACTTACAAAACGCAGGATCGCATTCGATATTCACCTTGCTCTGAAGCTCAGCCAATGTCAGACACGAATTTTTTATCCTTCATGTTTGTCCCTTACGATCACTTCTTTTTAGGGCAGATACCAGTTCTATGCACTGCTCAGATGAACAAAAATTCACAAGATCCCCAAAGATCAGCCTTTAACTTTTCAAAACCTTCACTGATCCTGACCGCATCAAACAAAATGGCTGCCTGCTTAAAGCCCGGACGAAAAGAGATTGGAGCAGAGGTAGCCAGTTTCCCGCCGTTTTCGCCGCTTGCCGGGCATGCCTCTCTTTGGCCAATCACAACCAAGATAGAACTGACGCGTAAAAAGTGAGTCGGGAGAGTAAAGATACCGCCGCGTTTGGAAGACCTTTCGGAGAATAATTTTTCTACTTTTTGACTTAACTAAGGCTTACATGGATATTACAAAGGTAACTCTCTTTGACATTTACCATTGAAAGCGCCATAAACAAGCGTTTCTAATCAGGGTTTTCATTTCTCGTCCCTTCTTACTTTATGAAAACGAGTTTTCTAAACGTGCCGGTAAACATAAGCTTAAGCTTAATCATTAAGTCTTCCTAAAACTCCATTTTGAGCTTCGTTTTTGGTTTTAAAATGTTAGTGTGTCAATGATGCTAGCTTGTCATAAGGAAACCGACGATGAAGCTGGGGCTTGTTACATGCATTCTGACCGATCCTTGGATATGTTGATGCACTACATCTGTATTTATCAGTACTTAACTTGAATTTGGGATTGGAAGGTGGTTTTCCAACCTTTTTCAACGATCAGATTCATCCATTCATAATACAAAATTTTTTACTAAGAAAATAATCAGCTCTTAAAGCAAGGAATGTTGAAGTCCCAATTTGTTCTAACTTATTTGTCTGCTTTCTTTTGGGTGGCGTACCACAGTGACAGAGACCAAATAATGTGTTCTCAGACACCATGCAACAATTTTCAAGCTTTGCAATTGGTGAGTTCTGTGTTCTATGTTCAGTTTTAATAATATTCTAAGCGACAGTACCAGAAGCTGTGTGTATGATGATGGCCAGTGCAAGAAAGGCAATCATCTTAGAACTCAATTTGATTCCTGTTTTTCGACGTATGCCTTTAAATCTCTCTTCATATAGCTTTGAACTACACTACCAGTCGGAATTGTTGGGACACTTTCCCGTCTGCTTGCCCCCTCAATGTTGGCGTACAAGTTAGGGTGACTAAACTGCGGTTAACAACATTGAGAGGGAGAAGGGGGGTACGAAAAGGAAAAACAATAGCGTTCACTTGAAGTGTCCCAACTATTTTTGTCTGGTTGTGTGTCAAGAAGCAGAAATTTGAAGAGGTGTTGACAGGTAGGGGTCGTTAGTTTGTAGACAAGTCACAAACGGCGCGAAGGCCGTGACGTACTCAGCAATGCGGCAATATTTCTATCACCGTTGATTTAATGCAATTAAAGGAAAGTATTAGTTTTTCTTTCGCTTTGAATATAACGGGGCCAGTACGTTGCGATGGACGTGTTTCCTGAAAATAATCAAACCAGAAAAGGAAGGGGAAAAAGAGCAAAGTGTAAAGCCTGCAGGTATTCAAATCTGGGTTGATAGCGTGACCCCAGCACATGTTTACTTTGTCAAATTCAGGGTTTGCAAATACGGAGAAAAGTTCTAATGTGCCGTGTTTCTAGGGAAAGGGTGTAGTGGCTGACGACAGAAGTCCTCCCTAGAAACAAGGAGTCTAAGGAATATAGGAAAACGGGACCTTCACTGACGTTAGGTGCAAGGCAGAGAGGACAAATTCTGAGGGCGATAAAGTGACTTCGGAAGAGGGAGGGGACAAGTCCTCGTAAAAGAACTATGCTAGAAGCTGGGTTTTCTCTAATTTAAGAACTTGTAAAAACAGTGACCGTTCAGTTGCAATCGGAACTGAAATATTATCTATAATCAAGTTCACGGAGTCTTCTAGCCTAAAAAACGTGCACGGATTTATCCACTGCACTAACAATTGTTGTTATGTTCCCAAATATAATGTCCCCTATTTGTTAGCACTGAGTATTAAGGCCAATTATTTTCTTACAACGTAAATTCTTGACTTACAGTACTTCTATGCGAACAGATGTGAAATGGACAACGTACAAACTTCAAGCGCTGTGCTTACATTCTCTCTTAATCGAGTTAACTCGAAAAGGTGACACCGATTAGCAATCTTTTGACCACATATAAACCTTTAAACATGGCCTGCAAACAAAGCAGTTCACTAAAATGATGGGGATAAAAGCGTTGAACTCTCACACCTCTATAATTTGAGAAAGAATTGGCTTCAACCGTGGAAATGGGACGTTGTGGTTCGCGTGTACACAGGTCACCGTTAGTTAATTAAATAAAGAATGGATGATTTCTTTTTTCATGAGTAGCAGTGTCACCATGCTCAAAACGCTAATAAAAAAATCGCACAGAGTTAAAAAGCCTTCAAACTGCGCGTAATAAAACTACGTATATTTTTCTTTCGATTTTTTCTCTTCTCTTATTACAACTACCTAAAGATTCAACACAAAAGCTGTTGGAAACACGGTGACCCGTTGTGGTGACCCGTTGAATCGTGTCACCAAAATGTACACTAATGAAACACACTCGAAGTGAATGTCCATCGCAGGAAAATATCTGCGGAAAACCTCGTAATGTACCTAATTCAAGGAAGCTACCTTTATTTTATCTAGTGGTTTTTGTTGTTATGATAATGTCCCATGTTGGAGTGCAAAAACCAACACGGAAACATTGTCACGCTTCGCAGCAATTTTCTCGCCAATACAGCCTTACATGGAGCATATACCATAAATTGCTCTTTAAAGACACTACCAGTCGGAATTGTTGGGACACTTTCCCGTCTGCTTGCCCCCTCAATGTTGGCGTACAAGATAGGGTGACTAAACTGCAGTTAACAACATTGAGAGGGAGAAGGGGAGCACGAAAAGGAAAAACAATAGCGTTCACTTGAAGTGTCCCAACTATTTTTGTCTGGTAGTGTGTCAAGAAGCAGAAATTTGAAGAGGTGTTGACGGGTAGGGTCGTTAGTTTGTAGTCCGGTCACAAACGGCGCGAAGGCCGTGACGTACTCAGCAATGCGGCAATATTTCTATCACCGTTGATTTAATGCAATTAAAGGAAAGTATTAGTTTTTCTTTCGCTTTGAATATAACGGGGCCAGTACGTTTCGATGGACGTGTTTCCTGAAAATAATCATACCAGAAAAGGAAGGGGAAAAAGAGCAAAGTGTAAAGCCTGGTATTCAAATCTGGGTTGATAGCGTGACCCCAGCGCATGTTTACTTTGTCAAATTCAGGGTTTGCAAATACGGAGAAAAGTTCTAATGTGCCGTGTTTCTAGGGAAAGGGTGTAGTGGCTGACGACAGAAGTCCTCCCTAGAAACAAGGAGTCTAAGGAATATAGGAAAACGGGAC